>JAHRIG010009618.1:348765-587709 GCA_020311275.1 Eira barbara
TTTTTTTTTTTTTTTTTTTTTTTTTTTTTTTTTTTTTTTTTTTTTTTTTTTTTGGTGGACTCCTTCCAGGAATGTGGTTGCCCAACCATGCTGTGATTTGAAGTTTAGGACTAATAGAGCAAAAAGCCAGTACCTAGCCTCACGGTTCTCCACCAGCTTTCCCCAATTGATATCTGAGGACTCTGAAGCATTCAGGTCCCAACTGCTCCTGTGACCCCCAGGATCCTCATGCTGCCACACCTGGGATTCTACACTGCTTCACCACATGAACACCTTTAATCCAGGGACATCCCCCACAGTAGGAAACTTAAAAGTTTTAGTTGTGGGGGCACCTGGGTGGCTCAGTGGATTGAGGCTTCTGACTTCAGCTCGGGTCGTGGTCCCAGGGTCCTAGAATTGAGCCCCGTGTCAGGTTCTCTGCTCAGCGGGGAGCCTGCTTTCCCCTCTCCCTCTCTGCCTGCCTCTCTGCCTACTTGCGACTTCTGTCAAATAAACAAATAAAATCTTTAAAAAAAACGTTTCAGTTGTTACTTTTTTGCTGATAAAACTTTGCGGTAGCCTTCTTGGCCCAGGCTCCTCTCCTTTTTTGTATGCACAGCTGTATCACCCACACAACTTATTCCCACCCATGCCACTCAAAGTCTGAAGCTGAAGCATGCATCACAGTGGGGGATGGAGGTAGCTCTTGAAGTGGATCAGGATCTCGTTCTGGGGCTGGTGCTGTAGCTTCATGAAGAGAAAGTATCCAGACCATGACTGATGTTTTGTGTCCTTCTAAATGAAGGAAACTTTTCCCATCACTTAATGTTGTCTGCGCCCATGAAAGAATCCCTGGGAGGTCTCTCCTGATGGCTGGTCACGGGCACAGGAATGTGAGTTTACTCATTACTCCCACCTACCACAGTTGGTGGAGACTTGCTCTGTTTAGCCCAAGCTGTTCCAGTCCTTATAAGGCACCCCTTGTCCTCCTCAGCTCAGCAAATCTCTGCTTATCCTCCCTCTGCATCTCCCCCCTTCTTGTGTTCTGTTCTCTCTAATAAATAACATCCTAAAAAAAATAAAATAAAAGATTGAGCATAAATGTGTATATTTAGGTCTTCAAAACCCGAATGGAAACAACCTCCTATGTGTATTTGTCATCTTTCCCCTAGTGCTGATGGTGTCAGAGGTGCAAGACAACCCATGGAGTGAGAAGGCCCATGGTGGAGGGACTCTTGTTTCCTGAAAGACCTCATGAAGAAGCTTTGCCTCCAAATTGAAGATTCACTTAGCACTCTCATGTGGGGAAATTTATGGTGATATGCTACCAAAGTTTGGGGAGTTATTTGGAAATTCAACATAATATAATATACCTATAACATGTTGAAATTAACAAGTAAACTTCAATTGTTAACAGCCTAGAACCTATTAAATATGACCAAAGAAGCACCGGCTTCCTCAGCCAGTAGGGCATGTGGTACTTGATCTCAGGGTCAAGAGTTTGAGCCCAACATGGAACCGAGAGTTTCCTTGGGGGGTGGGGGAGGTCCTACACATGACGAGAATCAAATAAGCTTTGGCAATAGAGCTTGCCAATGGTGGACTGGATCCTCTAGCCTCTTCTTTTAGCTACTGGGCCCTGAGCACGCATTTGGTGCCAGTGTTTATCAGGCAACCAGTTTCTCTCTCTAGGAGCTCAGGGTCTAGAGGGGAAGATGGAAAAACATGAAGCAAAGAGGCGAATGAAAAGAACATTTGTCCCATAAGAAAAGAGCAAGGCACTATAACTGGGCCCTGAGGTCCACCAAGTGAAGAGTGTGAGAAGGCTGTGCTGAGATGAATTTGAGAATTCCTCTGGCAGGAAAAGAAGGAGACATCCCTGCATAAATCAGAGTATATTTAGCCTGGCAGAGGGTACCATGGTGTAGAGAATTGGAAACAATATGACATTCCTGCAGTGGAGTTAGAAATAAGGCCCAGGGGATTGGCAGAAGCTGAAGAGAGGAGCAGGGAGGAAGGGGAGGAGGGCCAAAGCCTGGGGCAGGTGGACAGTATCAGTACCCCGCTTCTAGTTCTGTATGACCACATTAACCGGCACTCAGTGGCTTAACCAACAAACAATTTTGTACAGTCTTAGAGGATCAGGAATCCATGAGTGCCCAGCTAGAGGCTCCTGCCAGAGCTTCTCTGTACTTTGGGGCTGTTGAAAACACCAAGGCACGACCTGATTCACTGATAACCTGAGCTCACTTAGGGTTGTTGGCAGGATTCTGTCCATCGTAAAGGCCTGAGTTCTTCTGTCTGTTGTTGGCCCTCATTGGGATGTAACGTGCACATGTCTGGTCCATGGTTCAACATAGGGGCTTGTACTCCTGAGTGAAGATGTTAGAAAGAATAGGGGTCAGAGTCATCATGGGACTGGGCAATGAGCTTTTATAACTAAATCTCAGAAGGGGCTTGTGGGTCGTGTAGCCATGTTCTGTGGAATGGTAGGAATCAGTAAGTCCAGACCACACTCCAGGTGACAGGGTTACACAAAGATGTATAAACGAGAAATGGGATTTCCGGGAACCACTGAGGGGAGAAGGTGAAGACCTCAACAGGGTTAGGGCATTTCCCAGAATGGTTAGAGGGCTGAAACAGGCATGAACCCAGCTCTTTGAGTGTCCTCAAAGTAGGGACCCTGGTTGCATGTAGCCATTCATCAGAGGGCTCCGGGAAAAGTTGTGTTGAAAGAAGTGGCTACACACATGGAGATGGTATAAGGGTGAGTGTGAGACTTGATATACGATATAGGAGGCATTCCAGTAAGTTCTTGTCTCAGGGGCAGCCCAGCTCATGGCAACATACTGAGTGGAATCCTATCCACATCATACCCAATGGAAAGAAGTTACTGGCTCTCAGTACAGGGTATGCAGTCTCTAGGCATAGGGGTGGATTCTGAACTTCAGAGGCCAAGGCCCCAATCCCTTCTTGCTTTTAAAATTAGAAATGATCTCGAGAAGCTATTATCCACCCCTCTGGAGTTGAGGCTGCCATCTTCTGGGACTCCAGAATTTGAACACTAATGAACACATGTGTATACACATGAAGAGTGTGCATGAGCGTGTGTGCATGCACACACACACACACACACACACACACACACACACACACCAGTAGGGACTGTAGAGTGAGGTCTGACCAATAGCAGACCAGAGTAGATAAGAAGAGGAAGAAAATATGGTTGGAGCTATTTCGTACATGTGATACCATTCCTCCATTATCACAGATATTATTCCACAAATGCCTATGGACGAGGAAGTCCATGCTAGAATCATCTGTATTGTACAGATGAGGTGCAGACTACCCCTGGCAAGGATAATGACTTATCCAGGGACAAAAACAGGTAAAATTGGAGAGCTGTTCCCGAAGATACGTGTATTTCCAAGCTGGGGCCCTGGCTGCTCCCAGACCTTCCTTAGGGGCCTGTGGAGAGGGGTGTGTTGGTGTCACTGTGTATAGATGTGGCCTTGAATGCAGAATGGGGATGAGCAGGTGGCAGCTCTGAGCACTGTTTGTGTAGGTGTCAGTCCAGGAGTGGACTTGTGTAAGTGATCTCAGGCAGCGAAGTTACTTCCTTGACTGCAGACCCCAATAGAATTTGGAACCCCCGCAAACAGGCTTCCACATTTTACTGTAGTCTAGCACCAACGTTACTTGGCTAGAGACATCTAATATTGAAAGATGTTCTCCTGCTGTTTGCCTACTTCCCAGGACTCTGGTTCCCAGAAAACTCAGGGAATGACTTTTTCACATGCTGCAGATACTGGCTCAAACCTCATGGGCAAAGCCTCAGGGCATTTGGCAGGAGGTTCAATAAGGTAATACAGAACAGCTTATGCCAGCCCAAGCCACACCTCTGAGCCATCCCAGGGCAGCCTCGTCTTCTCCTCTGGAATTTCTGGCAAAAAGGGATATATGGGGATCCTGCTACTGGGATGGAGGGAGTTGCAAGATAGTGGATACCCTGGTGATCCCTTTATGTTCACACCAATATCATGGTGGGCAGGATGGAAAGGATTCCTGGGGTGCATCTTACCTCTCTCAGAGCTCATCCAAGTCCCTGAAGCTGTGTCACATTTCTCTCCTTGATGGATCTCTGTGAATACTGGGGTGCTGTGTGTCTGGAATGGAGTCCCCTGGGTCTCAGGACCAGCAAAGGCAGCCAGATAGGGATCTGGACCCTTCTTCCTGATTGCTGGCACTGTCTTTACAGAGCTGCGCCCAGGAGATCCGGCAGGAGGTGAAAGTTGAGAACCTCTGCTCTACTTCCTTGAAGGACAAAAGGTGCCCCCAAATGTCAACAGAGTCCAGCACTGGCTCAGGGTGAGTTCAGGTGCTGGGGAGATCCATCGATCCATCCATCCACTGGAGAAAAAAGGGACCCATGTCCCAGAAGCCAGGCTAGTACTGCCATGAGCTCCCTTCTACAGTCCTGAACCCACATGAATCTGCATCACCATCTCCTTTTCAAACTTGCCCTTATTGCCCTGCCCCTACCTGGGCCAGATGTAGAGCCATTGTCCACATATTTTAATAATATCAGAAAAGAGACTTTAAACTATGCTTCATGCCATTCATCTAGAATCCAGGTGTCCCCACTGATCTCACAGTCCTCCCCCAACTTCTGCAAGACTTGCACATGATCATGGTGAGTTGGGAGACTTTTTTACCCAAGAGACATGTTGCCAACGGTACTATGTCTCTTGCTCTGCCTTTCATTTTGAGGAAACACATCCCTGGGGCCCCTCCAGGGTCAGGATCAGGGGCTTCATTCTGCTGCACAACATTCCAGAAGGCCAGTCATTTGTCACAGCCACTGAGTCCTTCAATGATGCAGGACTTTGATGGGATTCTCTTGTTGCTAAATCATAATGCTACACTAAACATCCTGCATGCCATAATATCCTGAACTGTCTCACTTAAGAAAATGTATCTGTGTTCTCATCTCAAGAATGGAATCTGTTATCAGAAATCATAGGATCAATGCCGTTCTTGCAGGGAGTTGCTATCAATATTCAGTTCCCAATCTGACCTGAGATACTATCAAGGTCAGACTTCACTGACTTAAATTCTTTGTATGTCTACCAAGAAAGATTTTACTTTTTCTTTAAAGATTTATTGATTGATTGATTGACTTATTTGAGAGAGGCAGGGGGAGAGTGGGGAGAAGCAGAGGGGGAGACAGTACCCTCAAGCCAACTCTGCCCTATGTGTGCAGCCCTACAAGGAGCTCCATCTCAAGAAATTCAGATGATGACCTGAGATAAAACCATGACTCCTAGGATTAAGCCAAGGAACCACCCAGTCACCTGATTGTTTTTATGACTGTGGGATCTCTTGTCCCACCTCTTTCCATAAGCCACTGGCATCTTAGGGTTTCGATCTGTGCTCCAACCCCTAACCCTCCTGGTGGCTACAGAACTGATTCATACCTCCTCTGTTTTACATCAGACAAAATATGGATCACTGATGAAGAGGAGTGAGACCTGTGTGCTATGGACAAATGGGCCCAACGTGCTAAATAAGCAAATAAGAACATCTGGTACTTAATTTCTTAGGAAGAGACTTCAGCTATGCCTACATGTTCCTGGGCACATATCGAGCCATTGCCACCACCCAGGAGGTGTCGGACTTCCTGTTTGCAAGGTGAGCACCCTGTCCCTAATGACCCATTTGGATTTGGCCACCACTTGCTGTGAGTCTTGGAAATGTCCCCAAACTTCCCAAGCCTCAGTTTGCTCCTCTGACTGGGCCAGAGTTATGTTAGGGACTCATGAAGTCTTGAAAGGAAAGTGCACCTGGGTGCCTGGGACTGTGCAAAGGTCTGCTAGAGAGCCTGTGGTTGTACTCATTTATTATTGTCCTGCTTGCCATGATGAAGCCTCTGCCTAATCCCTCACTATCACTATGATCTTGAGTTGGGCTGTTTTGCCATTTGAAAGATCCAGGACTCCATTTGGGGCCTGTGTCTGAGGGAAAGCAGAGCAGGGATTCCCAGGGTGCAGAGGTGTTCCCAGGCCCACTCAGATACCTGTGATGGGCTGGATGGGGCCCTTTCGTTCATCAAGTATTCAAGAAGCCCCACTAGCTGCAGGTGCTTCTCTAGGATTGACTGTGATCCCTGCGCAGAGCAGACAGCAGCCCTGGTCTCCAGAGTAGTCAGGAGTCAGGCAGTGATATTAGACAAAATATATTTTTTTAAATTAATTTATTTATTTTAATAAACATATAATGTATTTTTATCCCCAGGGGTACAGGTCTATGAATCACCATGTTTACACATTTCACAGCATTCATCATAGCACATATCCTCCCAATGTCCATATCCCCACCACCCGCTCCCATCCCCCCCTCCCCCCAGCAACCCTCAGTCTGTTTTTTGAGATTGAGTCTTTTATGGTTTGTCTCCCTCCTGATTCCATCTTTTCATTTTTTCTTTTCTTTCCTCCCCCCAAACCCCCCACATTGCATTTCCACTTCCTCATATCAAAGAGATCATATGATAGTTGTCTTTCTCCGATTGACTTATTTCGCTAAGCATGATACCCTCTAGTTCCATCCACGTCATCGCAAATGGCAAGATTTCATGTCTTTTGATGGACACATTGTATTCCATTGTGTATATATACCACATCTTCTTTATCCATTCATCTGTTGATGGACATCTAAGTTCGTTCCACAGTTTGGCTATTGTGGACATTGCTGCTATAAACATTCGGGTGCACGTGCCCCTTCGGAGCACCACGTTTGTATCTTTAGGATATATACGCAGTAGTGCAATTGCTGGGTCATAAGGTAGCTCTATTTTCAAATTTTTGAGAAACCTCCACACTGTTTTCCAGAGCGGTTGCACCAGCTTTCACTCCCACCAGCAGTGTACGAGGGTTCCCCTCTCTCCACATCCTCGCCAGCATCTGTCATTCCTTGACTTGTTAATTCTAGCCATTCTGACTGGTGTGAGGTGGTATCTCATTGTGCTATTGATTTGTATTTCCCTGATGCCCAGTGATGTGGAGCAGTTTTTTCATGTGTCTGTTGGGCATCTGGATGTCTTCTTTGCAGAAATGTCTTTTCATGTCCTCTGTCCATTTCTTGATTGGATTATTTGATCTTTGGGTGTTGAGTTTTCTAAGCTCTTTATAGATTTTGTATACTAGCCCTTTATCTGACATGTCGTTTGCAAATATCGTCTCCCATTCTGTCAGTTGTCTTTTGTTTTATTAACTGTTTCCTTTGCTATGCAAAAGATTTTGATCTTGATGAAATCCCAAAAGTTCATTTTTGCCCTTGCTTCTGTTGCCTTTTGTGATGTTCCTAGGAAGAAGTTGCTGCAGTTGAGGTCAAAGAGGTTGCTGTCTGTGTTCTCAAGGATTTTGATGGATTCCTTTCTCACATTGAGGTCATTCATCCATTTTGAGTCTATTTTCGTGTGTGGTGTAATGAAATAGTCCAATTTCATTTTTCTGCATGTGACTGTCCAGTTTTCCCAGCACCATTTGTTGAAGAGGCCATCTTTTTTCCATTGGACATTCCTTCCTGCTTTGTCAAAGATTAGTTGACCATAGAGTTTGAGGGTCTATTTCTGGGCTCTCTATTCTCTTCCATTTATTTATATGTCTGTTTTTGTGCCAGTACCATACTGTCTTAATGATGACGGCTTTGTAATAGGGCTTGAAGTCTGGAATTCTGATGCCACCAACATTGCCTTTCTTTTTCAATATTCCTTTGGCTATTCGAGGTCTTTTCTGGTTCCATATAAATTTTAGGATTATTTGTTCTATTTCTTTAAAAAAATGGATGGGGTTTTGATAGGGATTACATTAAATGTGTAGATTGCTTTAGGTAGAATAGACATTTTCACAACATTTGTTCTTCCAATCCATGAGCGTGGAACATTTTTCCATTTCTTTGTGTCTTCCTCAATTTCTTTCATGAGTACTTTATAGTTTTCTGAGTATAGATTCTTTGTCTCTTTGGTCAGATTTATTCCAAGGTATCTTATGGTTTTGGGTGCGATTGTAAATGGGACTGACTCCTCAATTTCTCTTTCTTCTGTCTTGTTGTTAGTGTAAAGAAATGCGACTGATTTCTGTGCATTGACTTTATATCCTGACACTTTACTGAATTCCTGTAAAAGTTCTAGCTCTATAGAGTGGAGCCTTTTGGGTTTTCCACATACAGTATCATATCATCTGCAAAGAGTGATAGTTTGACTTTTTTTGCCAATTTAGATGCCTTTAATTTCTTTTTGTTGTCTGATTGCTGAGGCTAGGACTTCTAGTACAATGTTGAACACCAGTGGTGATAACGGGCATCCTTGCCGTGTTCCTCAACTTAGCAGAAAAGCTTTCAGTTTTTCTCCATTGAGAATGATATTTGCAGTGGGTTTTTCATAGATGGCTTTGATAATATTGTGCCTTCTATCCCTACACTTTGAAGAGTTTTAATCAGGAAGGGATGCTGCACTTTGTCAAATGCGTTTTCAGCATCTATTGAGAGTATCATATGGTTCTTATTCTTTCTTTTATTAATGTATTGTATCACACTGATGGATTTGCAGATGTTGAACCAACCTTGCAAACTGGAATAAATCCCACTTGATCGTGGTGAATAGTCCTTTTAATGTACTGTTAGATTCTATTAGCCAGTATTTTGGTGAGAATTTCCGCATCTGTGTTCATCAAGGATATTGGTCTGTAATTCTCTTTTTTGATGGGATCCTTCTCTGGTTTTGGGATCAAGGTGATGCTGGCCTCATAAAATGAGTTTGGAAGTTTTCCTTCCTTTTCAATTTTTTTTTTCCATTTCAATTTTTTGGAACAGTTTCAGAAGAATAGGAATTAATTCTTCTTTAAATGTTTGGTAAAATTCCCCTGGGAAGCTGTCCCGTCCTGGACTTTTGTTTGGAGATTTTTGATGACTGTTTCAATCTCCTTACTGGTTATGGGTCTGTTCAGGTTTTCTATATATTCCTGGTTCAGTTGTGGTAGTTTATATGTCTCTATTTCTTCCAGGTTGTCAAATTTGTTGGGGTAGAGTTGCTCGTAGTATGTTCTTATAATTGTTTGTATTTCTTTGGTGTTGGTTGTGATCTCTCCTCTTTCATTCATGATTTTATTTATTTGCGTCCTTTCTCTTTTCTTTTTGATAAGTCTGGCCAGGGGTTTGTCAATCTTAATAATTCTTTCAAAGAACCAGCTCCTAGTTTTGTTTATTTGTTCTATTGTTTTCTTTTTTAGTTTCTATTTCATTGATTTCTGCTCTGCTCTTTATGATTTCTCTTCTCCTGCTGGGTTTAGGCTTTCTTTGTTGTTCTTTCTCCAGCTCCTTTAGGTGTAGGGTTAGGTTGTGTATTTGAGACCTTTCTTGTTTCTTGAGAAAGGCTTGTACTGCTATATATTTTCCTCTCAGGACTGCCTTTGCTGTGTCCCACAAATTTTGAACCGTTGTGTTTTCATTATCATTTGTTTCCATGATTTTTTTTTTTCAATTCTTCTTTAATTTCCTGGTTGACCCATTCATTTTTTAGAAGGATGCTGTTTAGTCTCCATGCATTTGCGTTCTTTCCAAATTTCCTCTTGTGATTGAGTTCTAGCTTCAGAGCATTGTGACCTGTAAATATGCAGGGAATGATCTCAATCTTTCGATACCGATTGAGACCTGATTTCTGACCCAGGATGCGGTCTATTCTGGAGAATGTTCCATGTGCACTAGAGAAGAATGTATATTCTGTTCCTTTGGGATGGAACGTTCTGAATATATCTGTGATGTCCATCTGGTCCATTGTGTCATTTAAGGCCTTTATTTCCTTGTTGATCTTTTCTTTAGATGATTTGTCCATTTCAATGAGGGGAGTGTTAAAGTCCCCTGCTGTTATTGTATTACTGTTGATGTATTTCTTTGATTTTGTTATTAATTGGTTTATATAGTTGGCTGCTCTCATGTTAGGGGCATAGATATTTAAGATTGTTAGGCCTTCTTGTTGGACAGACCCTTTGAGTATGATATAGTGTCATTCCTCATCTCTTATTATAGTCTTTGGCTTAAAGTCTAATTGATCTGATATAAGGATTGCCACCCCAGCTTTCTTCTGATGTCCATTAGCATGGTACATTGTTTTCCACCCCCTCATTTTAAATCTGGAGGTGTCTTCGGGTCTAAAATGAGTTTCTTGTAGGCAGCATATTGATGGGTTTTGTTTTTTTATCCATTCTGATACCCTGTGTCTTTTGATTGGGGCATTTAGCCCATTAACATTCAGGGTCACTATGGAGAGATATGAATTTAGTGCCACTGTATTGCCTGTAAGGTTACTGTTACTGTATATTGTTTCTGTTTCTTTCTGATCTACTACTTTTAGGGTCTCTCTTGGCTTAGAGGACCCCTTTCAATGTTTCCTGTAGAGCCGGTTTGGTGTTTGCAAATTCTTTCAGCTTTTGTTTGTCCTGGAAGCTCTTTATCTCTCCTATTTTCAATGATAGCCTAGCCGGATATAGTATTCTTGGTTGCATGTTTTTCTCTTTTAGTGCTCTGAATATATCATGCCAGTCCTTTCTGTCCTGCCAGATCTCTGTGGATAGGACTGCTGCCAATCTAATGTTTTCACCCTTGTATGTTACAGACTTCTTTTCCCGGGCTGCTTTCAGGATTTTCTCTTTGTCGCTAAGACTTGTAAATTTTACTATCAGGTGACGAGATGTGGACCTATTATTATTGATTTTGAGGGCCGTTCTTAGCATCTCCTGGATTTTGATGTTTGTTCCCTTTGCCATAGTAGGGAAATTCTCTGCAATAATTGTCTCCAATATATCTTCTGCTCCCCTCTCTCTTTCTTCTTCTTCTGGAATCCCAATTATTCTAATGTTGTGTCGTCTTATGGTGTCGCTTATCTCTCGAATTCTCTCCTCGTGGTCCAGTATTTGTTTGTCTCTCTTTTGCTCAGCTTCTTTATTCTCTGTCATTTGGTCTTCTATGTCACTAATTCTTTCTTCTGCCTCATTTATCCTCGCAGTGAGAGCTTCCATTTTTGATTGCACCTCATTAATAGCTTTTTTGATTTCAACTTGGTTAGATTTTAGTTCTTTTATTTCTCCAGAAAGGGCTTTTATCTCTCCACAGAGGGTTTCTCTAATATCTTCTATGCCTTTTTCGAGCCCGGCTAGAACCTTGAGAATCGTCATTCTGAACTCTAGATCTGTCATGTTACCAATGTCCGTATTGATTAGGTCTCCAGCCTTCGGTACAGCCTCTTGATTTTTTTTTTTTTTTTTTGTGAGTTTTTCCACCTTGTCATTTTGTCCAGATAAGATTTGCTTTCTCCTCCTCTAGAATTCCACTGTACTTGGTGAGGGAAGTTGGTCTTGGCTGAGTTTCTTGTTGATCTTCTGGGGTGGGGCCTGTTGTAGTGATTCTCATGTGTCTTTGCTGCAGGCCGAATTGCACCACCCTTGCAAGGGACCGGGCTATGTAATCCACTGGGGTTTGCTTTTGGGAGCTTTTGTTCCCTGAGCGCTTACTGTAGAGTTCCGGAGGATGGGAATGAAGATGGCAGCCTCCCAGTCTCTGGCCCAGGGGAGCCAAGAGCTTGGTGTCCTGCTCCGCAGTGCGCCCTCAGAGAAAAGCACCCAACCACCCCGTCTCCCTGGCCTGTGGTCACACCTTGAGGAAAGCAGTCAATTGCTGGCACTTGGAGAAAAGTGCCCAGTCGCTTCCATCTCCGTGGCCTCCAGCCGCACTCCAAGACCACCCAGCCTCCAACTGGCACAAGGTAATCCCGGCTGAGAACTCACTCCTTGGCTTTGTCACTGTAGCCAGCTTCCCTGCTCTAATACCTATGAATTCTGTGGCACTCAGACACCCCCAGTCCGTCTGTGACCCCGCAGGACCTGGGGTTACACTGACCCTGCCTGGGTTTCCCCCTGGTTTAGCCTCTTACAGCGGTGTCCCTCCATGGAGCAGACTTTTAAAAGTCCCGATTTTGTGCTCGTTGCTCCGCCGCTTGCCAGGAGCCGGCCCCTCCCCTCGCTGTCTATCTTCCCGTCTCTTTGGATTCACTTCTCCGCAGGTCCTACCTTTCAAAAAGTGATCAAGTTTCTGTTTCTAGAATTGTAGCTCTTCTTCTCTTCAATTTCCCGTTGGATTTGTAGGAGTTTGCAGTGGTTAGATAAGCTGTCTAGCTGATTTCCTGATACCTGATGTTGTCTCAGCCTGCTACTTCGCCATCTTGACTCCTCCCCCCCCATTGGGCATTCTCAGTGACAGCACTCAAAGCCCCATCGTGGAACAACAGAGCCATTTCCAATTATTTGACTCTCATCATTCAAGTGATAAGTATGTCTGTGCCATAAATCTATTTTTCTTTCTGTCTGATTCTTACAAGTTTCACCACCTCAATACCTTTAGTTCAGAGACATTCCCCTTGTGCTGATGGCGTCAGGGGGGCATGACAACCCAGGGAGTGAAAGGTCTTATGGTAGTGTCTCTGGGCTCCTGAAAGATCACATGAAGGAGATCAGCCTCCAATCTGAAGATCTACTCAGCACTGTCATGTGGGGAAATCCATGGTAACATGTTACCATATTTGGGGGAGTTTTTTGGTAATTCAGCATAAGAGAATATAACTAGAACATGTTGAAAACAACAAGCAAACTTCGATAGTTATCAGCCTAGAACCTAGAGAAAATGACCAAAGATGCACTTGGCTTCCTCAGTCAGTATGGCATGAGGTACTTGATCTCAGGGTCATGAGTTTGGGCCCCACATGGAACACAGAGTTGATGTAGGAAACAAAAGAAAACAACAGGACTTACGCATAACCCAAATCAATTGGGCTTGGGCAATAGAGCTGAATGGTGGTGTGATGGTGGTGTCAGTGCCAATCAGGCAACCAGTTTTTCCCTTTAGGTGATCAGGGTCTAGAGGGCAGATGGACAAACATGAACTGAAAAGGTGAATGAAAAGAATATTTGCTCTATAAGAAAAGAGCAAGGGACTACAACTAGGTCCTGAGCTCCTCCAGGTGAGGGGTCTGACAAGGTTGTGCTGAGGTGACATTGAGAATTCCTGTGGCAGGAAAAGAAGGAGAGAGCCCTGCCCAAATCTGAGTTATTTAAAAGGCAGAGGGTACCATGGTGCAGAGGATAAGAAGCAGAATGTTATGTTCTCAGAGCTGGGGTTAGAAAAGAGGCCAGAGTTATTGGAGGAAGCTGAAGATCAGAGTAGAGAGGAAAGGGAGGAGGGCCATGGCCTGGGGCAGGTGGACACTACCAGTGCCCTGCTCCTCGTGCTGTGTGACCACATTACCCCACACTCAGTGGCTTAACCAACAAACACTACCTCACATTCTCTAAGGAGTCTTTAAGTATAGGAATCCAGGAGTGCTTACCTAGGGGCTCCTGCCAGAGCCCCTCAGTACTTTGGGGCTATTGATAACATCAATGCAGGATTTGCTTCACTGAGAATCTGAGCTCACATACTGGTTTTGTCAGGATTCCGTCTATCTCAAAAGGTGTGAGTTCTTTGGTCTGTTCTTGGCCCTCCTTGTTAGGTTCTGGGCCCTTGTGTGTGTTTCAAGGTTCAGAATAGGGGCTTGTACTCCAGGGTGAGGATCTGTGAGAGAACACAGGACAGAGACAGCATGGGGATGGGCAATGAGCTTTTAGAACTAAATCTCAGATGGGGCTTTTGAATCATGAGGCCATGTTCTATGGAATGGAAGGAATCATTAAATCCAGACCACACTCCAATGGACAATATTACACAAAGATGATAAAACAGGATATGAGATTTCAGGGACCACCAGGAGAAGGTGAAGACTGGTGCGTGGTTAGTGCCTTGCCCAGAATCACAGACTTGTAAGAAGGACGAACCAGACATGAACCCAGCTCTTTGTGAGTGTCCTCAAAGTTGGGGCCCTGTATGTACCTAGGACTCACTGGAGAGCTCTGGAAAAAGTTGTGTTGACGGCAGGAGCTACAGATATGGAGATAGTTTCAGGGTGAGGGAGGGCATTGATATCATAGGAAGGAGGCATTCCAGGAAGTTCTTGTCTGAGGGGGAGCCCAGGTCATGGCAACCCACTGAGTGGACGCCTATCCACATCATACCCATTGGAAAGGATTTAATAGCTCTCGGGACAACATATGAAGTCTATAGTGGTAAGAGTGGACTCTGACCATCAAGCGCCAAAGCTCCAATCCCTTCTTTAGGGTTTGCTTTGAAAATTAGAAACCCTAAGGTCTTGGGAAGGAATGGCTCTGTAGATGGGGCTTTCAACCTTTTCGGACGCCAGAATATGAGCACTGATGAACAGATGTGTGCCCACAGGAATGACTGTGCATATTCTCTCTCTCTCTCTCACACACACACACACACACACACACACACACTGACACACACTTTTAGGGACTGTAGGTGGGATCTGATGAATAGCAGACTCAGAGAAATTGAGAAGAGGAGGCAAATGTGCTTGGAGGTATTTCCTATATGTGACACCACTCTTCCAATATCATATATATTATTCCACATATGCTAGTGGAGATGTGGAAGTCCATGCTACAATCAACTGTATTTTACAGACAAGTTGCAGACCACCCCTGTTAGGCTTAATGGCTTATCCAGGGTCACAAACAGGTAAGAGTGGAGATTTGTGTCTGAAGCCAGGTGGGCCCTGGCTGCACTCAGCCCTTCCTTGGGGGCCTGTGGAGATGTATGTGTTGGTGTCACTGCGTACAAATGTGGCCTTGCATGCAGAAAGGAGATGAGAAGACAGCATCCCTGAGCACTGCTTGTGTAGGTGATAATCCAGGGTAGAATTGGGTAGGTGATCTCAGTCGGTGTAGTCAATTTCCTTGACTGCAGACCCCAATAGAATTTGGAACACTGCAACCAGTTGCACATTCTAGTGTAGTCCACTACCAGAGTTACTGGACTGGAGACATCTGATACAAGAAAATGTACTCTTGCTTTTTGCCAACACAATGGGTTTCTGGCTTCCAGAATCCTCAGGGGAATAGCTTTTTCACATGCTGCAAACATTGCCAACAACCTTGCTCCCAATGCCTCAGGGCAGTTGGTAGTAGGTTCCATTAGGCTTTACAAGAGCAGGGATGCTGAAAATCTAACCTAGAGCTAGGATAAGGGCCTAAGGTCATAGCATATCCAATCTGCTAACTCTGGGGCCAGTTGTCATGGTGGTTGATTGGAAGACGGGACTAGACGGTGTCAAACTGTGCATGAAAGTCCAGAGTTGAGTATGAAAGAGGGGTAGCATCGGGGGCAGTGCATGTTTTTCCTAATCTGGGGGTTTTGTGTAGCTCATATGGCATGGTTTCCTTTGGGAGGGCAGGGAGAGGCCTGTGGTGTGAGTCCTGAGTCCCTAACCTGGGAGGCTGATGGACCAGGACTCTGGGAAAAGACATCTGAAAATCCAAGTTAGGGTTTGGGCTAAGGCTTAGGGCATCGCAGGCCCTATCTGCAGATGCTGAAGTGACCTCCCAAGTATCTGAAGTTACAACGAGTGTCAGGGTTTCGCTCAGACTAGAATTTATGAACACTAGGGCCAGCGTATGTGGAACTGGACTCTGGAAAACATGGGGGTTTCTCCTGCTCAGGGGGTTTTGTGCAGTTCCAAATAGCAAGATTTCATTATGGGGGACTAGTGGAGTCATGTTGTGTGTCTCAGGGTCCCCAGAATGGAGGGATTCATGAGCAGAGCTCTGGATATGGATGCCTGAAAACCCAACCTAGGGTTAGCATTAGGGTCTAGCGGTATGGCATGTCTGATGTGCTGACTCTCAGGCCAACTACATGGGTAGCTGACTTGAGGTCGGGGCTCAGGCTGAGGGTCAGAATGTATATTAGTATGCAGAGACAGGTTCCTTAAATGAGGGTGACCTCATTGGCCGTGCAGGTTTCTCCTAATCTGGGGATTTTGTGCAGCTCCATAGAGCACGGTTTCCTTCTGGAGGGCAGGAAGAATCCTATGGTATGGTTCCGGATTTATCTATTGAAGGGCTTGTAGACCAGGACTCTTGGGAAGGAAGTCTGAAATCCCAAGCTAGAGTTAAGTTTGGGGCCTAGGGCATGACCATCCCAATCTGCAGAGGTTGAGGCAAGCTCCCTGGGATGTGAGTTTATTGCGAGTTTTGGGCATTCACTCAGGCTAGAGTTGTGTCCATGAGTTCTGCCAAATATGGGGGTAGCCTAATATGGCCTTGAAGGTTACCAAAGCCCTGGAGATTTTGAGTACCTCCAATTAGTAAGGATTAATTCTGCGGGACAGGAGGAGTCCTGTTTTATGACTCAGGGGTCACCCACATGGAGGGATTTGAGCAAAGGCTCTTGGTTTGGATTCCTGAAAACCGAAGGTGCTAGGTGCATGGCATGCCCAATCAGCTGTCTTTTGAGGGAGCTACCTGGGGTACTCAGTTGTAAATAGAGCACAGGGTGAGGGTCACAACTCACGTTTGTGTCCAGTGAGTCTCAGAAAGAGGATGTGGCCTCGGCCATGCTTGTGTCTCCAGCTCTCGTGGTTTTACACAGCTCCAAACAGCTAGAAATCCTTTTTTGGGGATGAGGAGGAGTTCCGTTTTCTGTCTCAGGGATATCCCATATGGAGGGATACAAGACCAGGCCACTGGGGACAGATGTTTGAAAACACAATCTAGGGTGAGAATGAGGGCCTAGGGGCAGGGCAGATCTGATCTGCTGGCTCTTGGGCTAGCTACGTGGGTGGCAGAGTGAAGGTCAGAGCTCCCAATGAATGACAGAATGTGTATAAGTGTTCAAGACTGGCTTCTGTAAGTTGGAGTGGCCTCAGAGTCCATGCATGTTTCTCCTAATCAGGGGATTTGTGCAGCTCCATAGGGCACAGTTTCCTTCTGAAGGGCAGGAAGAATCCTGTGGTTATAGCTCCTGAGTCCCTAGTCTGGAAGGCTTGTGGGCCAGGATTCTGAGGAAAGAAGTCTTAAAACCTGAGTTAGGGTTAGAGTTAGGGCCCAGGGCATGGCAGACCCAATCTGAAGATGCTGAGGTGAGCACCCCAGGATGTGAAGTTAGGGCATGTGTCAGGCAGGCATTCACTCAGACTACAATTCATGACCATCAGGGTCACCGTATGTTGAGGTGACCTCCTGAGGACATGGAGGTTTTTGCCACTCTGGGGGTTTTGCATAGTTACAAATAGCAAGGTTTCATTCTGGAGGACAGTTGGAGTGTTGCTGTTTGGCTCTAGAGTTCCTGATATGGAGGGATTCGAGAGCAGGCCTCTGGGAATGGATGCCTGAAAACTAAACCTAGGGTCAGGGTTAGGTCCTAGGGGCAAGGCAGGTCCAATCTCCTGCCTCTGGCGCCAGCTACATGGATGTCTGTCTGGAGGTAGGACTCAGGTTGAGGGACAGAATTGTATTAGTGTCCAGCACTGGCTTTCGTAAATGGGGGTGACTTGGCGTCTCATGCAGCTGTCTCATAATCTGTCTCGTAATCTCATAATTTGTGCAGCTCCATAGGGCACGTTTTCTGTCTGGAAGGCAGGCAGAGTCCTGTGTTGTGACCCCCGTGTTCCCTATCTGGAGGGCTTGTGGACCTGGACTCTGAGGACAAAAAAAGCTAAAGCTAGGGTGAGAGCCTAGCACATGGCAGGCCCAATCTGCAGATGCTGAGGCAAGCTCCCTGGGATGTAAATTTAGGCTGAGTGTCAGGCGTTGCCTCAGGCTGAAGTTTGTGTCCATGTGTTCTGCCAAATATGGGGGAAGCCTCTTGTGGCCATGGAGGTTACTACAGCCCTGCCGGTTTTGTGCAGCTCCAGTTAGCAAGATTTATGTTACAGGACAGGAGGAGTGCTGTTTTATGGCTCAGGTGTCCACCATAAGGAGGGATTCACGAACAGGGTTTTGAGTATGGGTGCCTGACAACCCAACCTAGGGATAGGATTAGGGCCTAGGGGCAAGGCAGGTCTGATCTCCTGGCTCTGGGGCCAGCTGTCCCAGTGGCTGATTGGAGAGTGGGATTCAGGTTGTGTCAGACTGTGAATTAGTGTCCACAGTGGTGTAAAAACCTTGGGTGGCATCAGGGGCCATGCACGTTTCTGTAATCTTGGGGTTTTGTGCAATTCCATAGGGCACAGTTTCCTTCTGGAGGACAGGCTGAGTCAAATAGTGTGGTTCTTGAGTTCTCTATCTGGGGGAGTTGTGGACCAGGACTCTTGGGAAAGAAGTCTGAAAACCCAAACGAGGGTTAGGGTTAGGGCCTAGGGCATGGTTGACCCGAACTGCAGATGTGAGGCAAGCTTCATGGATTGTGAATTTAGGGTGAGTGTCAGCTGTTCACTCAGGCTGGACTTTGTCTCCATGAGTACTGCCAAACATGGGGGTGGCCTCATGTGTCCATGGAGGTTACTACAGCCATGGTGATTTTTCACAGCTCCAATTAGCAAGGTTTTATTCTGCGAGACAGGAGGAGTTCAGAATTATGGCTCAGGAGTCATCCATATGCAGGGATTTGAGCCAAATTCCTGGGTATGGATTCCTGAAAACCAAATCTAGGGTTAGTATTAGGGCCTGCGGGCATGGCATGCCTGATCAGCTGTCTCTGGGGTGAGCTACCTCAGGGACTGAGTTGTAAATGCAGCTCAGGCTGAGGTTCACAAATTGGCTTGTGTCCAATGAGCCCTCCAAAATTCGGGGTGACCTAGGCCATGATGATGTCTCTTACTCTGAGAATTTTACACAGCTCCAAACCTCCTTTAGGAAGGCAGAAGAAGTCCTGTTTTCTGGTTCAGGGATCTCCCATATGGAGGGATTTGAAAAGTAGACCACTAGGGACAGATATCTGAAAACACAGCTAGGGTTAGAATTGGGGACTAGGGGCAGGGTTGGTCTGATCTGCTGTCTCTTGGGCTAGCTACGGGGGTAGCAAAATGGAGGTCCTGTCTCAGGATGAGTGACAGAATGTGTATTAGAGTCCAGGGAGGGCTTCTTAAATGGGGGTGGCCTCAGAACCCATGCATGTTTCTCTAATCTGGGGGGTTTTGTACAGCGCCATAGGGCATGGGTTCCTTCTGGATGACAGGGAGAGTCTTGTATGGCTCCTGAGTCCCCAGTCTGGAAGGCTTGTGAGCCAGGACTCTGGGGAAAGAATTCTGAAAACCCAAGCTAGGGTTTGGGAAAGGTCCTAGGGCATGGCAGGCTGTATCTGCAGATGCTATGTTGAGCTCCTCAGGATCTGAGCTTAGGGCAAATATCAGGCATTCTCTCAGACTAAAATTTGTGACCACTAGGGCCTCTGGAAGTTAAGGAGGCTTCCTGACGACATGGAGAATTCTCCCACATTGGGGGTTTTGTACAATGCCGAATAGCAAGGTTTCATTTTGGAGTATGGGTGGAGTCTTCTTGTATGGTGCTAGGGTACCCCATTTGGAGGGATTCACGATCAGGGTTCTGGGGATGCATGCCTTAAAAAACAGCATACAGTTAGAGATCGGGCCTAGGGACATACCAGGTCCAATATGCCAACTCTGGCTTGTGGAAAAGATTCTGAGGACAGAAGTCTGTAAACCCAGGCTAAGTCTAGGGTTTCGGCCTAGGATATCACAGGCCCAATGTACAGACGCTGAGACATGCTCCATGAGAATCGAGGTTGAGGAGAGTGTCAGGAGATCGCTCAGGCTGGAGTTTGTATCCATGTGATCCGCCAAAGTGGGGGTGGCCTCACGGGGCCATGGAGTTTGCTCCCACTTTGGGGTTTTTGCACAGTTCCAAATAGTTTGGTCTGTTCTGAGGGATAGGTGGTGTCCTGTTTTATGGCTCATGGGTCCCGCATATGGAGGGATGGGAGAGCAGGGTTCCGAGTATGGATACCTGAAGACCCAAACTATGTTTAAGCTTAGGCCCTAGTAGTATGGCAAGCCTTAGACCCTGGCTCTGGGCCGAGCTACCCATGGGGCTGTGTTGAAAAAGGGGCTCAGGCTAAGGGTCGCAATGGGTGTTTGTATTCTGGGCAGCCTGTGAAATTGGGCGTGGCCTCAGTTTCAATGCATCTTTCTTCCAACTCGGAGGGGTAGTCAGAGCTGAAAAAAGCAAGGATACCTTCTGGGGGGGCAGGAGATATCTGTTCTGTTTCTCAGCAGTCCCCCCGTGTGGTAGGATTTGAGAGGAGGGCTCTGGGTATGGATGCCTGCTAACCCAGCCCAGGTTTAGCATAAGGGCCTAGGGGCATGGCAGGTCTGATCTCCTGGCTTTGGGGTCAGATGTCTCTGTGGCTTCTTGGAGGATGGGACTCAGGTGTGTCACACTGCACAGTAGTATCCAGGTTGACATATGCAAATGGGTGGCATTGGGGTGGTGCATGTCTCCCCTAATCTAGGGGTATTGGGCAGCTCCGTAGGTAATGGTTTCAATCTGGAAGACAGGAAGAGTCCTGCTGTGGCTTTGGAGTCCCCAATCTGGGAAACTTGTGTTTCAGGACTCTGAGGACGGAAGTTCGAACCCAAGATAGGTTTATGGTTAGTGTCTAGGGCATGGATCACCGATCTGCAGATGCTGAGGCAAGGTCATGGATTCTGAAGTTAGAGTGAGTGTCAGGTATTCGCCCAGACTCGAATTTGTGTGCACTGGAGCCGTCATGTGTGTGGGTGGCCTCCTGGGGCCATGGAGTTTTCTTCTGCTCTGTAGGATTTGCAAAGCACTAAATAATATGGTTTCATTCCGGGGGAGAGGTGGAGTCCTGTGTATGGCCCTAGGGTTGCCCATATGGAGTGATTCGAGAGCAGGGCACTGGGTATGTATGCCGGAACACTCACACTAGGGTTCGTGGTAGGGCCTGGGGGCATGGAAAGTCCAAAGTATTCCCACTGGCGCCAGCTACTTGGTGGCTGACTGGAGGTCAGTGCTCTGGTTGAGGGCAGAATGTGTATTAGTGTCCAAAGCTGGCTTCCATCAATGGTGTGGCTTCGGGGTTTAGTGCAGCTTTCTCATAATAGGGGGGTCATCTGCAACTCAATCAGGCACATTTTCCATCTGGATGGCAGGCACAGTACTGTGGTGTGGCTCAATGTTCCTTCTCTGGAGGGCTTGTGGACCAGGACTTTGAGGATGGAAGTCTGAGAACCCAAGTTATGACTAAGGTTAGGGAATGTGGAATGGAAGCTGAGTGTCAGAATGTCGCACAGGCTTGAGTTTATGTCCATGAGTTTTGTGACTCATAGGTGGCTTCATGGTGGCATGGAGATTCCTCTCACTCGGGATTTCACAGTTCCAAGTAGCTTGGTTTATCTGGGCTGCAGGTTGTGTCCTGTTTGATGGCTCTAGGGTCCCCCATACGGAAAGATTAGATAGCAGGGCTCTACCTATGGATGCCTGGAAACTCCCCCTAGTGTTACCATTGCAGCCTAGGAGCATGGCATGTTCAATCTGGTGGCTCTGGGTCCAACTACCCAGGGGGCTGAATTGAAATGGAGTTTCATGCTGATGGGTTACAATGCGGGTTTGTGTCCAGGGAGACCTTGGTAGGTGGCGGTGGCTCAGGGGCCCTGTAGAAATCTCTCCTACCCTGAGGGATTGACACAGCTCCAAAGAGCAAGGTGTCCTTCTGGGGACAGGAGATGTTCTGTTTTTTGGCTCATGGACCACATGTTGGACCATGTGTTGGTGTTTGAGAACAGGCCTCTGGGGACAGATGCCTGAAAACCTAAGCTTGGGTTCCGATTAGGGCCTAAGCCATGTCAGGTTCAATCTTCTCTCTTTAGGGATATTATCCTGGGTGTCTGACTGGATGTCAAACCTCAGGGTGCTACAGATAGCACATTGTTGTCCAGAGCGGCCTACAAAATTCAGGTGGCCTTGTAGTTTTCTCCTATACAGGAGAGTTTTGGCTCTCTGACAGGCACAGTTTCCTTCAGGAGGGCAGGCACAGTCCTGCGGTGTGGCTCTGGAGGCCCCATCCTGGAGGGCGTGGGGGCCAGGGTATTGGTGACAGAACTCTGAAAACACAATCTCGAGTTTTGGTTAGGGATGAAGTAATGGCAGGCCCGATCTGCAGAATATGAGGGGAGGTCCTCAGGATCTGAAATTAGGGAAAGTGTGAGGCGGTAGCTCAGGCTTTGTCTCTGGATTGTGTGTCTAGGATGGCCCCAGAATGTGGCTTTGGACTCAGGGGCCATGGAAGATTTTCCCTCTCTGGGGATTCTGCCCAGCTCCCAATAGTATGGTGTCATTCCGGGGTAAGGGAAGAGTCCTTTTTTCTGTCTCAGGAGTCTCCCAAATCCAGGGATTCCAGAGTTGGGCTCTGAGTACGGGTGCCTGGAAAACCCACCGTGGGTTAGGATTTGGGCCTAGGCCAAATCAGGCCCGAAATGCGGGCTCTTGTTCAAGCTACAGAGGACGCTTCTTTGAAAAAAGGGGTTCAGGCTGAGGGTCACAATGCGTGTTTGTGCCAAGTTCGGACCTCGAGAGTGGATGTGGCCTGGTGGGTCATGCCAGGTTTTCCTAGTCTAAGGGACTTACATCTATCCCAACAGAAAGTTTTCCTGCCACGGGGAAGGAGGAGTACTCTTTTGTGCATCAAGTTCCCCCATATACAGGGATCTGAGATAAGATCTGGGGACAGATGCCTGAAAACCCAGGTTGGGTAGAGATGGCAGCCAAGGCCATGGCAGGTCCAATCTGCCTGACATGCAGGCAGCTATCTGGGAGTTGATAGCAGGTTGGGGCTCAGGCTGTGTCAGACAGAGCATTAGTGCACAGTGTGGCCTAAGAATTTGGAGTGCCCTCGAGTGCCCTCGAGTGCCATCCTCCTTTGGGGTTTTGGGGCAGCCACATAGGGCACTTTTTCTTTCTGGTGAACAGACAGAGTGCTGTGCTGTGGCTCCAGAATTCCCAGTCTGGAGACCTTGTGTGCCAGGAGTGTGAGGATGGAAATTTGAAAACAAAAACGAGACTTAGGTTGTTGGCCTAGGTCATGGCAGTCACGATCAGCAGCAGCTGATAGAGATCTCCATCATCTGAATAAAGGGCAAGTCTCAGATGTTCGCTCATGCAAGAGTTTTGGTCCATGATGGCCACCTAATGGAGGGGTGGCCTCATGAGGCCATGGAGGTTTTCCCATCGTGGGGGTTGTGAGCTACGCCAAACAGCAAGGTTTCATTCTGTGGGACAGGGGGAGTCCTCTTTGATGACTCCAGGGATGCTCCTATGGAATGATTTGATAGCATGGCTTTATGGATGGATGCCTGGAAAGACACCTCATGATATCATTGCAGCCTAGGAACATGGCAGGTTCAATCTCCTGTCTCAGGGGCCAAATACCCAGGGGGCTGAGTTGAAATGGCATCTCGTGCTGATGGTTCACAACGCAGGTTTGTGTCCAGGGAGACCTTGGTTGTGGCGGTGGCTCAGTGGATATGCAGGATTCCCCTACCCTGACATTTCAGCACAGCTCCAAAGAGCAAGATATCCTTCTGGAGACAGGATGTGTTCTGTTTTGTGGCTCAGGGACCCCCTTATGTAGGTATTCGAGACAAGGCCTCTGGGGACAGATGCCTGAAATCCTAAACTAGGGTTCAGATTAGGACTTAGGGGGATGGCAGGTTCAATCTTAAGTCTTTAGGGCCATTTACCTGGGTGTCTGACTGGAGGTAGGTGCTCAGGGTGGACAGACTTCGCATTTTGTCCAGAGCAGCCTACGAAATTGGGGTGGTGTCAGATGTCTTTCAGGTTTCTGTAAATCAGGAAGGTTTAGGCAACTGTAATGGGCAGATTTTCCTTTGAGTGGGCAGGACAGTCCTGTGGTGTGGCTCTGGAAGCCCCATCCTGGAGGGTGTGTGGGCCAGAGCTCTGGGGACAGATGTCTGAAAATACAAACTCGGGATGGGTTATGACAGAGGTTATGGCAGACCGATCTGTAGACCTTGAGGGCAGCTCCTCGGCATCTGAACTTAGGTGTAGTGTGAGGCAGTATCTCAGGCTTTTGTGTAGGGGTTGTGTGTCTAGGGCAGCCATGGAATGTAGGGTTGTCCTCAGGTGGTCATGGAAGTATCTCCCTCTCTGGGGATTCTGCTGGATCCCAATAGCATGGTGTCATTCTGGGGGAAGGGTAGAGTTCTGTTTTTCTGTGGCAGTTGTACCCCAATAACAGAGATTCCAGAGACAGGCTTTGGTTCTGGTGCCTGGAAAATCCCACTGTGGGTTAGGATTTGGGCCTAGGGGCATGGCAGGCCCGATATGCAGGTGCCTGGTCCGGCTACCCAGGGGGCTTATTTGAAAACGGACTCAGGCTGAGGGTCACAAGGCATGTTTCTGCCCAAGGTGGCCCTCAAGAGTGGGCTTGGCCTCATGGGACATGCAGGTTTCTCCTACTTTGAGAGTTTGACACCCATCTCAACAGCAAGGTTTCCTGCCATGGGGAATAAGGAGTTTTGTTTTGTGCATCAGGTCTCCCATATGCAGGAATTTGAGATAAGGTCTGGGGACAGATGCCTAAAACCCAGGTTGGGTAGAGATGACATCCTGGAGCCATGGCATGTCCAATCTGCTGGATATGTAGCCAGCTGCCTAGGTGGCTGAGGGGAGGTCTAGGCTCATGCTGTGTCAGACAGAGCAATATTGCACAGGGCGGCCTATGTAATTGGGATGCCATCATGGGCCATGAAGGTTGATCCTCATTGGGGTTTCTGGGCCGCTCCTAAGGCACGTTTTTCTTCTGGTGGGCAGGCAGAGTGCTGTGTCGTGCCTTCATAATTCCCAATTTGGAGGACTTATGGGCCAGGAGTCTGAGGGTGGAAGTCTGAAAACAAAATCTAGGTTTGGTTTAGGGCCTAGGGCACGGCAGGCCCAATCTACAGAACTGAATTGAGATCTCCAGCATCTCAAGTCAGCAACTGTCAGAAGTTCACTCAGGTTGGAGTTTGTGACCATGATGGCCGCCTAATGGAGTGGTTGCCTCATGAGGCCATGGAGGTTTTCCCAATCTGGGTGTTGTGAGTTGTTCCAAACATCAATGTTTCCTTCTGCGGGACAGAGGGATTCCTGTTTGATGGCTCAAGGGTTCCCCATATGGAATGATTAGAGAGCAGGGCTCTAGGTATGGATGCCTGGAAACCCAACCTCACGTTCCCATTCGTGCCTAGGAACAAGGCAGGTCTGATCTGCTGGCTCTAGAGCAAACTACCCAGTGTGCTGAGTTGAAATGGAGTCTTATGCTGATGGGTCCCAATGTGGGTTTGTGTCAAGTGAGACCTTGGATTTGGCAGTGGCTCAGGGGCCGGGGATTATTCTCCTACCCTGAGTGTTTTGCACAGCTGCAAATAGCAAGGTTCCATTTGGGGACAGGAGGTGTTCTGTTTTGTGCCTCAGGGACACCCATATGTTGGTATTTGAGACCACACCTCTGGGGACAAATGACTGAAAACTAAAGCTGGAGTTCATATTAGTGCCCAGGGGCATGCCAGTTTCATTATTCTGTCTCTGGCGCCATCTACCTGGGAGTCTGACTTGATGCTGATACACAGGTTGTGTCAGACTATGAATTTGTTCAGGAAGCCCTACGAAATTGTGTTGACGTCAGGGGTCTAGCAGTTTCTCCTAATATTGGGGTTTCTTGAAGCTTTAAAAGGTCCAGCTTCCTCATAGAGGGCAGACACAGTCCTGTGGTGTGGCTATGGATTACCCAGGCTGGAGTGTTTTGGGGACAGAACTCTGGGGACAAAAAACTGAAAACACCCCCTAGGGTTAGGATTAGGGTCGAGGTTATGGCAGACCTGATCTGCTGACATTGAGGAGAGTTTTGTTTGTTTGTTTGTTTGTTTGTTTGTTTTGATTTGTAATTAGGGGGCTGGTGAGGTGGAAGCTCAGGCTTTTGCCCCTGGATTTTGTGTCTAGGATGGCTGTGGAATGTAGGGGTGGCCTCATGGGCACATGGAAGATTCTCCAGCTTTGGGGGTTTTGTACAGCTCCAAATACCATGGTGTCATTGTGGAGGAAAGGAGGAATCTTGTTTTCTGATTCAGGGGTCCCCATAAGGAGGGATTCGAGAGCAGAGTTTTTGTGTATGTATGTCTGGATACCCAACTTTAGTTAGGATTTGGGCCTAGGGTCACGGCAGGCCTCATATGGTGGATCTATGTCAAGCTATGGAGGGGGCTTATTTGAGAACGTGGCTCAGGCTGAGGGTCACAAAGTGGGTTTGTACCCAGGACGGCCCTTAAGTATGGGCGGGGCCTCATGATGCAGACAGATTTCTCCTACTCTGAGGGTTTCACACATATCCCAATCACAAGATTTCCTGATGTGGGGCAGGGGGACTTCTACTTTGTGGATAATATTCCCCCATATGCAGGGATTTGAGCACAGGCCTCTGGAGACACATGACTAGAAACACATATTAGGTAGAGATGATGGCCTGGGGGCATGGCGGGTCTGATCACGTGGATTGGCGGCCACCTAACTTTATCGCTTATAGGAGGCTGGGGATCAGGCTGAGGCAGACAGAACATTAGTGCACAGGACTGCCTATGAAATTGCAGTGCCTTCGAGGGCCCTGTAAGCTGATCCTCATTTGGGTTTGTGCAGTCCCATAGGCCACTTTTGTCCTCTGAAAGCAGGCAGAGTGCTGTGTTGGGGCTCCAGAATTCCCAGTGTGGAGTGTTTGTGCACAAGAACTCTGGGGACGGAAGACTGAAAACACAACTAGGGTTAGGGTTAGGGCCTAGGGCACAGCAGGCCCGATCTGCAGAGGCTGAGGTGAGATCACTGGCCTCTGAAATAAGGGCGAGTGTCAGACGTCTGCTCAGGCTCGGGTTTGTGTCCATGAGTGTTGCCTGACGCAGGCCATGGAGGTTTCCTCTATCTGGGGTTTGGGCGCAGCTGCAAACAGCAAGGTTTCTTCTTCAGGTCAGGGTGAGTGCTGTTTGATGGCTCAAGGGAAACCTGTATGGAAAGATTTGAGAGCAGACTCTACGTATGGAGCCCCAAAAACCCCACCTAGGGTTTCTATTGGAGACGAGGGACATGGTAGGTACTATCCGCTGACTGTAGGCCAATCTACCCTGTGTTCTGAGTTGAAAATGAGTCTCATGCTCAGGGTCACAATGCGGGTTTGTGTCCAGGGTGACCTTTGAAAGTGGCGGTGGCATCAGAGGCCATACAGGATTCTACTACCTTAAAGGTTTGACAAAGCTCCAAATAGAAATATTTGCTTCTGGGGACCAGAGGTGCTGTGTTCTGTGGCTCAGAGACCCCCCAAATGTTGGTATTTGAGACGAGCTCTCTGGGGACAGATGCCTGTATACCAAATCTAGGGTACAGATTAGGGCCTAATGGCATGTCATGTTCAATCTTCTCTCTCTGGGGCCATCTACCTGGGTGTCTGATGGGAGGTCGTTGCTCAGGGTGTGTCAGACTGTGCATTGTTATCCAGGACGTCCTATGAAATTGGGCTGTCCTCCAGGGCCTTGCAGGTTTCTCCTATTTTGAGGTTTCTTGAAGGTCTATAGAGAACAGATTCCTTCTGGAGGGCAGGCATAGTCCGGTGGTGTGGCTATGGAATACCCAGGCTGGAGTTTTTGTGGGGTAGGACTCTGGGAACAGCAGTCTGAAAACACCAACTAGCGTTAGGATTAGGGCCGATAGTATGGCAGGCCCGATCTGCAGTCCCTGAGGCAAGGTCCTCGGTATCTGAAATGAGGGCGAGTGTGGGGTGGAAGCTCAGGCTTTTGTTTCCAGTTTTTGTCTCTATGATGGCGGTATAATAATATAGGGGTGGGCTCCGCAGGGCCATGGAAGTTTCTCCCTCTTTGTGGGTTTTGCAAAGCACCAAATACCATGTTGTGTTTGTGGAAGAAAGCAGGAATCCTGTTTTCTTATTCAGAGGTCCCCATAAGGTGGGATTTGAGAGGAGGCCTCTGTGTATGGGTGCCTGGCAACACAACCTTGGGTTAGGATTTGGGCCTAAGGTCACGGCAGGCCTCAGATGCTGGCTCCAGGTCAAGCTACTGAGGGGGTCTTCATTGAAAACGTAGCTCAGGCTAAGGGTCACAATGTCGGCTTGTGCCCAGGGCAGCCCAGGCGGGGCCTCATGGGCCGTGCAGGTTTCTCCTACTCTGAGAGTTTTACACACATCCCAATAGCAACGTATCCTGCTGAGGGGCAGGTGGACTTCTATTTTGTGGATCATGTTCTTCCATATGCTGGGTTTGGGTTTTGTGAATAGGCCTATAGGATAGATGCCTATAAATCCAGGTTGGGTAGAGGTGATGACCTAGGGACATGGCAGTTCCAATCTTGCGGATAGGTGGCCAGCTACCTGGGTGGCTGACAGGAGGCTGGGGATCAGTGCGGGGCAGACAGAACATTAGTTCACAGGGCAGCCTATGAAATTTCAGTGCCCTCTAGGGCTGAACAGGTTGATCCTCATTTGGGTTTTTTGTGCAGTCCCATAGGATACCTCTGCCTTCCTAAAGTCAGGCAGAGTGCTGTGTTGGGGCTCCAGAATTCCCAATCTGGAAGAGGGCTTCTGCAGCGGGACTCTGGGGATGGAAGACTGAAAACATAAGTTAGGGTTAGGGTTAGGGCCTAGGGCACAGCAGGCCTGATCTGCAGAGTTTGAGGTGAAATCACCAGCATCTGAAAAGAGGGCGAGTGTCAGACATCTTCTCAGGCTGGTGTTTTTGTTCATGAGGACCGCCTGATGTAGCCGTGTCCTAATGCTACCACTGAGGTTTTCACAATCTGGGGGTTGGGCACAGCTCCAAAAAGCAAGGTTTCCTTCTTCAGGACAGGGTGAGTGCTCTTTGTTGGCTCAAACGTCCCACATATGGAAATATTCGATAACATCCTTTACATATGGATGCCTGAAAACCACACATAGTTTTCCCACTGGAACGGAGGGACATGGCAGGTCCTACCTTCTGGGTATGTGGCAAGCTGTCTGGGGGGCTGACAGGAGTTCTCGGCTCAGGCTGTATCAGACAGAGCATTAGAACACGGGGTGGCCTATGAAATTGGGTGCTGTTGAAGGCCATACAGATGGATCTTCATTTGGGGTTTTGGGGTAACCCCATAGGGCATTTTTTTTTCCTTCTGGTGGGCAGGCAGAGTGCTGCGTGGTGGCTCCAGAATTCCCAGTCTGGAGGACTCGTGGGCCAGGAGTATGAGGACAGAAGTCTGAAAACACAAGCTAGGGTTAGCTTTGGGGCCTAGGGCACAGCAGGCATAATGTGCAGAGGCTGAATCAAGATCTCCGGCATCTAAAATAAGGGCAAGTGTCTGGCATTCGCTCAAGCTAGAGTTTGTGTCCATGATGGCAGCATAATGGAGCAGCAGCCTCATGCGGCCATGGAGGATTTCCCACTCTGGGGGTAGTGAAGTGCAAGGTTTCCTTCTTCAGGACAGGGGGTGTCCTGTTTGATGGCTCAAGGGTCAACCATAAAGAAAGATCCAATAGCAGGTCTCTATGTATGGATACCTGTAGCTACCACCTCGCATTCCCATTGGCGCCTAGGAACAAAGCAGCTTCAATTTGCTGGCTCTGGGGCAAGCTACCAAGGGGGCTGAGTTGAAATGGAGTCTCATGGTGATGGGCTACAGTACTGGTTTGTGTCCAGGGAGACCTTGGAATGTGGTGGTGGCTCAGGGGCCTTGCAGGATTCTCTGGCCCTGAGGATTGGACACAGCTCCAAATAGCAATGTTCCCTTCTGGGGACAGGAGGTGTTCTGTTTTGTGGCTCAGAAAGCCCCATATGTTGGACTAGAGAGCAGGCCTCAGGGGACTGATGACTGAAAACCAAAGTTGAGGTTCATTTAGGGCTTGGGGCATGTAATTTCAATATTCTGTTCTGGGCCAACTACCTGGGTGTCTGGCTGGAGGTCCATGCAAAGGGTGTGCCAGACTGCACATTTTTTTCAGGGTGGCCTAGGAAATTGGGGTGGCCTCGGGCGCCTTGCAGGTTTCTCATAATCTGGAGGATGTGGGCAACTGTAAAGGGCACTCTTTCCTTCAGGGGGCAGGAACACTCCTGCCTGTGGCTCTGGAGGCCCCATCCTGGAGGGTCTGTGGGCCAGGTCTCTGGGGCCAAAAGTTTGAAAACACAAACTCGGGTTAGCGTTAGGGCCGAAGGTATGGCAGGCCCGAACTGCAGACCCTGAGGCAGGTCCTTGGGATCTGAATTTAGGGCAAGTGTGAGGCAGTAGCTCAGGCTTCTGTTTCTGGATTTTGTGTCTGGGTTGGCTCTGGAATGTAAGGGTGGCCTCATGGGCCTATGGGAGATTCTCCCTCTCTGGGATTTTCCTCGGCTCCCAAAGATTGGTATCATTTGGGGGAAAGGAGGAGTCCTATTTTCTGCCTCAGGGGTTTCCCAAAAAGAGGGTTTCCAGTGAAGAGCCCTGGGTGTGGGCGACTAGAAAACCTGAACTCTGGTTAGGATTGGGGGCCTAGGGGTACAGCAAGCCCCATATAAGGCTCTTGGTTCAACCACTGAGAGGCCTTACTTGAACATAGGGCTCAAGCTGAGGGTCTCAATGCATGTTTTTGCCTGAGGCGGCCCTCAAGCATGGGCGTGGCCTCATGGGCCATGCACGTTTCTCCTACCCTGAAGGTCTGACACCATGCCAACAGCAAGGTTTCCTGATATGGGAAAGGAGGAGTTCTGATTTGTGCCTCAGGTTCCCCACTGGGCAGGGATTGGAGATAAGGTCTAGGTTTAGATGCCTGAATACCCAGGTTGGGAAGAGATGATGGCTTAAGGCCATGGTGGGTGCGATGTCCTGGGTGTGCGGCCAGCTGTCTGGTTGTCTGTCAGAGGTTTGGGCTCAGGCTGTGTCAGACAGAGCATTAGTGCCCAGGGCAGCCTATGAAATAGGGGTGCGGTCAATGGCTGTTTAGGTTGATCCTCATTTGAGGTTTCTGGGCAACCCCATAGGGCAACGAGTTTCTTCTGGTGGGCAGGAAGAGTGCTGCATTGTTGCTCTGTAATTCCCAATATGGAGGGCTTGTGGGCCAGGAGCGTGAGGATGGAAGTCTGAAAACACAAGGGAGGGTTAGGTTTTTGGGCCAAGGGCACGGCGGGCCAACTCTACAGTGGCTGAATCGAGATTTCCTGCAGCTGAAGTCAGGGCGAGTATCAGACGTTGGCTCAGGCTTGAGTTTGTGTCCATTATGGCCCTTTCATGAAAGGGGGAATACATGAGGACACGGAGAGCCACCTAGGGCCTGAGTTGAAATGAACTCTCCTGAGGATGGGTCAAAATGTGGGTTTGTGTCCATGGAGACCTTGCAATGTGGCGGTGGCTCAGGGACCCTGAAGCATTCTCCTACTTGGAGGGTTGGACATAGCTCCAAAGAGCAAGCTTCCCAGGTGGAGACATGAGGTGTTCTGTTTGGTGCCTCAAGAAACCCCCATATGCTGGTATGCGAAACCAGGCCTCTGAGGAGAGATGGCTGGAAACCAAAGCTAGGGTTCCAGTTAGGTCCTAGGGGCCTGTCTGGTTCAATCTTCTGTCTCTAGACACATCTGTCTGTGTGTCCGAGTGGAGGTGGTTGCTTGGCTTGTGTCAGATCTCCCCTGTTTGTCCAGGGAAGTCTACACAACTGTGATGGCCTTGGGGACCTTGGATGTTTCTCCTAGGCTATAGGATTGTGGCCAATTGAATGGGCACAGTTTCATTGGAGAGGGCAGGCAGAGTCCTGTGGCTTGGCTCCAGGGGCCCCAGCCCGGAGGGTATGTGGGCCAAGGCTGTAGGAACAGAAGTCTGAAAACACAAGCTCACCTGTTTGGGGCCAAGGGTATTGGCAGGCCCGAACTACAGACCCTGAGGGGAGCTCCTCGGGATATGAAAGAAGGGCGAGTGGGAGGTGGTAGCTCAGGCTGTTGTCTCTGGATTTTGTGTGAAGGATGGCCGTGGAATGGAGGGGTGGCCTCATGGGCCATGGACAAGTCTCCCTATCTGGGGATTTGGCCTGGCTTCTAAGAGATTGGGGTCATTCTGTGGGAAGGGAGGTGTCCTGTTTACTGCCTCAGGTTTCCCTCCAAAAGAGGGATTCCAGAACAGAGCGCTGGGTATGGGCGACTGGAAAACCCGATCTCTGGTTAGGATTGGGGGCTGAGGGGCATGGCAAGCCCCATGGCAAGCTCTTGGTCCAGCCCCTGAGAGGCCTTCCTTGAACACGCGGCTCAATCTGAGGGTCACAATGTGCGTTTGTGCCCAAGGCGGCCCTCAAGTATGGGTGTGGCCTAATGGGACATGCATGTTTCTCCTACCCTGATGGTTTGACACCGTGCAACAGCAAATTATCTTGCCATGGGGAAGGAAGAGTTCTATTTCTGCATCAGGTTTCCACCTCTGCAGGGATTGGAGATAAGGTCTAGGTTCAGGTGATTGAAAACCGAGGTAGGGAAGAGATGATGGCCTAAGGCCATGGCGGGTGCAATGTGCTGGGTGTGCAGCCAACTGTCTCAGTGTCTGTTAGGAGGTCTGGGCTCAGGCTGTGTCAGACAGAGCATTAATTTCCAGGACAGCCTACGAAACTGGGGTGTGGTCGAGGGCCATGCAGGTTGATCTTCATTTGGGGTTTCTGAGCAGCCCCATAGAGCAAAGTATTTCTTCTGGTGGGCAGGCAGAGTGCTGCATTGTGGCTCTGGAATTCCCAATCTGGAGTGCTTGTGGGCCAGGAGTGTGAGGATGGAAGTCTGAAAACACAAGCTAGGGTTAGGTTTAGGGCCGAGGGCACGGCAGGCCCACTCTGCAGAGGCTGAATTGAGATCTCCTGCAACTGAAGTCAGGGTGAGAATCAGACATTGGCTCAGGCTTGAGTTTCTGTCCATGATGGCCCCTTCATGAAGGTGTGGGGGGGTGCCTCATGACGCCATGGAGGTTTTCCCACACTGGGGGTTGTGATCTGCTCCAATCTGCAAGGTTTCCTTCTGGGGGACAGTCATGTCCTGTTGCATGGCTGCAAGACGCCCCATCTGGAAAGACTTGAGAGCAGGGTTCTGAGGATTGTTGCCTGGACACCCAACATAGCATTCCCATTGGCTCCAAGTGATAAGGCATATTTGACCTGCTGGCGCTGGGGCGAGCTACCCAGGGGGCTGAGTTGAAATGGACTCTCCTCAGGATGGGTGATAATGTGGGTTTGTGTCAATGGAAACCTTGGCATGTGTTGGTGCCTAGGGGCCCTGCAGGATTATCCTACCTGGAGGGTTGGACACAGCTCCAAAGAGCAAGCTTCCCATGTGGAGATGAGAAGTGATCTGTTTGGTGCCTCGGAAAACTCCCATATTCTGGTATTCGAAACCAGGCCTCTGAGAACTGATGGCTGTAAACCAAAGCTAAGGTTCCAATTAGGGCCTAGGGGCCTGTCCAGTTCAATCATCTGTCTCTGGGGACATCAGTCTGTGTGTATGGGTGGAGGTAGTTGATCATCATGTGTCAGGATGCCCCTATTTTTCCTGGGAGGTCTACAGTACTTGAATGGCCTCAGGGGCCTTGGAGGTTTCTCCTAATCGGTAGGGGTGTGGCCAATGGAATGGGCAGAGTGCCCTCGGAGATGGCAGGCACAGTTCTGCAGTGTGGCTCCAGTGGAACCAGCCTGGACGGTGTGTGGGCCAGGGCTGTCGGGACAGAAGTCTGCAAACACAAACTTGGCTTAGGTTTGGGGCCAAGGGTATGGCAGGCCCGATCTACCGACCGTGAAGGGAGCTCCTCAGGATACGGAAGAAGAGCGACTGTGAGGCCGTCGCTCAGGCTGTCTCTGGATTTTGTGTCAAGGATGGCCATGGAATGTAGGGGTGGCCTCATGGGCCATGGACGAGTCTCACTGTCTGGGCTTTGGCTCAGCTCCCAAGAGTTTGGGGTCATTCTATGGCAAGAGAGGAGTCCTGATTTCTGCCTCAGGTGTCCTCCAAAAGAGGGATTGCAGAGGAGAGCCCTGGGTACGGACGACTGTAATACCTAACCTCTGGTTAGCATTGGGGGCCTAGGGCCATGGCAAGTCCCCTAGGCGGGCTCTTGGTCCAGCCGCTGAGAGGCTTTACTTGAACACTTGAATCCTCACCCTGAGGATCACAATGCATGTTTGTGCCCAAGGCGGCCCTCAAGCATGAGCGTGGCCTCATGGGCCATGCGAGTTTCTCCTACCCTGAAGGTTTGACACAATGCCAACAGCAAGGTTTCCTGCCATGGAAAAGGAGGAGTTCTGATTTATGCATCAGGTTCCCACTCGTGCAGGGATTCGAGATAAGGTCTATGTTCAGATGCCTGAAAATCCAGGTTGGGAAGAGATGAGAGCCTAAGGCCATGGCGGGTGTGATGTCCTGGGTGTGTGGCCAGCTCTCTGGGTGTCTGTCAGGAGGTCTGGCCTCAGGCTGTGTCAGACAGAGCATTATTGCCCAGAGAAGCCTAGGCAATGGGGGTGCAGTTGAGTGCCATGCAGGTTGATCCTCATTTGCGGTTTCTGGCACCCCCATAGAGCATCGTTTTCCTTCAGGTGGGCAGGCAGAGTGCTGCGTTGTGGCTCCGGAATTCCCAATCTGGAGGGCTTATGGGCCAGGAGTGTGAGAATGGAAGTCTGAAAACACAAGCAAGATTCGGATTGGGGCTGAGGGCACAGCAGGCCCACTCTTCAGAGGCTGACTCAGATCTTCTGCATCTGAAGTGAGGGCAAGTATCAGACGTTGGCTCAGCATGTAGTTTGTTTCCATGATGGCCCACTCATGAAGAGGGAGCCATGGAGGTTTTCCCATGCTGGGTGTTGTGAGCCGCTCCAAACCACATGGTTTCCTTCTGCGGGAGAGTTGAGTTCTGTTGGATGGCTCCAGGACGCCCCATACGGAAAGACTTGAGAGCAGAGTTCTAAGGATCCATGCCTGGACACCCCACATCGCATTCCCATTGGCTGCTTGCGACAAGGTAGGTTTGATCTGCTGGTTCTGAGGCTTTCTACCCAGGGGTCTGAGTTGAAATGGACTCTCCTGAGGATGGGTCATAACGTGGGTTTGTGTCCATGGAGTCCTGGGAATATGGCAGTGGCTCAGGGGCCCTGCAGGATTCTCCTAACTGGAGGGTTGGACAAAAGCTCCAAAAAGCAAGCTTCCCATGTGGAGATGAGACATGTTTTGTATGGTGCCTCAGGAAACCCCCATATGCTGGTATTCAAAATCAGGCCTCTGAGCAGAGACACCTGGAAACCAAAGCTAGGGTTCAGATTAGGGCCTGTCTGGTTCAATCTTCTGTCTCTAGACACATATGTCTGCATCTGAGTGGAGGTGGTTGCTCAGCTTGTGTCAGAATGCCCCTGTTTGTCCAGGGCAGCCTACACGATTGGGATGGCCTCGGGGGCCTTGATGGTTTCTCCTAATCTGTAGGGTTGTTGCCAATGGAAAGGGCACAGTTTCCTTGCAGAGGGCAGACACAGCCCTGCTGTTTGGCTCCAGGGCGTGTGGGCCAGGGCTGTGGGGACAGAAGTCTGAAAACACAAACTATCTGTAGGTTTGGGGCCGAAGCTAGGGCAGGCCACATCTACAGACCGTCAGGGGAGCTCCTCGGGATATGAATGAAGGGCGAGTATGAGGCGATTGCTCAGGATTTTGTCTCTGGATTTTGTGTCAAGTATGGCCGTGGAGTGTCAGGGTGGCCTCATGGGCCATGGACGAGTCTCCCTTTCTGGGTATTTGGCCCAGCTCCCAAGAATTTGTGGTCATTCTGTTGGAAGAGAGGAGTCCTGTTTTCAGCTTCAGGTGTCCCTCCAAAAGAGGGATTCCAGAGCAGAACCTTGGGTACGGGTGACTGGAAAACCTGATCTCTGGTTAGGATTGATGGCCTAGGGGCATGGCAAGCCTCATATGCAGGCACTTGGTCCAGCCACTGAGAGACATTCCTTGAAAATGGGGCTCAATCTGAGGGTCACAATGTGTGTTTGTGCCCAAGGCGGCGCTCAAGCATGGGCATGGCCTCATGGGCCATGCATGTTTCTCCTACCCTGAAGGTTTGACACCGTGCCAACAGCAAATTATCTTGCCATGGGGAAGGAGGAGTTCTGATTTGTGCATCAGATTCCGTTCTGTGCAGGAATTGGAGATAAGGTCTAGGTTCTGATGCCTGAAAACCCAGGTTGGGAAGAGATGACAGTCTAAGGCCATGGCCAGTCCGACCTTTTGGATGTGTGGCCAGCTGTCTGAGAGTCTGTCAGGAGTTCTGGGCTCAGGCTGTGTCAGACAGAGCATTAGTGCCCAGGGCAGCCTATGGAATTGGGGTTCCTTCGAGGGCCAAGCAGGTTGGTCCTCATTTGGAGTTTCTGGTCATCCACCTAGGGCAATGTTTTTCTTTAGTTGGGCAGGCAGAGTGCTGTGTTGTGGCTCTGGAATTCCCAATCTAGGGTGCTTGTGGGCCAGGAGTGTGAGGATGGAAGTCTGAAAACACAAGGTACGGTCAGGTTTGGGGCCGAGGGCACAGCAGGCCCTCTCTGCAGGGGCTGAATTGAGATCTCCTGCAACTGAAGTCAGGGCGAGTATCGGACGTTGGCTCAGACTGGAGTTTCTGTCCATGATGGCAACTTCATGATGGCGGAGACTCATGAGGCCCTGGAGCTTTTCCCATGCTGGGGGTTGTGAGCTGCTCCAAACCACAAGGCTTCCTTCTGTGGGACAGTGGAGTCCTGTTGTATTGCTCCAGGATGCCCCATACAGAAAGACTCAAGAGTAAGTTTCTAAGGATTGATGCCAGGAAACCCCATCACGCATTCCCATTGGCTGCTCGTAACAAGGCAGGTTCGATCTGCTGGCTCTGGGATGAGCTCTCCAGGGGGCTGAGTTGAAATCGACTCTCCCGAGGATGGGTCATCATGTGGGTTTGTGTCAATGGAGACCTTGGAATGTTCCAGTGGCTCAGGGGCCCTGCAGGATTCTCCTACCTGGAGGGTTGGACACAGCTTCAAAGAGCAAGCTACCCATGTGGAGACAAGAGGTGTTCTGTTTGGTGCTTCAGGAATCCCCCATATGCTGGCATTGGAAACCAAGCCTCTGAGGAGTGACCACTGGAAACCAAAACTTGTGTTAAGATTACAGCCTAGTGGCCTGTCCGGTTCAATCTTCTGTCTCTGGGAACATCTGTCTGTGTGTCTGAGTGGAGGTAGTTACTCACCTTGTGTCAGATCGCCCCTGTTTGTCCAGGTCAGCCTACACTATTGGGATGGCCTCAGGGGAACTGGAATTTTCTCCTAATCTGTAGGGGTGTGGCCAACGGAATGGGCACAGTTGCCTTGGAGAGTGTAGGCACAGTCCTGCGGTGTGGCTACAGAGGCCAGAGCCTGGAGGGTGTGTGGGCTAGGGCTTTGGGGACAGAAGTCTGAAAACCCAAACTCATCTAGAAAATTGGGGTGGGCTCAAGGGACTTGCAAATTTCTCTTATCTGGAAGGTTTGGGTAACTGTGATGGGCAGAGTTTCCTTGGGGAGGGCAGGCCCAGTCCTGCAGTGTGGCTTGAGAGGCCCCAATGGAGGGTTTGTGGGCCAGGGCTTTGAGGACAGACGTCTACAAACACAACTTGGGTTAGGGTTAGGGACGAGATGAAGGCAGGCCTGATCTGCAGACCCTGACAGCGGCTCCTCGGGATTTGAAATTCAGGTGGCTGGGAAGCGTTAGGAGGCTTTTCTGTCTGTATTGTGTGTCTAGGATGGCCACAAGATGTTGGGGTGGGCTCATGGGGCCATGGGAGATTCTTCCTCTCTGGGGATTCTGCCCAGCTCCTAAGGTTTTGCTGTCTTTCTGGGGGAAGGGATGAGTGCTGTTTTCCGTCTCATGGGTCCCGCCCAAACAAGGATTCCAGAGACGGGTTCTGGGTCGAGGCGCTTGGAGAACCCACCGAGGGTTAGGATTTGGGGCCAAGCAGAATGGCAGGCCCCGTATGGGGGTCCTGGTCCAGCTCCCAAGGGGGCTTGTTTGAAAGCAGGGTCAAGCTGAGGATCGCATGCCTGTTTGTGCCCAGGGCAGCCCTCCTGAGTGCACGTGGTCTCATGGGCCATGCAGCTGGCTCCCACTCTGAGGTTTTGACATCCAGTCCAACAGCCAGGTTTCCTGCCATGGGGAAGAAGAACACTTTCACGCTTCAGGTTCCCCCATAGGTGGGGATTTGAGATAAGGTCTTGGGACAGATGCCTGAATACACAGGTTCCATAGAGATGATGGCCTCGGGCCACAGCAGGTCCCATGTGCAGGATATGGGGTCTGCTAGATGGGCGGCTGACAGGAGGTCGGGGTTCAGGCTGTGTCAGACAGAGCATTAGTGCACAGGGCGGCCTAGGACATTGTGGTGCCGTCAAGGGCAGTGCAGGGGTTTCTGGGAAGACCCATGGGGCACTTCTTCTTTCTGGTGGGCAGGCAGAAGGCTGCATTGTGGCTCCAGAATTCCCAATCTGGAGGACGTGTGGGCCAGCAGTGTGAGGACTGAATTCTGAAAACACAAGCTACGGTTAAGTTCAGTGCCGAGCACACTGCAGTTCCAATGTACAGCGGCTGATTCGAGATCTCCAGCTCCAGAGTAAGGGCGAGTGTCAGATGTCTGCTCATGCTGGAGTTTGTGTCCATGATGTCCGACGAATGGAGGTGTGGCCTCATGAGGCCAGGAGGTTTTCCCATGGTGGGGCTTGTGAGCTGATCCAAACACCAAGGTGTCCTTCTGCAGGACAAGGGGAGACCATATGGAAGGATTAGATAGAAAAGCACACCACATGGATACCTGGAAAGCAAACCTCGTGTTTACAGTGCAGCCAAGGAATGTGGCAGGTTCAATCTGCTGGCTCTCGAGCGACATGTCCAGGAGCCTGAGTTGATAAGGAGTCTCATGCTGACGGGTCACAATGCAGGTTTGTATCCAGGGAGACCTTAGAATGTGCTGGTGGCTCAGGGGCAATGCAGGATTCTCCTACACTAAGGGTTTGACACAGATGCCAAGAGTGATCTTTCCATTTGTGGGACAGGCGAGTCCTATTGGATGGCTCAAGGATGCCCTGTAAGGACTAACTTAATAGAAGGAGCCATATTGTTGCAGTGAACTTAGATTGACCCTGCCCCTCCCAGAGGAACTTCCTTGCAAAGCTTAGATGGAGAGGTGGGTCAGGCAAGGTGAAAACATCCAATCGGAGGGGAACGCATATATCTACTAGGGTAAATTGAAATTCAATTGGCCGCCCATGTGTAACTTAGCAGTTTTTTTTTTGTGTGTGTGTGGCAGATCTAGCATGACTATGCAGTTTTCTCTGTGTATTGCAATCTCATTGTCTACCTGTGTATAGCCCGGCTAAAAGTGCCTCTATAAAAGTTGATTTGCGAGGCTAGTAGGGGCTGTCTCACCAGAGAAGTAAGAGCTGTAAGAGCTGTCGGGAGGCCTTGCCAGAGCAGCCTCCCTCCGGGGAGGGCCTTGCCAGAGCAGCCTCCCTCCAGGGAGTGGCCTTGTCAGAGCAACCTCCTTCTGCGGAGTGGCCTTGTTGGGGACGTGGCCTCATCGGCAGCAGCCTCATCGGGAGCGGTCTCGCCAGAGAAGCAAGAGCGTTGAGAGCTGTCAGCGAGAGCTGTCAGCTGTAGGAGTCGTCAAGAGCTGTGAGAGCTGTCAGCGAGAGCTGTCAGCTATCAGCGAGAGCTGTCAGCTGTCAGCAAGAGCTGTCAGCGAGAGCTGTCAGCTGTACGAGTCGTCGAGAGCCATAAGAGCAGTCAGTAAGAGCTGTCAGAGTCATTGGGAGTGCTTGCCAGAGCAGCCTCCTTCTGGGGAGTGGCCTCGTCTGGGAAGCAGCCTCGTCTCAAGCAGTCTCCTCCAGAGCGGCCTCGCCAGGAGCAGCGTCATGGGGAGCAGAGTCTGCATCATCGGGGCTGTCGTCCTTGTAGTCATCATTGCCTCTTCATCGTCAGGAGCAGCCTTGTCTGGGGAGTGCCCTGTCCGGGGAGAGGCCTCGTCTGGAGTGGCCTTGTCTGGAGAGTGGACTCGTCTGGAGTGGCCTCGTCTGGGGAGCAGCCTCATGGGGGGAGCAGCCTCATCGGGGAGCGGCCTCATCCAGAGCAGCCTTGTCTGGAGCGGCCTTGTCAGAGTCATTGTCACCGTCTCTTCGTAAGAGACGGCCCTTATCAGTGGGTTTGATTTTCGATGCTTGGCACAAAATAAAGCTTTGCTTGACTTTTGCTTTGCATCAGTCTCCTTCCTTTGATCACGGACCCTAACATGCCCCATATGGAAAGATTTGAGAGCCCGGTTCTAAGGATGGATGTCTGGCAACCCCACCTCACATTCCCCTTGGCTCCTAGGGAAAAAGCAGATTCGATCTGCTGGCTCTGGCCAAGCTCCCCAGGGGGCTGAGTTGAAATGGACTCTCATTCTGATGGGTCATAATGTGGGTTTGTTTCCATAGAGACTGTGGAATGTGGTGGGGCTCAGGGGCCCTGCAGGTTTCTCCTACCCAGAAGTTTTAACACAGCTCCAAATAGCAAGGTTCCAATCTGGAAATGAGAGGTGTTGTGTTTTGTTCCTCAGGAAATGCCCATATGCTGGTATTTGAGAACAGGCCTCTGAGGAGAGATGCCTGCAAGGGTTCAGATTAGGGCCTAGGTGCCTGTCTGGTTCAATCTTCTGTCTCTGGGGACATCTGTCTGTGAGTCTGAGTAGAGATAGTTCCTCAGGTTGTATCAGAAAGAGCCTTTTGGTCCAGGTCTGATGACGAAATTGGGATGGCCTCACGGGTCTTTCAGCTTTCTCCAATCTGTAGGGTTGTGGCAAATGGAATGGGCACAGTTTCCCTCGAGAAGGCCAGCGTAGTCCTGTGGTGTGGCTCCAGAGGCCCCATCCTGGAGTGTGTGTGGGCCAGGGCTGTGGGGACAGAATTCTGAAAACACAAACTCTGGGTAGGTTTCAGTCCAATGGTATGGCAGGCCCGATCTACAGACCATGAGGGGAGCTCCTCAGGATAAGACATAGGGGCACGTGTGAGGCGGTCACTCAGGCTTTTGTCTCTGGATTTTGTGTCAAGGATGGCTGTGGAATAGAGGTGTGGTCTCATGGGCATTGGATGATTCTCCATCTCTAGGGATTGGGCCCGGCTTCCAAGAGTGGGGTTTTTCTGTGGGAAGGGCAGAGTCCTGTTTTCTGTCTCAGCGGTCCCTCCAAAAGAGGGATTCCAGAGCAGAGCCCCAGTTATGGGCTACTGGAAAATCCCAACTTTGGATAGGATTGAGTCCTCGGGGCATGCCAAGCCCGATATGTGGGCTCTCGGTCCATTACCGAGAGGCCTCATTTGAAAACAGGGCTCAGGCTGAGGGTCAAAATGTGTATTTGTGCCCAAGCTGGCCCTCAAGCATGGCCGAGGCCTCATGGGCCCTTGCAGGTTTCTCCTACTCTGGTTGACTTTGACACTCATCCCAACAGTAAGGGTTCTTGCCATGGGGGAGGAGGAGTTCTGTTTTGCACATCAGGTTTCCCCATGTGCAGGGATTTGACATAATAAGTTCTGGAGACAGATGCATGAAAACTGAGGTTGGGAAGATATGACGCCCAAGGGCCATGGCGGGCCAGATCTGCTGCATATGCGGCCAGCTGTCGGGTTTGTGATGGGATGTATGGGCTGTGTCGGACAGAGCATAAGTGCACAGGGCAGCCTAGGAATTTAGGGTGCGGTCCAGGGCCGTGCAGGCTGATCGCCATTTTTTGTTTCTTGGCAGCCCCATAGGGCAATGATTTTCATTTCATGTGCAGGCAGAGTGTTGCATTGTGGCTCCAGAATTCCCAATCTGGAGGACTTGTGAGCCATGAGTGTGAGGACTGAAGACAGAAAACACAAGCTAGGGCTAAGTTTCGGGCCAAGGGCACGGCAGACACACTCTGCAGAGGCTGCATGGAGATACCCAGCATCCGAAGTAAGGGTGAATATCAGACGTCGGCTCAGGCTGGAGTTTGCGACCATGATGGCCCCTGAATGGAGGAGTGGCCTCATGAGTCCATGGAGTTTTTCCCACTCTGGGGGTTGTGAGCTGCTCCAAACAGCAACGTTTCCTTCTGTAGGACAGGGGAGTCCTGTTGGATGGCTCAAGGCTGCCCCATACGGAAAGATTCCAGAGCACAGCTCAAGGATGGTTGCCTGGAAACCCCTCCTCACATTCCCATTGGCTCCTAGGGGCAAGGCATATTCGATCTGCTGGCTCTGGGGCGCGGTCCTCAGGGGGTTGAGTTGAAATAGACTCTCATACTGATGGGTCATAATGCAGGTGTGTGTCTATGGAGACCTTGGAATGTGGCGGTGACTCAGAGGCCATGCAGGATTCTCCTACTCTGCAAGACTGACACCCATCCCAACAGAAAGACTTCCTGCCATGGGGAAGGAGGAATACTCTTTTGTGCATCATGTTCCCCCATAGACAGGTTTTGAGATAAGGCCTGGAGACAGATGCCTGAATACCCAGGTTGGTATGGTATTCATACCCATCTCCTGGATATGCGGCCAGCTATGCGGGTGGCTGACAGAAGTCAGGGATCAAGTTTTGTCAGACTGAGGATTAGTGCCCAGGGCAGCCTAAGAAATTGGGGTGCGGTCAAGGGCCCTGCAGTTTGACCCTCATGTGGGGTATCTGGGCAGCCCCATATGGCACTTCTTTCTGATGAGCATGTGGAATCCTGTTTTGTGGCTCTAAAATTCCCAATCTGAAGGTCTTCTGGGCCAGGAGTGTGAGGACCAAAGTCTGAAAACACAAGCCAGGGTTAGGTACAGGGCCGAGGGCATGGCAGTTCCAATGTGCCATGGCTGATTCGAGATCTCCAGCACCTGAGTAAGGGCAAATGTCAGATGCCTGCTCACGCTGGAGTTTGTGTCCATGATGGCCCACTAATGGAGGGGTACTTCATGATGCCATGGAGGTTTTCCCATACTAGGGCTTGTGAGCTACTCCAAACAGCAAGGTTTCCTTCTCTGGGACAGGTGGAGTCCTGATTGATGGCTCCAGGGTCCCCCGTATGGAAAGATTGGGTAGCAGACCTCTCCTCATGGATGCCTGGGAAGCCCACCTCATGTTATGATTGCAGCCTGAGAACATGACGGGTTCAATCTGGTGGCTCTGGTGCAAAGTACCAAGAGGGCTGAGTTGACATGGAGTCTCATGCTGATGGGTCACAATGCGGGTTTGTGTCCAGGGAGACCTTGGAATGTGGATGGTGACTCAGGGGCTCTGTAGGATTCTCCTACACTGAGGGTTTGACACAGCTCCCAAGAGCAAGCGTTCCTTCTGAGGACAGGAGGTATTCTCTTTTGTGGCTCAGGGAGCACATATTGGACCATATGTTGGTATTTGAAGAACAGGCCTCTGGGGACAGATGCCTTAAAACCTAAGCTACGGTTCCAATTAGGCCCTAGGGGCATGCCAGTGTAAATCTTGACTCTAGGCCCAATTACCTGGGTGTCTGCCTGGAGGTGGGTGCTCAGGTTGTGTCAGAGTGTGCATTTTTGTCCAGAGCAGCCTAGGAAATTGGGGTGAACTCAGGGGCCTTGCAGATTTCTCCTAATCTGGAGTGTTTGGGCAACTGTGACAGGAAGTGTTTTCTTCGGGAGGGCAGGCACAGTCCTGTGGTGTGGCTGTGGGTCCCATGTTGGAGGGCGTGTGGGCCAGGGCTTTGGGGACAGAAGTCTGCAGACACAAACTTGGCTTATGGTTAGGGGCAAGGTGACAGCAGGCCTGATCTGCAGACCCTGAGGGAGCTGCTCGGGATCTGAAATAAGGGCAAGTAGGAGGCGATTGCTCAGGCTTTTGTCTCTGGATTGTGTGTATAGGATGGCTGTGGAATGTAGGGTTGGCCTCATGGGTCCATGGATGAATCTCCCTCTCTGGGGATTATGCCTGGCTCCCAAGAGTTTGGTGTCATTCTGTCAGAAGAGTCCTGTTTTCCCTCTCAGGGTTCCCCCCAAAACAGGGATTCCAGAGATGGGATCTGGGTCTGGGTGCATGGAAAGGCCCCTAGGGATAGGATTTAGGCCTAGGTGCATGACAGGCCCAGCATCAGTCTCCTGGTCCAGCTCCCAAGGGGGCTTGTTTGGAAACATCCTCAGGCTGAAAGTCACAATGCCTGTTTGTGCCCAGGGTGTCCTTCATGAGTGGACGTGGTCTCATGGGCCATGCACCTGCCTCCCACTCTGAGGGCTGGACACCCATCACAACAACCAGGTTTCCTGCCATGGGGATGGAGAAGTACTCTTTTGTGCTTCAGGTTCCCTGATAGGCCTGGATTTGAGCTAAGGTCTTGGGACAGATGCCTAAATACACAGGTTGGGTAAAGATGATGGCCTTGGACCATGGCAGGTCCCACCTTCTGGATATGGGGCCTACTATCTGAGTGGCTGACAGGATGTCGTGTCTCAGGCTGTGTCAGACAGACTATTAGTGCACAGGTTGGCCTATGATATTGGGGTGCCATCGAGGGCCGTACAGGTTGATCCTCATGTGGGGTTTCTGGGCAGACCCATAGGGCAATACTTCTTTCTTGTGGGCAGGCAGAAGGCTGCGTTGTGGCTCCAGAATTCCTAATCTGGAGGGTTTGTGGGCCAGGAGTGTGAGGACTGAAGTCCGAAAACACAAGCTAGGGTTACTTATAGGGTAGATGGCTCAGCAGCCCCAATCTGCAGAGGCTAATGTGAGATCTCCAGCATCTGAAGTAAGGGTGAGAGCCGGACGTTTGCTCAGGCTGGAGTTTGTGTCCATGATGGCCGCTGAATGGATCGTTGGCCTCACGAAGCCATGGAGGTTTTCCCAATATGGGGGTTCTTTGTTGCTGCAAACAGCAAGGTTTCCTCCTACAGGTTGGGTGGAGTCCTGTTTGATGGCTCAAGGGTCCCCTTATGGAAAGATTTGAAAGCAGGACTCTGTTTCTGGGTGCCTGGAAACCCCACCTCGAATTTCCATTGCCTCCTAGGAACAAGACAGGTTGGATCTCCTGGCTCTGGGGCTAGACACCTCCCAGCTCCCAATAGTTTGGTGTCATTCTGGGGGATGTTGGTCTCCTTTTTTTCTCTCTCAGTGGTCCCTAAGAAGAGGGATTCCAAAACAAGGCTTTGGGTAGGGGCGCCTGGACAACGCCACATTGGGTTAGGATTTGGGCATAGGAGAATGGCAAGCCCAGTATGCGGGCACATCTTTTGGCTCCTGAGGGCCTTATTTGAAATGGGTGTTGAGGGTCACAATGTGCGTTTGTGCCAAGGCGGCCCTCAAGCGTAGGCATGGCCTCATGGGTCATGCAGGTTTCCTCTCTCTGAGAGTTTTACACCCTTCCCAACAGAAAGGTTTCCTGCCACGGGGAAGGAGGAATTCTGTTTTCTGCATTAGGTTCCTCCATATGCAGGCATCTGAGATAAGGTCTAGGGGCAGATGCCTGAAAACCAAGGTTGGGTATAGATGACCGCCTAGGGCCATGGCAAGTCCGTTCTGCTGGATATGTGGCCAGCTGTCTGGGTTGCTGATGGGAGGCCTTGGCTCAGTCTGTGTCAGACAGAGCAGTAGTACACAGAGCAGCCTATGGTATTGGAGTGTCATCGAGGGCCATGCAGGTTGATCCTCATTTGGGGTATTTGGGCAACTCCATAGGACAGTTTCTTCTTCTGCTGGGCAGGCAGAGTGTTGCGTTGTGGCTCCAAAATTAGTATGTAGGTTGTTATTTCTATTGGGAGGACTACTCGATTGTCTACTTCTAATTGTTGTAGTTCTCCAGGTTTTAGCTCTTGAGTTGGGGTTATATAGGAGTCAAAGTTTTGGTCTTCATAATCTGCGTACTCATAACTTCAGTATCACTGGTGACCCATAGTATTTGAGGTCAAGGAAGGATTATTGATTTCATCTATTATATAGAGGATTCGTTGTGAAGGTAAAGCAATTAAAATTAAATGATAGCAGGTAGGACAGTTCATACAGTTTCAACTTCTTGAGTGTCTATAGTGCTGGTATGTGTTAGTTTAGTAGTTAGTATTAATGAAATGATGTAGAGAACGAGAGAGCAGATTAAGAATATTATTATTAATGTATGGACATGGAAGTGTAATAGTACTATAATAGGGGAGGTTGCAACTTGAAGGCATATTTGGAAAGGGTACACCATAGAGATATAAAGGACTTCACCTATAATTTGATTTTGAAAAAGTCATGTAATTTTTACTGATATCTTTTTATTGAGAAGGACATAGTGGTTATGATATTGGCTTGAAACCAGTTCTAGGGGGTTCGATTCCTTTGTTTCTTATTTTGGTAGTACATAGGTTGGCTCTTCGAATGTGTGATATGGAGGAGGGCATCCTACATGGATCATTCAATGTGTGTTGAAGTAAATTCTCCTATTATTACCTCTTGTTTGGATGGAGAGGCTTCTCAGATTATGAAGATTATTAATATTACTAGCATGAATGAAATAAATGAACCCATGGAAGACACTGTGTTTCATGTTGTATAAGCATCTGGATAATCGGAGTATCGTCAAGATATGCCTGATAGGCCTAGGAAATGTTGACGAAAGAATGTTATATTTATTTCTATGAATATAATTGTTAAGTGGATTTTTGCTGAAATATCATTTAATGTGTAACCTGTGAACAGTGGGAATCAATGGACAAACCCGCCTATGATTGCAAACACTGCCCCCACTGAAAGGACATAATGGAAGTGTACTACCACGTAGTATGTGTCATGAAGAACAATATCTAGTCATGAGTTTGATAATACAAAACCTGTTAAACTGCCCACTCTGAATAGAAAAATAAACCCTAGTGCTCATAATATAGCTGGCGATCATTTAATATTCCCCCCGTGTAGAGTAGCCAGTCAGCTAAATACTTTTACTCCCATTGGAATTGCAATGATTATAGTAGCTGAGGTGAAGTATGCTCGTGTGCCAACATCCATTCCTACGATAAACATGTGGTGGGCTCATACAATAAATCCTAAGAAACTGATAGAGATCATTGCTCAGGCTATTCCTATGTAGCCGAATGTTTCTATTTTTTTTTTTTTTTCCTGAGTAATAGGTTACAACATGAGAGATAATTTCAAATCCTGGTAGAATTAGAATATATACTTCAGGTGTCCGAAAAATCAGAATAGTTGTTGATACAGAATAAGGTCTCCTCCTCCAGCTAGGTCAAAGAAGGCAGTATTTAGATTTCAGTCTGTGAGTAGTAGGGTAATACCAGATGCTAGAACTGGTAATGATAAAGAGTAGAAGTACAGCCATGATCAGGACAGATCATACAAATAGAGAAGTTTGATACTGTGATATTGCAGAGGGGTTTTTGTTGATAATGGTAGTAATAAAGTTAATGGTTCCTAGGATGGATGAGACACCTGCCAGGTGTAGGGAGAAGATTATTACATCTACAGATGCACCTGCATGTGCTAAATTTCCTGCTAGAGGAGGGTACACAGTTCACTCTGTTCCTGCACCTGCTTCTACCATGGAAGAAGCCAGAAGGAGAAGAAAGGAGGGGGGCAGAAGTCAAAAGCTCATATTATTTCTTCATGGAAATGCAATGTTGGGTGTGCCAATTATTAACAGTACTAATCAGTTTCTGAATCCTCCAATCATAATCGGCATTACTATAAAGAAAATTATTACAAATGCATAGGCAGTTACGATTATGTTGTAGATTTGGTCATCTCCTAGTAGATAACTTGGTTGGCCCAATTCAGCACAGATTAATAGGCTAAGAGCAGTGCCTACAATTCCAGCTTATGCAACAAAAAAAGGTAAAGAGTCTTTATGATTTGTGGAGAATAATCATCGCTTTATGAACATAGTTAAAATGGCAGATAAAGGCATTCGACTGTAAATTGAAGAATGGGGGTTTGAGTCCCCTTTTTGACAAGCTCTGTGGTGAAATATCATGTTCAATTGCAAATTCAAAGAAGCAACTTCGACCCTGCTGGGCTTCTCCCACCTTTTTTTTTTTTTTTTTTTTTTTTTTTTTCCTTTGCAGCAGGAGAAGTAGATTGAAGCCAGTTGACTAGGGTATTTAGCTGTTAACTAAAGTTCGTGGGATGATAGCCCACCAGTCTAGAAAGGGCTTAGCTTAATTAAGGTGACTTATTTGCGTTCATTAGATGTGAAATATATTTTTGCAGTCCTTAAGGTGAGATTCAGGAGTTAAGTGAATGGCACTTACTTAGGGCTTTGAAGGCCCTTGGTCTTTTTAACCTAAACTTCTAGAACAGTGTTAGTATTATTGGGGTTAATGGGAGTAATATGGTCAAAGTTACAATTAGTGGGGATAAAGGAATTATGTTTTTTGGTGTTTTTGAATTGCCATTTTATTTTTATGGTGTTTATTGAGGGGAATATTTTTAGTGTTGTTGCGTGTGTTAACCGCATATAAAAGTATGGGTTTAGTAGGGCTGTAATTGCTATAAATGTTGATGTAACAATTATATATATATATATATATATATATATATATATATATATATATATATTTTTTTTTTTTTTTTTTTGTGAGTTCATGGATGATTATTCATTTAGGGGTGAATCCTGAGAGGGGAGGTAGGCCTCCTAGTGATAGTATGATTCTTAGGATAAGTGAGGTAATTAGTGGGAGTTTGTTTCATATATGAGATAGAGATAGTGTGGTTGTAGACGAACTGAGTGTGAACAGTATGAATGTTCCAAGTGTTATTTTAATGTAGATTATGATGTTTAATATTATTCGGGTAGGGTTATATGTTGTTACAGCAATCATTCATCCTATGAGGGTGATTGATGAGTATGCTAGGATTTTTCGTAGTTGTGTTTGGCTAAGACCTCCTCAGCCTCCTGCTAGAATGGATATAATAGCAATGGCTACTAATAAGCTTGGATTTATAGATGGAGATATTGGTATAGAATGGATAAGGGGGTGATTTTTTGTCAGGTTAGTAGAATTATTTCTGATGATAGTGGTATTGCTTGGGTTACTTCAGGCACTCAGAAGTGGAAAGGTGATAGTCCTAATTTTATTGCCAGAGCTACTGTTATTATGTTTGATGCAATTGGGTTAGGGGTATTTAGTATTGTTCATTGTCTTGTCAATAATAGGTTAATAATAATTCCTAATATTAAGAGCATAGATGCAGTGGCTTGGGTCAGGAAATATCTTGTTGATGCTTCTATGGCTCATGGATTGATTTTTTTTTATTAAAATGGAGATAATAGCTAGTATATTTATTTCAAATCCAATTCAGATTGTCAATAAGTGAGAGCTTATTAGTACTATAATGTTTCCTAAAATGACAGTTGATATAATGATAGTAAGGATGGGGGTTTAATTAGTATGGGAAGGGGCTAAACCAACATTTTTGGGGTATGGGCTCGATAGTTTATTTAGCTGACCTTACTGTAGAATTTGGTGTGGGGTGGGTAGCACAAAGATTATTGAGTTCTTAGGATTAGGTTCAATTCCTATAATTCTAGAAATAAGAGGGCTTGAACCTCTATAATCAAAGTACCTCTTTTGTCAGATATATTTCTTATGTTTGGGGAGGAATACTTGCTGTTATAATGGGTAAGGCTACATGTCATATGCATAGGGCTAGTGTCAGGGGGAGGAAGTTTTTTCATAATAAATGTGTGAGTCGATCATAACGCAATCATGAATAGGATGCTTGAATTCATAGGAAGAAAGTGTTTAGTAGAAGTGTTTTTATAGTAAAATTGATGGAGTATAGTCCCGGTAAGGATAGTTGTAAAGATATTAATTACAATAATGTTGGCATATTCAGCTAAGAAAAATAGGGTGAATGGCCCAGCTGTCTATTTGACATTGAATCTGGAGACTAATTCTGATTTTCTTTCTGTTAAGTTAAATGGGGTGCGATTGGTTTCTGCTAGGGTTGAAATAGATCATATTATAGCTAGGGGTCATAACTAGGATTAGTCATAGGTATTCTTGTGTAGTAATAAGTGTGGATAGGGTTAAAAAAAAGCCATTTATTAATAGTACTGATAGGAGGATAATAGCTAGTGTGACTTTAGGAAATTGTTTGGGCTACAGCTTGAAGGGCCCCAATTACGGGATATTTGAGTTTGAGGCTCATCCGGACCATAAAATAGAGTAAATGGCTAGGCTTGATATTGCTAGTATGAATAGGATTCCTAGGTTTATATTCATGAGAGGGTAAGGTATTGGTAATGGGATTCATATTGTTAGGACTAGTGTTAGGGCTAGGATTGGGGGTATTACAAATATAGTGATAGATGATGTTAGGAGTCCTAAAGGTTCTTCAGTGAATAGTTTTATGGCATCTGCAATTGGTTGCAAGAGGCCATAGGATCCTATGATGTTTGGGCCTTTACGGAGTTGTATATACTCTAGATTTTTCATTCTAATGTTAGAAAGGCTACAACAAGTAGGATAGGTACAATTAGTGAAACAATATTAATTATAAACATAATGTTAGGGAAAAAATTCAACCTCTGAGAATAAAAGTTTAAGTTTAATGCAATTCCTGGGCTCTGCCACCCTAACAAGCCCTATCTCTAGGGCTATGAAATGAAGGTGGACTATTAAGATTAAGATTATATCCTCTATTCGTGCTAAGGAATTCTGATGGAATAGGCCTTACTTCTCTTGTCCTTTTGTACTAGGAGAAGTTGTTGTAAGAGATAGAAACCGACCTGGATTGCTCTGGTTGGAACTCAGATCTCGTAGGACTTTAATTGTTGAACAAACAAAACTTTATTAGCTGCTGAACCATTGGGATGTACAGATCCAATGGTGGCTGCTCTTAGGCCTACTATGGTTTTATTTAACTTTACACTCTAAGTAAGGTTCTATCCTTATTCTAAAAAGCTATACCTTTTTAGATTATATTTTAAATTTACATTATAATTTTGGGATTTTGGGGGTAAATTTATTTTTTTTAATTTTTTTAAAAGATTTTATTTATTTATTAGTCAGAGAGAGAGAGAGCGAGCGCACAGGCAGACAGAGTGGCAGGCAGAGGCAGAGGGTGAAGCAGGCTCCCCACCGAGGAAGGAGCCCGATGTGGGACTTGATCCCAGGATGCTGGGATCATGACCTGAGCCGAAGACAGAGGCTTAACCCACTGAGCCACCCAGGCACCCCTGTTTTGGCAATTTTAAGGGCACAATTTCCATCAGGAGGGCAGGCACAGTCTTGCGGTGTGACTCTGGAGGCTGGAGCCTGGAGGGTGTGTGGGACAGGGCTCTGGGGACAGAAATCTAAAAACACAAACTCGGGTTAGACTTAGGGCCAAGGGTTTGGTATGCCTGATCTGCAGACCCCGAGAGGAGCTCCTCGGGATCTGAAATTAGGGTGACTGTGAGGCGGAAGCACAGGCTTTTGTCTATGGATTGTGAATTTAAGTTGGCCACAGAATGTATGGGGGCCTCATGGGGCCATGGAAGTTTCTCCCTCTCTGGGGAATTTGCCCAGATCCCAATAGTTTGGTGTGATACTGGGGGAAGGGAGGAGTCATGTTTTCTGTCTCAGGGGTCCCCAAAAAAGAGGAATTCCAGAGCAGGGCTCTGGGTACGGGCACCTGCAAAACACCAACTTGGGTTAGGATTTGTGTCTAGGGGCATGGCAAGCCTGATATGTGTGCTCCTGGTCCAGCTACCGAGGGGCCTTATTTGAAAAGGGCTAAGGCTGAGGGTCAAAATGCGTGTTTGTGCTCAGGGAAGTTCTCAAGAGTGGGCGTGGCCTAATAAGCCCTGCAGGTTTCTCCAACTCTGAGGTTTTGCATCCTTCCAAACAACAAGGTTTCCTGCCATGCAGAAGGAAGAGTTCTGTTTTGTGCATCAGGTTCCCGCATATGCAGGAATTTGAGATAAGGTCTGGGGAAAGTTGCCAGAAAACCAAGGTTGAGTAGAGATGTGGGCCCAGGGCCATGGCTGGATATGCGGCTAGCTCCCTGCATGACTGACAGGAGGTCTAGGATCAGGCTGTGTCAGACTGCATTAGTGCACAGGATGGCCTATGAAATTGGGGTGCTGTGAAGGGCTGTGCAGGTTTATCCTCACTTGGGGCTTTTGGGCAGCCACAAAGGGCAATTTGTCTTTCTGGTGGGCAGGCTGAGTGCTGCATGGTGGCTCCAGAATTCCCAATCTGGAGGGCTTATGTGCCAGGAATGTAACAGTGTGAAAACACAAGCTCTGGTTAGGTTTAGTACCTAGGGCAAGACAACCCAATCTGCAGAGGCTGAGTTGAGATCTCCAGCATCTAAAGTAAGGGCAAATGTCAGACATTCACTCAGGCTGGACTTTGTGTCCATGATGGCGGCCTAATGGAGGTGGGGCCTCATGAGGTCATGGAGGTTTTCCCACTCTGGGGGTTGTGAGCTACTGGAAACAGAAAGCTTTCTTTCTTTAGGACACAGGGAGTCCTGTTTGATGGCTCGAGGGACCCCCATACAGAAACATTCGAGAGCAGGGCTTTATGCATGGATGCCTGGAAACTCCACCTGGCATTCCCATCGTCACCTAGGAACAAGGCAGCTTCAATCTGCTGAGTCTCTGGAGTGCTACCCATTGTGCTGAATTGAAATGGAGTCTCAGGCTGATGGGTCACAATGCGGGGTTGTGTCCAGGGAGAACTTGGAATTTTGTGGTGGCTTAAGGGCTATGCAGGATTCTCCTACCCTGAGGGCTTTACACAGCTCCAAATAACAAGGTTCCCTTTTGGTGACAGAAGGCGTTCTGTTTTGTCCCCCAGGGACCTGTTGTATGTTGGATTTGAGACCAGGCCTCTGGGGACTGATGCCTGAAAACCTACGCTCAGGTTCAGCTTAGGATCTAGGGACATGTCAGGTTAAGTCATCTGTCTCTGGGGCCATCCACCTGGGTTTCTGAGTGGAGGTAGATGCACAGGGTGTGTCAGACTGCGCATTTTTGCCCAGGGTAGCCTACGAAATCGGGGTGGCCTCAGGGGCCTTGCAGTTTTCTCCTAATGTGGAGGGTTTGGCAATTGTAAAGGGCAGAGTTTCATATTGGAAGGATGGACAGTCCTGCAGTTTAGCTCCAGAGGCCCCAGTCTGGAGGGTGTGTGGGCCAAGGCTCTGGGGACAGAAGTCTGAAAGCACAAACTCGGGTTATGATTAGAGTCAAGGGTATGGAAAGCCCAATGTGCAGTACCTGAGGGGAGCTCCTCATTAAATCAGGGCGATTGTGAGGTGGTACCGCAGGCTTTTTTCTCTGTATTTTCTGTCTACAATGGCTGCAGAATGTAGGTTTGGACTCATGGGCCGTGGAAGATTCTCCCTCTGTGGGATTTTGCCCAGCTCCTCATAGTTTGGTATCATTCTGGGGAAAGGAAGGAGTCATGTTTCTGGCTCAGGGGTCCCCCAAAAAGAGGGATTCCAGAGCAGGGCTCTGGGTATGGGCACCTGCAAAAGCTCACCTTGGGTTAGGATTAGGGCCTAGGGGAATGCCTAATCTGATATGCGGGCTCTTGATGCAGCTACCATGGGGTGTTATTTGAAAATGGGGCTCAGGCTGAGGGGCACAATGCGTGTTTGTGTCCAAGGTGTCCCTCAAGAGTGGGCATGACTTCATGGGCAAAGCAAGTTTCTCCTACACTGAGTGTTTGACACCCAATCCTACAGCAAGATTTCCTGCCATGGGGAAGTTCTGTTTTGCACATTAGGTTCCCCCAAGTGCAGGGATTTCAAATAATTTCTGGGGACAGATGCCTGAGAACCCAGGTTGGGTAGAGATAATAGCCTATGTCCATGGCACATCCGATCACTGGATTTGCAGCCAGCTGTCTGGGCATCTGACATGAGCTCTGGGCTCAGGCTGTGTCAGACAGAGCCTTAGAGCACAGGACCACTTATGAAATTGGGTTGTCGTCGAGGGCCGTGCAGATTGACCCTAATTTGGGGTTTGGGGGCAGCCCCATAAAGCATGTTTTCCTTCTAGTGGGGAGGCAGAATTTTGGATTGTGGCTCCAGAATTCCGAATCCGGAGGGCTTGTGGGCCAGAAGTGTGAGGGTAGAAGTCAGAAAACACAAGCTAGGTTTAGGTTTATGTTCTAGGGCAGGGAAGGCCAATATACCAAGGCTGAATAGATATCTCCAGCATCTGAAATATGGGCAAGTGTCAGATGTTCGCCCAGGCTGGAGTTTGTGTCCATGTTGGCTGCCAAATGAAGTGTGGCCTCATGAGGCCATGGAGGTTTTCCCATTCTGGGTATTGTGAGCTGCTCTAAACAGCAATGTTTTCATCTTTGGGACAGGGCTAGGCTTGTTTGATAGCTCAGGACTTCCCCATAGGGAAAGATTCAAGAGAAGGGCGCTATGTATGGATGCTTGGAAACCCTACCTCGTGTTCCCTTTTGCCCCTAGGAACAAGGCAGTTTCGATCTACAGGCTCTGGGGCCTGTATGGGGCCAAGGGAATGTGTTGAAATGGAGTCTCAGGCTGATGCATCACAATGCCAGTTTGTGTCCAGAGACCTTGGAATGTGGTGGTGGTTCCGGGGCCATGAAGGATTCTACTCCCCCGAGAGTTGTACATAGCTACAAATAGCAACATTCCCTTCTGGGGACAGTGAGTGTTCTGTTGTGTGCCTCACAGATGCACCATATGCTCATATTGGAAATCAGGCCTCTGGGGAACGATGCCTGAAAACCTAAGCTAGGGTTCAGATTAGAGACTAGAGGTATGTCAACTTCGATCTTCTCTCTCTTGTGCCCAGTACCTGGGTGTATGGCGGAGCATGTGAGACCTGCGGTGTCCCTAAGCCAAAATCCTAACCCAAGGTTGGGTTTACAGGCCTTAATACCCAGAGCACTACTTTTGAAGCCCTCCTTACGGGGACCTCTGAATCAGAAAACAGGACTCCTACTTTCCCCCACAATGACAACATGCTATTTGGAGCTGTGCAAACCCCCCAAGAAGGAGAATCTTCAAATGCACCATGAGGACACCCTATATTCTGCGTACATCCAAGAGACAAAAACCAGAGGCAAAAGTCTGAGTCTCACCTCACACTCACCCGTTTTCAGATCCAAGGAGCTTGCCTAAAGTCTGCAGATCGGGCCTGCCATACCCTCGGCCTTAATCCTAACCCTAGTTCGTGATTTCAGAATTCTGTCCCCAGAGTTCTGCCCCAGACATCCTCTAGCATGGGTATTCCATATCCACACCACAGGACTGTGCCTGCCCTCCAGAAGGAACCTCGGCTCTTTAGAGCTTCCAGAAACCTCAAGAATAGGAGAAAACTGCAAGTCCCCTGGGCCACCCCAAATTGGTAGGACGACCAACAATGCACAGTCTGACACATCTTGAGCAACTACCTCATATCAGACACGCAGGTAGATAACCCCAGAGAGAGATGATTGAACCTGAAATACTCCGAGGCTCTAATCTGTACCATAGCTTGGGTTCCCAGGCATCAGGCCCCCGTGCCTTGGTCTTGAATACCAATATTTGGGGGATCTCTGAGCCATAGAACACATCACATCCTGTCCCCAGAAGGAAAACTTGCTATTTGGGGCTGTGACAAAACCCTCAGGGTAGGAGAATGAGCCACCGCCACATTCCTAGATCTCTCAGGACACAAATCCGCATTGTGACCCATCAGCATGAGACACCAATTCAAATCAACTCACTGGATAGTTGGCCCCAGAGCCAGGAGATCAAAACTGTCATGTTCCTAGGCTGCAATGGTAAGGCGAGGTAAGGTTTCCAGGCATCCATACATAGAGCCCTGCTCTCAAGTCTTTCCACATGGAGGAACCCTGCTTCATAAAACAACACAGCACCAGGGCCCACGATGCCAACCACGTGTGTATGCCTCCCTGGATACTAATGAACAGTCTGATACACCTGACTCACGTCCCCCAAGCAGCCTCCGAGACAGTTGGCCTCAGATCCAGATTGGACCTGCCATGCCCCTAAGCCCTTATGCTTAACCTAGGTTGGGTTAGCAGGCATTCATACCCAGACACCTTCTCTCCAATCCCTCCACATAGGGGAGCCTATAGCCACAAAACAGAACTCCTCCTGCCTCCTGGAAGGAAACCTTGGTTTTTGGAGATATGTAAAAGACACAGAAATGGCAGAAACCTGTGTTGCCTCTGAGGCCACGCCCACTTTTGCAGGCCATCCTGGACACAAACACCCATTGTGACCCTTAGCCTGAGCCGCATTTTCAACAAACCTACATGGGTAGCTTCGCCAGATCCAGGAACTAACAAGTCCTGCCTTGTTAGTAGAACCAAATGCAAAACCTAGGCTCGGTTTTCAGGCATCCATTCCTGGAACGCCGCTCTTGAATCCCTCCATATGGGGGAACCCAGATTCATAAAACAACACAGCACCTAACCCCAGAATAGACGAAGCTACACAAAAACCCCTGATCGGGACAAATCTCCTTGCCACCATGAGGCTAAATCTATATTTGGCACATTCCATCTACACAAACTCCAGATGGAGCAACATCATGACCCTTAACCTCAGATTCCCTGGAGATTGCCTCAGTGTAAGTATTTTGGGCCTTCGATGCCCTATCCCCTAACCTAGCCCTAGCTTGGTTCTCAGGCCTCCGTCTAGAGAGTCCTGGTCCATGAACCCTCCAGATAGGGTACACCTGAGAAAAAGCACAGTACTCTTCCTGCCCTCCAGAAGGAAAACATGCCCTATGGAGCTGCACGCAACCCACTGATTCGTAGAAAGCCTCACGAACCCACAAAGCCACCCTCATTTACAGAAGCTGGCCCTGGGCACTAAAACACATTCTGTCCCTCACTTGAGCCCCAACTTCCAGTCAGCCACCCACATAGCTGGCTCCAGAGTCAGCACATCAGAGTGGCCATTCCCCTAGGCACAAATTGTAACAATATGTTGGGTTTTCAGACATTGATCCCCAGTCCTCTTCTCTCAAATCCCTCCACTTGGGGAACTCCTGAGTCACAAAACAGAACTCCTCTTGTCCCAGAGAAGCTTTCTGGAGATATGTATATCCCCAAGTTGGGCAAAATCTGCATTGCCCTTGAGGACACACCCATTAATGCTAGCCACCCGGGACACAAACACCCATTTGACCCCTAGCCTGAGCCCCATTTTCAACACAACCCCATGGGTAGTTCGGCCCAGAGCCAAAACCTAAGGCCTATGATTCCACTAGGACCTAATCCTAAACCTAGTTTAGGTTTTCAGGAATCCATACCTGGAGCCCTAATCTCAAATCCCTCCATATGGGGCACCCCTGAGCCATAAAGCAGGACAGTACCTCTTCCCCAGAATAGACCAAGCTATTTTTTTAACTATGCAAAATTCCCAGAGCGGGAGAAATCTCCATGTCCCCATGATGCCACTCCCAGATTCGACGGATCTCATGGACACAAACTCCAACCTGGGTGACCTCTTCACACTCACCTTAACCTCAGATCCTGGGGAGATTGCTCAGTGACTGCAGATTCGCCCTGTCATGCCCTAGGCCCTAACCAGACCCCTAGATTGGCTTTTCAGACTTCCATCCTCACAGTCGTGTTCTACGATCCCTCCAGCTAGGGAAGCCCGGAGCCACACCACAGGACTCTGCCTGCCCTCGAGATGGAAAACGTGTCCTATGGAGCTGCAGGCCAACCCCAGATTAGGAGAAAGCTGCACGATACCCCTAAGACACCCACAGTTGCAGAAGCCGACCCTCGACATTAATACACATTCAGTACCTCAAGCTGAGCACCGACCTCCAGTCAGCCACCCAAGTAGCTGGCGCAAGTCAGCAGATCGGACTTCCCATGCCCCATGCCCTAAGCCAAACCCTAGGTTCAATTCTCAGGCATCCATAACCAGAGCGCTGTTCTGGAATCCCTCCATCTGGAGGACCATAGAACCATACAACAGGACTCCATCTGTCCTCCAGAATGAAAACATAGTATTTGGAACTGTGCAAAGCTACCCGAGCAGGAGAAACCTCCATGACTCAGCAGGACACCCACAACTTCAGCAGCCCTAGGACACCAATTCTAGTGTGAGTGAATGCCTGACAGTCTCCTTAATTCAGAATCTGGTGGCCTTGCCTCAGCATCAGCAGATCAGAGATCCATAGCCTAGACCATACATATAAACCTAGCTTGGGTTTTCAGATATCGGTCCCCAGATTCCTGGAACACAAATCCTCCAGATTGGGGACTCAGGAGCCACACCACTGGATGATCCCTGCACTCCAGATTGAAACCATGCCCTATGGATCTGCACAAAACCCCTAGATTAGGGCAAATATGCAGGGCCCCTGATACCACCACTTTTTTGAACACCACCGTGGGCCCTAATGCACAGGTGAGCACAACCTGAGTCCCAACCACAGATCAGCCATCAAGGCAGCTCAACCCAGAGGCAGCTGATCAGACCTTCCATGCCCCTAGGCTGAAATCCTAACCCTAGTTTGGGTTTTCAGGAATCCATACACAGAGCCCTTCTCTGGAATCCCTCCACATGGGGCCCCTGATCCATAAAAGTAATCTCCTTGGGCGCCTGGGTGTCTCAGTGGGTTAAAGCCTCTGTCTTCGGTTCAGGTCATGATTCCCAGGGTCCTGGGATCGAGCCCCACATCGGGCTCTCTGCTTTGTGGGGAGCCTGCTTCCCCCTCTGTCTCTGTCTGCCTCTCTGCCTACTCGTGATCTCTGTCTGTCAAATAAATAAATAAAATCTAAAAAAAAAAGTAATCTCCTCCTGACCCCCAGAGGGAAACCTTGCTTTTCGGAGCTATGCAAAATCCTCGGATGGAAGAAATGTGCTTTGTCCCTGAGGCCACGTCCACATTTACACACCGCCATGGACACAATCACCCATTTTGAACCTCATCCTGAGCCCCATTTTGTACATAGCCTCAAGGGTACCATGGCCCAGAGCCAGGGTATAAGGCCTCCAGTGACACTAGGACCTAATTGTAACCCTCAGTTGGGTTTTCAGCCATGAATACCCAGATCGCTGCTCTCGATTCCCTCAATATGGGGGACCCCTGAGCCATAAAACAAGACACCACCAACAGCCAGGAAAAAAAAAACAAGCTATTTGGAACTGCAAAATCCCGAGTGGGAGGAAACTCCATGCCACCAAAAGCCACCTGTGAGTTTGGCGGGACTCATGGACACAAACTGAGCCTATGTGACATCCTGACACTTGCCTTCACCTCAGATTCCATGGAGCTTGCCTCAGCATCTATAGATTGGGCCTGCCATGCCCGAGGCCCTAACCCTAGGCCTAGTTTGGGTTCTCGGATTTCCATCCTCAAAGTCCTGCTCCACAAGCAATCCAGAGAGGGAAAGATGAGCCACACCCCTGGATTGTGCCTGCCCTCCAGAAGAAAAATGTGCCTTATTGAGCAGCATGAAACCCCCTTACTAATACTACGAGACAGCTGCACGAATCCCCGAAGCTATCACATTGATGGCAGCCTGCCTTGGACAATAATACACATTCTACCCTCAACCAGAGCACTGGCCTCCAGTCAGCCACCCAGTAGCTGGTGCCAGTGGGAATAATTCAAACTTTTCATGCACCCAGGACCTACCCCAAACCCCTGGTTCAGTTTTCAGGTATACATACCAGGGACCTACTGTCGAATGGATCCATATGGAGGACCCTAGAGCCATACACAGGACTCCAACTCCCCCCAAAATGAAAACAAATTATTTGGAGCTTCGCTAAATCAACAGAGCAGGAGAAAATTCCATGGCCAAAGGAGGCCAAGCACACGTAGAAGGCCCTAGGGGACCCAAATGCTAGTCTGAGTGAATCCCAAACACTAGACCTAACTTCAAATCTGGGACCTTGCCTCAGCATCTGCAGATCGGTGATCCATGCCCTAGACCTAACCATAAACCTATCTTGGGTCATACTTCTGTCCCCAGAGTCCTGGAACACAAGCCCTCCAGACTGAGAATATTGGAGTCACAACACAACACTCTGCCTGCATGACAGAAGAAAAAAGTGCCCTATGGGCCTGCCCAGAAACCCTAAATGAGGATCAATCTGCACGGCACTCAAATGCACCCCTATTTCCTAGGCTGCTGTTTGCACTAATGCACTGTCTGACATAGCCTGAGCCCAGACATTCCGTCAGACACCCAGACAGCTGTCTGCATATGCAACACATCAGACCCGCCATGGCCATAGGCCGTCATCTCTTCCCAACCTGGGTTTTCAGGCATCTGTCCCTAGAACTTATCTCAAATCCCTGCACCTCAGGGAACTGATGCACAAAACAGAACTCCTCCTTCCCCATGGCAAGAAACCTTACTATTGGGATGGGTGTCAAGTCAAACGCTCAGAGTAGGATAAATCTATATGGCCCATGAGGAAATGCCCTGGTAGAGGGCCACCTTGGGCACCAATATGCATTGTGACCCTCAGCATGAGCCCCATTTTCCAATAAAGCCTCTCAGAAGCTGGACCAAGAGCCCACAAATGCACCTTGCCATGCGCCCAGTCACAATCCTAAACAAAGTTTGGGGTTTTCAAGTCGTCCATACCCAGGGCTCTGCTCTGGAATCACTCTTTTGGAGGGACACCTGAGGCAGAAAACAGGACTCCTACCTTCCCACATAATGACCACGAATTTTTGGGAGCTGGGAAAAATCCTGAGTGGGAGAATCATTCATGGCCCATGAGGCCACCCTACATTCCATGGCCATCTTTGACACAAATCCAGAGAGAAAAGGCTGAGCAACAGCGTCACACTCGCCCTTATTTCATATCCATAGGGGCTCCCCTCATGATCCGTATATCGGGGCTGCCATATCCTCGGCCTGAAACATAATCCATGTTTGCGTTTTCAGATTTGTGTCCCCACAGCGCTGGCCCAACTCTACCTCCAGGCTGGGGCCTCTAGAGCCACACTGCAGGACTGTGTCTTCATTCTCTAAAGAAACTGTGCCCATTCCACTGGCCACAACCCTACAGATTAGGAGAAACCTACAAGGACCCCGAGGCCATCCCAATAGCATAGACCGCCTTAGGCCAAAAGGCAGCTTCTGACATAACCTGAGCATCTACCTCCACTCAGACAACCACACAGATGTCCCCAGAGACAGATTGAACTGGACATGCCCCTAGGTCCTAATCTGAACCCTAGCATAGGTTTCCAGGCATCTCTCCTCAGAGCCTGGTTTCGAATACCAGCATATGGGGGTTTCCCAAGACACAAAACAGAAGACCTCTAGTCTCCGCATAGGAAGCTTGCTATTTGGAGCTGTGTCAAATCCGCCAGGGAGGAGAATTCTGCAGGGCCCATGAAGCACCGCCACATTCAAAGGTTTCCATGGACACAAACCTACATTATGACCCATCGTCATGAGAGTCCATTTCAACTCAGCCCCCTGTGTAGTTCACCCCAGAGCCAGCAGATCGAACTTGCCTTGTCCCTAGGAGCCAATGGGAATGAGAGATGGGCTTTCCAGGCATCCATTCTTAGAGCCCTTCTCCCGAATCTTTCCATATGGGTCATCCTTGAGCCATCCAACAGGACTTGCCTGTCCCGCGAAGGAAACATCAGGGTTTGGAACAGCTCACAACACCGAGGGAGGGAATAACTCCATGGCCCCATGAGGCCACCCCTCATGAGGGGCCATCATGGACACAAACTCCAACCAGAGACAAAGTCTGATACTCACCCTTATTTCAAAGACAGGAGATCTCAATTTAGCCTCTGCAGAATGGGCCTGATGTGCCCTCTGACAGAAACCTAACCCTAGATTGTGTTTTCAGACTTCCGTCCTCACACTCCTGGCCCACGAGCCATCCAAATTGGGAATTCGGAAGCCACAACAAAGTACTGAGTCTGTGCAGTAGAGAAAAAACATTACCCTATGGAGCTGGAGAGAAAACCCAAAGGAGGATCAACCTGCACAGCCCTCAACCACACCCAAATTTCATAGGCTGCCCTGTGCACTAATGCTCTGCCTGACACAGCCTGGGCCCAGAACACCCATCAGACACCAGACAGCTGGTCGCACACCCAGCACATCGGAACCGCCATGGCCTCGGTCCGTCATCTCTTCTCAACCTGGGTTTTTAGGCTTCAGAACCTAGACATTATCTCCAATCCCTGCACAGGGCTGAACCTGATGCAGAAATCAGAACTCCTCCATAACAATGGGAAGAAACCTGGCTGTTGGCATGGTGTCCAACATTCAGTGTAGGAGAAACCAGTATGGCTCTTGAGGCCGCCCCCATGCTTGAGGGCCGCCTTGGGCACAAACACGCATGGTGACCCTCAGCTCAAGTAAGGCCTCTCAGTGGCTGGACCAAGACCCAGCATATGGGGCTTACCATACCCCTAGGCCCCCAAAGCTAATCAGTGGTCAGGTTTTCCAGTCGACAATACCCAAGGCACTGCTCTGGAATCCCTCTTTTGGAGGGACAACAAAGGTAGAAAACAGGACTCCTCCCTTCTCACAGAATGACCCCAAACTCTCGGGATCCGGGCCCAGTCCCCAGAGAGGGAAAATCGTCCATGGCCCATGAGGCCACCCCGACATTCCACGGCCATCCTTGACACAAAATCCAGAGACAAAAGCCTGAGCTACTGCCTCACAATAGCCCTTCGTTCATATCTTGAGGAGCTCCCCTCATGGTCTCGAGATTGGGCCTGCCATAATCTTGGCTCCAAACCTAAGGTGAGTTTGTGTTTTCAGACTTCTGTCCCCACAGCCGTGGCCCACATAACCTCCAGGCTGCGCCCCTGGAGCCACACTGCAGGACTGTGCCTGCCTTCTCCAAGGAAACAATGCCCATTCTATTGGCCACAAACCTACAGATAAGAAGAAACCTCCAAGGTCCCCGAGGCCATCTCAATATTGTAAGCCACCCTGGAAAAACAGGGGCGTAATGACACAAGCTGAGCAACTACCTATAATCAGACACCCAGACAGATGTCCCCAGAGACAGATGATTGAAACAGACAGGCCCTTAGGAGCTCATCTGAGCCCCTGCTTTGGTTTCCAGGCATCTCTCCTCAGGCGCCTGGTTTCGAATACCAGTATATGGGGGTGTCCTGAGTCACCAATCAGAAGACCTGTCATCTCCAATGGGAAACTTGCTCTTTAGAGTTGTGCCCAACCCTCCAGTTAGGAAAATCCTTCAGGGCCCCTGAGCCACAGCCACATTCCAAGGTCTCCATGGACACAAACCCACACAAACCCACACAAACCCATCCATTTCAACTCAGACCCCTGGGTTACTCCCCCAGAGCCAGAAGATTGAACCTGCCTTGTCGCTAGGAACCAATGGGAATGTGAGGTGGGTGCCCAGGCATTCATCCTTAGAACTCTGCTCTCAGGTCTTTCTGTATGGGGTGTCCTGGAGCCATCCAACAGGACTCGACTGTCCCGCAGAAGGAAACCATGCCATTTGGAGCGGCTCACAACACCCAGTATGGGAAAAGCTCCACGGCCTCATGAGGTGCCCCCCTTCCTGACGGGGACATCATGGACACAAACTCTAACCTGAGCCAACGTCTGATCCTCGCCCTGACTTCAGATGCAGGAGATCTCAATTCAGTCTCTGCAGAGTGGGTCCGCCGTGCCCTCGGCCCCAAACCTAAGCCTAGCTTGTGTTTTCAGACTTCCTTCCTCACACCCCTGGCCCACAAGCCCTCCAGATTGGGAATTCCGGAGACACAAAGCAGCACTCTGCCTGCCCACCAGAAGAAAATCATTTCCCTATGGGGCTGCCCAGAAACCCCCAATGAGGAACAACCTGCACGGCCCTTGAACACACCCCAATTTCATAGGTGGCCCTGGGCACTAATGCTCTGTCTGTCACAGCCAGAGCCTAGGCCCCCGACAGACACCCAGACAGCTGGCCACACACCCAGCACATTGGACCCGCCATGGCAATACGCCATCATCTCTTCCCAACCTGGGCTTTCAGGCATCTGAATTTAGAACTCATCTCCAATCCCTGCACAGGGGGGAACCTGAGGCACAAATCAGAACTCCTCTTTCCCCAAGACAGTAAACCTTACCATTGGCATGGTGTCAAACCGTCAGGGTAGGAGAATCCTGCATGGCCCATGAGGCCACGCCCATGATTGAGGGCTGCCTTGGGCACTAACCCGCATTGTGACCCTCAGCGTGAGCACTGTCTTCAAGGATGGCATCTCAGGGGCTGGACCAAGAGCACGCATATGGGGCTTGCCATGCCCCCAGGCCCCAATCTTAACCAGAGTTCAGGTTTTCCATTCGCCCGTTCCCAGGGCTCTCCTCTGGAATCCCACTTTGGAGGGACACCTGAAAGAAAACAGGACCCCTCCCTTCGCACAGAATGACCCCGAACTCTTGGGAGACAAGCCCAGTCGCCAGAGAGGGAGACTCATCCATGGCCCATGAGGCCACCCCTACATTCCATGGCCATCCTTGAAACAAAATCCAGAGACTAAAGCCTGAGCAACCGCCTCCCACTTGCCCTTCTTTCATACACCAAGGAGCTCCCCTCACGGTCTGTAGATCGGGCCTGCCAACCTAAGCCGAGTTTGTGTTTTCAGATCTGTCCCCACAGCTCTGGCCAACAAATCCGCCAGCCTGGCGCCTCTGGAGCCACACCATAGGACAGTGATTTCCCTCTCAAGGAAACTGTGCCCATTCTGTTGGCCACAACCCTCCAGGTTAGGAGAAACCTCGAAGTCCCCCAGGACATCCTAATCGTGTAGGCTGCCCTGGACCAACAGGGGTATTCCGACACAAGCTGAGCGACTACCTCCATTAGACATGCAGATAGATGTCTCCAGAGACAGAAGATTGACCCAGACAGACCCCAAGGCCCAAATCTGAACCCTAGCTTTTATTTTCAGACGTCTCTCCTCACATGCCTGGTTTCAAATACAAGCATATGGAGTTTACCTGAGGAACAAAACAGAACACCTCTCATCTCCACATGGAAAGCTTGCTCTTTGGAGCTGTGTCCAACCCTCCAGGTAGGACAATGCTGCAGGGCCCCTGAGCCATGGCCACATTCCAAGTTCTCCATGGACACCAACCCACATGATGACACATCCTCAGGTGAGTCCATTTCCACTCAGCGCCCTGAGTAGCTCGCCTCAGAGCCAGCAGATTGAACCTGCCTTGTCGTTTGAAGCCAATAGGAAGGCGAGGTGGGTGTCCAGGCATCCATCCTTAGAGCCGGGTATTCGAGTCTTTCCTTATGGGGCATCCTGGAGACATCCAACAGTACTCGACTGTCCCAAAGAAGGAAACCTTGCAGATTGGAGCAGTTCACAACCCCCAGCGTGGGAAAACCTCCATGGCCTCAAGAGGCCACCCCTTCCTTAAGAGGTCAACATGTACACAACCTCCAGCATGAGCCGACATCTGATCCTCGCCCGGACTTTGGATCAGAAGATCTCCATACAGTCTCTGCAGCGTGTGCCTGCTGTGACCTCCACCCGAATCAAAACCCTAGTGTGAGTTTCCATACTTCCGTCCTCACACTCCTGGCCCACAAGCCCTCCAGATCAGGAATTCCAGAGCAACAATGCAGCACTCTGCCTGCCCACCAGAAGAAAAACGTTGCCCTAGGGGGCTTCCCAGAAACACCAAATGAGGATCAACCTGCACGCCACTCTACTGCACCCCAAATATATAGGCTGCCCTGGGCACTAATGCTGTGTCTGACTCAGCCTGAGTCCAGACCTCCCAACAGACACACAGACAGCTGTCTGTATACCCATCACATTGGACCCACCATGGCCTTAGGCTGTCGTCTCTTCCCAACCTGGGTTTTCAGGCTTCAGAACCTAGGCCTTATCTCCAATCACTGCACAGGGGGAAACTTGATGCAGAAATGAGAACTCCTCCATCCCCATGGCAAGAAACCTTGCTGTTGGCATGGTGCCCAACATTCAGGATAGGAGAAACCAGCATGGCCCATGAGGCCACGCCCATGCTTGAGGGCCCCCATGGGCACAAACATGCATTGTGATCCTCAGCGTGAGCCCCGTGCTCAAGTAAGGCCTCTCAGTGGCTGGACCAAGAGCCGTATATGGGGCCGGCCATGCCCCTAGGCCCCCAATCCTAACCAGAGGTCGGGTTTTCCAGCACCCATACCCAGGACTCTGCTCTGAAATCCCTCTTTTGGAGGGACACCTGAGGCAGAAAAAAGGGCTCCTCCTTCCCACAGAATGACTCCAAACTCTTGGGAGCCGGGACAAATCCCCAGAGGGGGAGAGTCGTTCATGGCCCATGAGGCCACCCCTACATTCCATGGCCATCCTTGACACAAAATCCAGAGACAAAAGCCTGAGCAACCGCCTCACACTCACCGTTCTTTCATATCCCATGTAGCTCACTTCACAGTTCAGATCGGGCCTGTTATACCCTCGGACCTAAACCTACGCCGAGGTTGTGTTTTCAGACTTCTGTCCCTACAGCCCTGGTCCTCACACCGTCCAGGCTGGGGTCACTGAAGTCACACTGCAGGACTGTGCCTGCCCTCTCCAAGGAAACTCTGCCCATTCCATTGGCCACAACCCTACAGATGAGGAGACACCTCCAAGGTCCCCGAGGCGATCCCATAGTGTAGGCCACCCTGGACAAACAGGGCAATCTGACACAAGCTGGGCAACTACCTCCACTCAGACGAGCAGACGGATGTCCCCAGAGACAGAAGCTTGAACTGGACAGGCCCCTAGCCCATAATTGAACCCTAGATTTGGTTTCCAGGTGTATCTCCTAGAGGCCAGGTTTCAAATAGCAGCCAATGCGGGTTTCCTGAAGCAACAATAAGAACATGTCTCGTCTCCACATTGGAAACTTGCTCTTCGGAGCTGTGTCCAACCCTCCGGTTAGGAGTATCCTTCAGGGCCACCAAGCCACTGCCACATTCCAAGGTCTCCATTGACACAAACCCACATGATGACCCATCCTCAGGAGAGTCCATTTCAACTCAGCCCCCTTGGTACCTCGCCCCAGAGCCAGCATCAAGACCGCTTTGTCGCTAGGAGACAATGGGAATGCAAAGTGGGGTGCCCAGGCATCCATCCTCAGAAGCCTGCTCTTGAGTCTTTCTATACAGCTATCCAACAGGACTCGACTGTCCTTCAGAAGGAATCCTTGCGGTTTGGAGCATCTCACAACTCCCAGCATGGGAAAAGCTCAAGGGCCTCATGAGGCTCCGCCATCATGAATTCGCCATCATGGACAAAACTCCAGTCTGAGTCAACATCTGATCTTTGCCCTGCCTTCATTGTAGGAGATTTCAATTCAGCCTCTGAAGAGTGGGCCTGCTGTGCCCTTGCCCTGAAACCTAAGCCTAGCTTGTGTTCTCAGACTTATGTCCTCACACTCCTGGCCCACAAACCCTCCAGATTGGGAATTCCGGAGCCACAATGCAGCACTTTGCCTGCCCACCAGAAGAAAAATGCTGCCCTATGGGGCTGCCCAGAGACCCCAAATGAGGGTCAACCTTCACGGCTCTCAAACACACCCCAATTTCATAGGATCCCCTGGGCACTAATGCACTGTCTGACACAGCCTGAGCCCAAACCTCCCAACAGACACCCAGACGGCTGGCCTCACACCCAGCACCTCGGACCCGCCATGGCCTTAGGTTGTCATCTCTTCCCAACCTGGGTTTTCAGGCTTCAGAACCTGAAGACCTTATCTCCAATCCCTGCACAGGGGGCAACCTGATGCACGCATCAGAACTCCTCCTTCCCCACACCAGGAAACCTTGCTGTTGGCATGGCGTCAAGCCTTCAGGGTAGGAGAAACCTGCATGGTCTTTGAGGCCACGCCCATGCTTCAGGGCCACTTTGGGCACAAGGTGACCCTCAGCGAAAGCCCCATGTCCAAGTAAGGCCTCTCAGTGGCTGGACCAAGAGCCCGCATATGGTACTTGCTATGCTCCTAGGCCTCCAATCCAAACCAGCAGTCTGGTTGTCAAATCGCCTGTACCCAGGGCTCTGCTCTAGAATCCCTCTTTTGGATGGACACCTGAGGCAGAAAACAGAACTCCTCCCTTCCCACAGAATGACCCCAAACTCTTGGGAGCTGGGCCAAATCCCCATAGAGGGAAACTCGACCAAGTCCCATAAGGCCATCCTGACATTCCACGGCCATCTTTGACACAAAATCCAGAGACAATAGGCTAGCGACCACCTGCCACTTGCCCTTCTTTCATATCCCGAGTAGCTCCCCTCGCGGTCTGTAGATCAGGCCTGCCATACCCTTGGCCCCAAACCTAGGCGGAGTTGTGTTTTCAGACATCAGTCTCCACAGCTCTGGCCCACACACCCTCCAGGCTGGGGCCTCTGGAACCACCCAGAAGGACAGTGAATGCCCTCTCCAAGTACAATGTGCCTATTCCATTGGCCACAACCCTCCAGGTAAGGAAAAACCTCCAAGGCACCCGAGGCCTTCCCAATATTGAAGGACACCCTGGACCAACAGGGATATTCTGGCACAAGCTAAGCAACTACTTCTACTCAGGCATGCAAACGGAATGTCCTTGGAGAGAGCAGATTGAACCAGACAGGCCCCTAGCCCATAATCTGAACCATAGCTTTGTTTTCCAGGCATCTCTCCTCAGACACCTGGTTTTGAATACCAGCATATGGGGGTTTCCTGAGGCAAAAATGGAACACCAATCATCTCCCGATGGGAAGCTTGCTCTTTGGATCTGTGTCCAACCCTCTGGTTAGGAGAAATCTTCAGGACCCCCGAGCCACCACCACATTCCAAGGTCTCCATGGACACAAACCCACAAACCCAGAAACCTATCTTCAGGAGAGTCCATTTCAACTCACACGCTGAGTAGCTCCCCCAGAGCCAGCAGATTGAAACTGCCTTGCCGCTAGGAGACAATGGGAATGCTCTGTGGGGTTCCCAGACATCCATCCTTAGTACTCTGCTATTGAGTCTTTCTGTATGGGGTGTCCTGGAGCCATCCAACAGGACTCGACTGTCCCACAGAAGGAAACCTTGTGGTTTGGAGCATCTCACAACTCCCAGCATGGGAAAATCTGCATGGCCTCATGAGGAACCACCCCTTCATTAAAGGGGCATCATGGACACAAACTCGACCTGAGAGAACATCTGATCCTCGCCCTGACTTCATATGCAGGAGATCTCGATTTAGCCTCTGGAGAGTGTGCCTGCCATGCCCTCACCCCGAAACCTAACCCTAGCATGTGTTCTCAGATTTACGTCCTCACACTCCTGGCCCACAAGCCCTCCAGATTGGGAATTCTGGTGCCATAACACAGTACTCTGCCTGCCCACTCGAAGAAAAACGTTGCCCTATGGGGCTGCCCCAAAACCCCAAATGAGGAACAACCTGCACGCCACTCGACTGCATCCCAATTATATAGGCTGCCCGGGGCACTAATGCACTGTCTGACACAGTCTGAGCCCAAACCTCCCAACAGACCCTTAGAAAGCTGGCCGCACACTCAGAACCTTGGACCTGCCATGGCCTTAGGCCGTCATCTCTTCCCAGCCTGGGTTTTCTGGCATCTGAAACTAGACCTCATCTCCAATCCCTGCACAGGGGAGAACCTGATGCACACATCAGAACTCCTCCTTCCCCACACCAGGAAACCTTGCAGTTGGCATAGTGTCAAGCCTTCAGGGTAGGAGAAACCTGCATGGCCCTTGAGGCCACGCCCTTGAGGGCCGCCTTGGGCACAAACACACATTGTGACCCTCAGCATGAGCCCTGTGCTCAAGTAAGGCCTCTCAGTTGCTGGAACAAGAGACCACATATGGGGCTTGCCATGCCATTCGGCCCCCAATCCTAACCAGAGGTCGGGTTTTCCTGTCGCCCGTTTCCAGGGCTCTGCTCTGGAATCTCTCTTTGGAGGTAAACCTGAGGTAGAAAACAGGGCTCCTCCCTTCCCACAGAATGACCCCAAACTATTGGGAGTTGGGAAAAAAATCCCCAGAGAGGGAGACTCATCCATGGTCCATGAGGCCACCCTTACATTCCACGGCCATCCTTGACACAAAATCCAGAGACAAAAGCCTGAGCAACCGCCTCACACTTGCCCATCGATCATATCCTGAGGAGCGCCCCTCACGGTCTGTAGTTCGGACCTGCCCTACTCTGGGCCCCCAAACTAACCCGAGTTTGTGTTTTCAGACTTCTGTCCCCACAGCCCTGGCCCACACACCCTCCAGGCTGGGGTGCCTGGAGCCACACTGCAGGACTGTACCTGCCCTCTCCAGAGAAGCTCCTCCTATTACTTTGGCCACAACCCTCCAAATTAGGAGAAACCTCCAAGGTCCCCAGGGCCATCTCAATAGTGTAGGCCGCCCTGGACAAACAGGGGCCATCTGCCACAAGCTGATAAACTACCTCTGGAGTTATTGGGATCTTGGTTATTCGGATCTTGTCTGTCTTTCTGTTTGGAGTTCCAGGGAATGGCCCACTGGGGAGAAGCTGGACACAGCCATGCTCCCCAGGGCTGAAATGGATGCGGGGATGCCCCATCCCTCTGCTGGTAGATCGATGGGGTTTCAAGTCCCTCTGGGTGGTCAGGGGGTTCGAGACCCCTGGGCTGTCTGTGGGGGTTCAAGTACCCCTATGAGGTCAGGGGATTGCCACGGGTTCAAGTCCCCCTGGGCAGTCAGGGGCCTGCTGGGGGGTTTGACTCCCGATCAGTGGCCGGGGGATTTGGGTCCCCATCAGCTGTTTCGGGGGTTCGAGTCCCCCAGGGCTGGCAGTCATCGGGGACTGAGAAAATCCCCACCAGTGGCAGGTTCTGGGTAAGGACCGCTGGGTCTGTGGTTGTCTTTTGTTGACTTTTTGTTGTCTGTCATGTTCATTGTGTTTGAAGGAGTGGGGCAAGCAGAGAGTAAGGGGACTCTGACTTTCATCTCCCTTTCCTTACAATAAATGTGTGGCTTCTCCCTCACTCATTTCCTGTGTTAAGGGCTATAACTAGAGCCAACTGGGGATAGTGTAACTCGGGACAGAGACTTTAAGGAATATTCCAAAGCAGGTGCGAAAACTCCCTTTGTTTCGGGGAATTCCTTGCCTTCTCTGGCCTGATGTGGACTGCCTAGCCCCTCCCTCTTGCTGGAGGGATAGCATGGAGTCTGAAGTGGAATGGGCCCAGGTGGAACGTGAGGTCTGTTAGCAAAGAGATGACTGAATTGATGGTTAACTGACTGTCTCAGAGTTTTAATGGGTAGTTGATAAAGTGGCTCTCGGAGTCTTTGATAACCTGAAACTTTGAAGTTTTGCTTGGGTGACAAATGGGATATAATGCTAGAGCGCTGGTTGCTGGGAACAGGGTTTGTGCTTTTGAGATCTGTTGGTAAACATGTTTTGTGCTTAATTGCTGTTGCGAGAGTTCACAATTGGTTAATGTTTCTAAGAAAATGTAAATGGTTTTCTCTTTGCCCGCCCAGAATTGCAAATGAGATATCTTTGACTCATAAGGCTTTTCCCTGATATGATAAGTTTCTCAGGAAGTACTGCTAAATCAAGGATAAACCTTGGGTTACATTTGGGTAAATGCTGTAAATTCTCCAGAGGTTCTATACAATTCCTGAAGTTTCAATGTTTTCATAGGCGTCATCACTTGGTACAGCCCCAGATATAAGGAGGAAACTTCAGGAAATTGAAGGATTTGAAAGGAAGAATCTGACTGAGTTAGTAGGAATAACAGAAAGGATGTTTAACAACAGGGATGCAGGGGAGAATAAAAAAAAAAAAAAAAAAAAAAAAAAAAGACAAAAAAGCTGGTTAAGGTTTTGGCATTGCATGAGGCAGGTAGGGGATGGTAAATGGAAGGAAAAGCCTAAGCACAGAGAAGGCAGGTGGGAAGACTTAGATTCAGATCGGTGCACTTACTGCAAGGAAAAAGGACATTGGGCCAGGGAGCACACCAAAAGGAAGACAGCAATGCTCGCCACCAGAGACTGAAGGGGCCATGGTTCGGAGCCCCTCCCCAAACCTCGGGTAAAAATTGAAGTGGGGGGGAAATTGGTGGACACGGGAGCCCCATTTTCATCATTACTTAAACCTATGGGAAAACTATCTGGAGGGGAAGTCTGGGTACAAGGAGCAAATGGCACAGAGACACAAAAATGAACAACAGAAAGGACTTTAGATTTGGCCTCAGGAGTAGTTAAACATCGATTTTTGGTCCTCCCTAATGTCCCATATAACTTGATGGGAAAACATCTCCTCCACAGGTTAAGAGCTGGCCTTCAGTTCTCAGAAGGAGACACGACTGTAACCTTGAGACAACACACTGTACAGGTGCTTATGGCAGCAGTAGATGAATACCTCCTTTACAAGCCAGTCTCAAAACCAGAGGAGACAAAGTGGGGGAGCCTTCTCCAAATCCTACAGGTCAAGTTTCCCGAGGTCTGGGCATAAAGGAAGCCCCCTGGCTTGGCCAAGGAACGACCTCCAGTGGTGGTACAATTAAAGGTGATGGCTACAGCTGTTCGCATTTGGCAGTACCCCCTTCCCCAGGAAGCAAAGGAAGGGATCAGAAAACACATTATCCGCTTCTGAGGAGACGGGATCCTAGTTCCATGCGAATCTCCAGGGAACACACCTTTGCTGCCCTTCAAAAAGGCCAAGACTGGGGAGTACCAACCCGTTCAGGACTTGCGGGAAGTTAATAAATGGGTTGAAGATATCCACCCAACGGTGCCTAACCCCTATACCCTACTCTCCCTCCTGTGCCCCAAAAGAACTGTGTATATCATCTTAGATCTCAAGGATGCATTTTTCTGCATATCTTTAGCAAGGGAACCTCAGCCCCTTTTTGCTTTTGAGTGGTCCGACCCACAGAAAGGGTTCCAAGGCCAGCTCACCTGGACAATACTTCCCCAATGATTCAAGAATTCACCCACCATTTTTGATGAGGCCCTACACGAGGATTTGCATGAGTACAGAACCTCCAACCCGGGAGTCACTCTGTTACAGTCTGTTGATGACTTGCTAGTAGCCGCTGAGGACTATGAGTTCTGCTCACGGGGGACGAGAGCTCTCTTACAGACTCTGCAGGGAAAAGGGTATTGGGTGTCAGCAGAGAAAGCACAGCTCTGTCAGAGCCACACCACTTATCTAGGCTTTGATCTCCACGAGTGAGTGCGTTCACTCTCTGTGTCCAGGAAACAGGTGATCACCCGATACCCCTGTCCCACCATGTCCCGACAAGTGAGGGAGTTTCTAGGGACAGTGGGCTACTGTACGCTGTGGACACCGCGGTTTGTGGAGATTGCCCGACCTCTCCACAAACTGGCAAAAGGAGGGCTCACTATGATAGAGTGGACAGCTTAGGCCAAAGGAGAATTTCGGGAATTACAAACAGCCTTACTGAGTGCCCCAGCATTGGCCATCCCAGATGTTACCAAGCCCTTCCACTTGTATGTGGATGAAAAAGCCAAAGGAGTTTTGACTCAGACTCTGGGGCCTTGGCAAAGGCCAGTAGCCTATCTTACCATGAAACTAGATCCAGTAGCAGCTGGGTCCCTCCCCTTGCCTCTGCATAATTGCTGCCATGGCTCTCCTGGTCAAGAATGCAAGTAAATTGACTTTGGGCCAAAATCTCATCTTGACCACCACCCATGCTATCAAGGGCCTTCTCCAGACTCCACCCAACCGATGGATGATGAATGCCCGAGTGACAGGGTATTAGACCCTACTCCTCAAGGAACCAAGAGTCGCCTTCCAGCCCCAGGTGGTGCTAAATCCAACCACGCTGCTGCCAGAGAAGCTGGCTGACCACCCACATGACTGGGGGGAGGTCCTAACTCATGTTGCAGGAGTAAGGCCGGACCTCAGAGACATTCCCCTTCCGGATGCGGACATAACTCTGTTCACAGATGGGAGTAGCTACATGGTCGATGGAAAGAGGTATGCGTGTGATGCAGTGGTTTCTCCTGAGCAGGAACTCTGGACAGCAGCCCTGCCACATGGAACATCAGCACAAAAAGTGGAACTGATTGCAATCACTAAGGCATTGCAGATGGCCAGAGGTAAAATCACCAACATCTATACGGACAGCAGGTATGCCTTTGCTACACTCCATATACATGGGGATATTTATAAAGAAAGGGGCATATTAACAGCAGAAGGAAAAGGAATTAAGAACAGAGGAGAGATATTGGCTCTCCTCCAGGCTATTTGGGACCCAGAAGAGGTGGCCGTTATGCATTGCCAGGGACACCAAAAGGGGACTGATCTGATTTCAAAAGGAAACAAATTAGGAGATCAAGCCACAAAGCAAACAGGCTGAGAAACAGTACAAGAACTGGTTACACTCCCGGGTCCAGCCTACCAGAAAAACAGAACTATTCAGAAAGATTTGAAGTATTTACAGAAATGGGCTAAATTGGACTATGAAGGGGACTGGGATAAGACTAAAACAGGAAAAATAATTCCTCCTCGAAGACTAAGTAAGAAGTTAGTAGACCAGATACATAAGGGTACTCATTTGGGGATATGCAACTCAAGGAGCTTATAGGCAAGCAGTTCCAGGTTTCTAAATTAGGGCGTGTGGTTCAGGATGTAGTTGATAGATGTGCTCAATGTCAGGTAGTTAATATGGGAAGATCTAAAATGGGAAGAGGGAAAAAGAAAGAGGTAAGGAACCAGGAATTTATTGGGAAATAGATTTCACAGAAATGAAACCCAGAAAATATGCACACAAGTATATGTTAGTTTTTGTAGATACCTTTTCAGGCTGGGTAGAGGCTTTTTCTGCCAAACATGAGATGGTAGGAGTGGTAGCCAAAAAGGTATTAGAAGGCATAATTCCTAGGTTTGGGCTGCCTCTCGTGATTGGGTCGGACAATTGCCCTGCATTTGTGAGTTCAGTCTCACAGGCATTGGCCAAGGCTGAGGGCACTAACTGGAAACTACATTGCGCCTACCGGCCCCAGAGTTCCAGGCAAGCAGAAAGAATGACCTGGACTCTTAAAGAGACCTTGACTAAACTAATTCTGGAAACTGGCAGTGGATGGATGGATCTCCTTCCTTTCGCCCTCCTCGGGGCATGATGTAGACCTTATTTAAACAAGGTGACCCCATTTGAAATAATGTTTGGGAGACCCACCCACCCCCTCTCTGTCCTCGGCTACAAGAGGTTGCCCTAGCAAAAATAACTGATCAGTCTGTACTCTAGTCACTGCAGGCATTACAGTCTGTCTTAAAAAACAGCCCACGTGGGGATCCGGACCGCTCACATTGGGATGGAGACAGAGGTCGAACCACATCCTTACCAACCTGGGGACTTGGTTTGGACATGTCGCTATCAAGTGGGAAACTTGGGGCCTCTCTGGAAGGGACCATTTACTGTTATCCTGACCACCCCCATGGCAGTAAACATAGAAGACATTAGGTCCTGGGTTCACGTGGGTCATGTCAAACAAGCCGAGAACAACGCCCCCCCCCCCAGAGATGAAAGCCACACCCGACAGACCCCACTGACCATGGACTAAAGCTAAGACCAAACAAAACAAAACAAAACAAAACAAACAAAACAAAAACTGTGAGTTTATTGTTGCTCCTATTGTTACCTGTTTATGTAAAGTATAGGTATAGTAAAGTATAGGTAAAGTATAGAATTAGGAAAAATGGAAAAGGTTATACAAAGCGTTGAATGGCTAACTCATCAGCCGACTGTGCACTGCTGTTACTTTTTGGCCCCTGTATCATAAACTCCTTAATGTCATTTGTAGCAAAGAAAATTAGAGCGGTAAAAAACGTTAGTCTTACATCCTCAATATAACTCACTTACAACAGGAGAACATAGAACTGGCTAAAAAGTCAAGGATTTGACTAATTTCCAAGGAAAAGGGGGGAATGTGAGGGCCTGTATGAGGGCCTGGTTACCCATCGGAACTTACTTGCAAACCCCGGATATAGGGGCGGGCCAGGCCGGATGGAGACATCCAACCAGTGGGATGTGCATATATTTACTGTGGTGAATTGAAATCTCATTGGCCACCTGTGTGTGGGCTGGGTTCAACCATCTCTATAAAGTTTAGTCTGTGAGGCTGGGGGGGGTAGTAGGAGGAGTTACAATAGCCATTGGGATAGCCCTTAGAGTAGCCGGTGGGATAGCTGTTAGGGTAGTCATCAGAGTGATAGTCACTCTGGCCCCGCCGGAGCATCGTCATCCAGGAAGCAGCCTCATCCTGGGAGAGGCCTTGTTGGAAGCAGCATTGGGGACAAAGTCTGCGTCATCAGGGTTGTCCTTGTCATCATCACCTGTTCATGCTTGGGAACAGCCTCATCCGGGAAGTGGCCTTGTACAGGGAGCAGTCTCGTGGGGGTCAGCGTCCTGGTCTCTTTGTAAGAGACGGCCTCTACCAGTCGGTTTGAATTTCATGCTTGGTACAAAATAAAGCTTTGCTTGACTTTCGCTTTGAGTCAGTCTCGTTCCTTTGATCACAGACCCTAACACAAATGAGGATCAACCTGCATGGCACTCAACTGTACCCCAGTTACATAGGCTGCCCTGGGCACTAATGCACTGTCTGACACAACCTGAGCTCGGACCTCCTGACCGACACCCAGACAGCTGGCTGCACACCCAGCACATTGGACCCGCCATGGCTTTGGGCCATCATCTCTTCCCAACCTGGGTTTTCAGACTTCAGAACCTAGACCTTATCTCCAATCATTGCACAGGACTGAACCTGATGCTGAAATCAGAACTTCTCCTTCCCCATGGCGAGAAACCTTGCTGTTGGCATGGTGTCCAATGTTCAGGGTAGGATAAACCAGCATGGCCCATGAGGCCACACCCATGCTTGAGGGCCGCCTTGGGCACAAACATGCATTGTGATCCTCAGCGTGAGCCCCATGCTCAAGTAAGGCCTCTCAGTGGCTGGACCAAGAGCCCGCATATGGGGCTTGCCATGCCCCTCGGCCCCCAATCCTAACCAGAGGTGGGTTTTCCAGTAGCCCGTACTCAGGGCTCTGCTCTGGAATCCCTCTTTTGATGGGACACCTGGGGCAGAAAACAGGACTCCTCCCTTCCCACAGAATGACCCCAAACTCTTGGGAGCCAGGCCAAATCCCCAGAGAGGGAGACTCATCCATGGCCCAGGAGGCCACCAAGATATTCCGCAGCCATCCTTGACATAAAATACAGAGACAAAAGCCTGAGCAACCACTTCACACTCGCCCTTCATTCATATCCTAAGGTGCTCACCTCACGGTCTTTAGATCGAGCCTGTCATACCTTTGGACCCAAACCTAAGCCGAGTTTGTCTTTTCAGACTTCTGTCCCAACAGCCCTGGCCCACACACTGTCCAGGCTGGGGCCACTGGAGCCACACCCCAGGACTGTGCCTGCCATCTCCAAGGAAACTCTGTCCATTCCTTTGGCCACAACCGTAGATTAGGAGAAATCTCCAATGTCCCAGAGGCCATCCCAATAGTGTAGGCCACCCTGGACAAACAGGGGCTATATGACCCAAGCTGAGTAACTACCTCAACTCAGACATGCAGATGGATGTCCCCAGAGACAGAAGATTGAATCGGACAGGCCCCTAGACCCTAATCTGAACCCTTGCTTTGGTATCCAGGCGTCTCTCCTCAGAGGCCTGGTTTCAAATACCAGGCTATAGGGTTTTCCTGAGGCACCAATCAGAACACCTCTTGTCTCCACATTGGAAACTTGCTCTTGGGAGCTGTGTCCAATCCTCTGGTTAGGAGAAATCTTCAGGGCCCCTGAGCCACCGCCACATTCTAAGGTCTCCATGGACACAAACCCACATGATGACCCATACTCAGGAGAGTCCATTTTAACTCACACCACTGAGTAGCTCCCCCGAGCAAGCAGATCGAATCTTCTTTGTCACTAGGAGCCAATGGGAATGCAAGATGGGGGTACCCAGGCATCCATCCTTAGAACCCTGCTCACAAGTGTTTCTGTATGGGGCATCCTGGAGCCATCCAACAGCAGTTGACTGTCTTGCAGAAGTAGTCCTTGCAGTTTGGGGCATCTCACAACTCCCCGCGTGGGAAAACCTACATGGTCTCATGAGCCACCACCCCCCCCGCTTCATGAAGGGGTCATCATGAACACAAACTCCAACCTGAGCCAACATCTGATCATCACCCTGACTTCAGATGCAGGAGATCTTGATTCAGCCTCTGCAGATTGGGCCTGCCATGCTTTCGCCCCGAAACCTAACCCTAGCTTGGTTTCTCTGACTTCCGTCCTCACACTCCTGGCCCACAAGCCCTCCTGATTGGGAATTCCAGAGCCACAACACAGCACTCTGCCTGCACACGAGAAGAAAAATGTTGCCCTATGGGGCTGCCCAGAAACCCCAAATGAGGGTCAACCTGCACGCTACTCGACTGCACCCCATTTATACAGGCTTCCCTGGGCAGTAATGCTCTGTCTGACACAGCCTGAGCCTGGACCTCCCAACCGACACCCAGACAGCTGGCTGCACACCTGGCACATGGGACCCTCCATGGCCTTAGGCCGTCATTTCTTTCCAACTGGGGTTTACAGGCTTCAGAACCTAGACCTTATCTCCAATCACTGCACAGGGCTGAACCTGATGCAGAAATCAGAACTCCTCCATCCCCATGGCAAGAAACCTTGCTATTGGCATGGTGTCCAACCTTCAGGGTAGGAGAATCCTCCATGGCCCCTGAGCCCCCGCACTTTTTAAGGTCTCCCTGGACACAAACCAGCATTCTCAACCATTAGCATGAGACTCCCTGCAAATTCACCCGCTGGGTACCTCACCCAAGACCCACCATATCTAAACTGTCATGTTTCTGGGCTGCAATGGTAACCTGAGGTGGGCTTTCCAGGCATCCATGTGGAGAGCTCTGCTATCAAACCTTTCCATATGGGGGACCCTGGAGCCATCAAACCAGACTCCCCCGTCCCGCAGAAGGAAACCTGGCTATTTAGAGCAGCTCACAAGCCCCAGCATGGGAAAACCTCCATGGCCTCATTAGGCCACCCCTGCATTAGTCGGCCCTCATGGACACAAACTCCAGTGTGAGTGAACATCTGACACTCGCCCTTATTCAGGTGCTGGAGATCTCGAATCAGACGCTGCTCATTGGAACTGCCATGCACTCGGCACTGAACTGAACCATAGCTTGTGTTTTCAGATCTTCGTCCTCACACACCTGGCCCGCAAGCCCTCCAGATTGGGAATTATGGAGCCACAACAAAGCCTTCTGCCTGCCCACCAGAAAGAAGAAGTGCCCTATGGGTCTTCCCAGAAACCCCACATGAGGATCCACCTGCACGACCCTCGACGGCTCTCCAATATCATAGGCCGCCCTGTGCACTAATGATCTGTCTGACACAGCCTGAGCCCCCACCTCCTGTCAGCCACCCAGATAGGGGGCCCCATATCCTGCCTTTGGGCCCTTCCAGGCCTGAGGCAGTCATATCTACCCAACCTGAGTATACAGCCATCTGTCTCCAGACCTTAGCTCAAATATCAGCCTACAGGGGAACCTGAAACACAAAAGAGTACTTCTTCTTCCCCATGGCAGGAAACCTTTCTGTGGGGATAGGGGTCAAACCCTCAGAGTGGGAGCCAGCTGCATGGCCGATGAGACTACACCCACCCATGAGGGCCCCTCTTGGCACAAACAGGCATTTTGACCCTCAGCCTGAGCCCACTTTCAAACAAACCCCCTTGGGTGCTGGACCAGGAGCCCGCATATCGGGCCTGCCATGCCCTTAGGCCCAAATACTAACCCTCAGTTGGGTTATCCAGGCACCCAGACCCAGAACCCATCTCTGGAATCCCTGTTTTGGTGGACCCCTGAGACGGAAAACAGAATTATTCCCTTCCCACAGAAAGATACCAATCTCTTGGGATCCAGGCAGAATCCCCACAGAGAAAGAATCTCCCATGGCCCCTGAGGCCACCCCTCCATTCTGTGGCCATCTGAGGCACACAATCCAGACAGAAAAGCCTGCACTACCTCCTCCTAGTCATCCTAATTTCAAATCCCGAGGAGCTGCCCTCAGGGTCTGCAGATCGTGCCTGCCATCACCTCGCCCCCTAACCCTAACCCAAACACAAATCTGAGTTTGTGTTTGAAGATGTATGTCCCCAAAGCCCTGGCCAACATTCCCTCCAGGATGGGGCCTCCGGAGCCACACCTCATGACTGGGCCTGCCCTCCCAAATGAAACTCTGTCACAGTTGTCCAAGCACTCCAGATTATGAGTCACCTGCAAGGCCCCTGAGACCACCGTAGGCACCTACCTCCGGGCACACACCCAGGTCAATGGCCCTTAGTCAGCAGATTGAACCTGACATGCCCCTAGGACCTCATTAGAATGCTATCTTGGGTCTTCTGGCATCTGTCATGAGAGCCTGATCTCCAAAACAACAAATGTTCCTACATGTCGTCTCTGAGGAATGAAATAGAACATCTCCTGTCCCCAGAAAGAAACCTGGGTCTTGGGAGCTGTATCCAACCCTCAGGTTAGGAGAATCCTGCATGGCACCTGAGCTCCCCCCCCACATTCTAAGGTTTCCCTGGACACAAACCATCATTTTGACCCATCAGCATGAGAATCCCTGTCAACTCAGCCCCCTGGGCACCTCTCTCTAGAGTCATTAGAACTCTAGCTTAGGTTTTCAGGCATCTGTCCCTGTTAGGGTCTGTGATCAAAGGAATGAGACTGATGCAAAGCGAAAGTCAAGCAAAGCTTTATTTCACGCCAAGCATCGAAAATCAAACTGACTGGTAGGGATGGTCTCTTACAAAGAAGTGATGACCAACAGGATGAGGACCCCAGATATGCCACTCCCCAGGGAGGCTGCTCCCAGGACGAGGCCGCTCCTGACGAAGAAGAGGAGATGATGACAAGGACGACGCAGACTCTGCTCCCCATGATGGTGCTCCTGCTGACTGACCCAACGACTATCACCTACCCCGCCCCCTCATAGACTAGCCTTTATACAGGTGTTTGAGCCCTACCCACACACAGGTGACCAATGAGATTGAAACACACAGGGAAAACTGCACAGTCATGATCGGTCTGCAATACGGGTGACCAATAGAATTCCAATTTACCACAGTAAATATATGCACACCCCACTGATTGGATGTCTCCCTCAGGCCTGGCCCATGCCTCTATTCGGAATTTTCAAGTACGTTCCTCTGGGAGCGGCAAGGTCAATCCAAGTTTACATTGAAATGGCTCCCTCTGGCTTACCAGGCCCTAATATTCCCCCCTTTTCTCTGGAAATTAGTCAAATCGTGACTTTTCAGCCAGTTCTATGTTCTCTTGTTGTAAGGGTTATATTGAGTATGTAAGACTAACATTTTTATTGCTCTAATTTTCTTTTTTGCAAATGATATTAGGGCATTTATAATGCAGGGGCCAAAGACTAACAGCAGTGCACAGTCGGCTGATGAGTTAGCCATTCTCCACTTTGTATAAATTTTTCATTTTTTCCTAATTCCGTTTGTCTGATTACCCACCTCTACTTTACATAAACAGGTAATAATAGGATCAACCATACACAAACACGTAACAATGGGAGCAACAATAGACTCATAGTCTTTTGAGTCTTGGCTTTAGTCCATGGTCAGCGGGGTCCATCGGCTGTGGCTTCCATCTCTGTAAAATATATTTCCCAATAAATTCCTGGTTCCTTACCTCTTTCTCTTTTCCCTCTTCCCATTTTAGATCTTCCCATATTAAATGCCTGGCACTGAGCACATCTATCAACTACATCCTGAACTACATGCCCTAATTTAGAAACCTGGAACTGCTTGCCTATAAGTTCCTTGAGTTTGTGTATCCCCCAATGAGTACCCTGATGTATCTGGTCTACTAACTTATTACCTAGTCTTCGGGGAAGAATTATTTTTCCTGCTTTAGTCTCGGCCCAGTCCCCCTCATAATCCAATTTAGCCCATTTTTGTAAATACTTTAAATCTTCTTCTGAATAGTTCTGTTTTTCTGGTAGGGCTGGATCTGGGAGTGTAACCAGTTCTTGTACTGTGTCTCCAGCTGCTTGCTTTGCAGATTGATCTGCTAATTGGTTTCCTTTTGAAATCAGATCAGTCCCCTTTTGGTGTCCCCGGCAATGCATAACAGCCACCTCTTTCAGGCCCCAAATAGCCTGGAGGAGAGCCAATATTTCTCCTTTGTTTTTAATTCTATTCCTTCTGCTGTTAATAAGCCCCTTTCTTTATAAATAGTCCCATGTATATGCAAAGGGGTACCTGCTGTCTGTATAGATGTTGGCGGTTTTGCCTTTGGCAATCTGCAGTGCTTTAGTGAGTGCAATCAGTTCCGCTATTTGTGCCGAAGTTCCATGTGGCAGGGCTGCTGTCCAGGGTTCCTGCTCAGGAAAAGCCACCACAGCCCCTGCATACATCTTTCCATTGACCCTGTAGCTACTCCCATCTGTGAACAGTCATCTTGGCATCCGGGAGGGGAATGTCTCTGATATCTGGCCTTATTCCTGAGACTTGTGTTAGGACCTCCCTGCAGTCGTGTGGGTGGTCAGCCAGCTTCTCCAGCAGCAGCATGGCTGGATTTAGCACCACCAGGGGTCGGGAAGTCACTTTCAGTTGGATGAGGAGAAGGGTCCGATACCCCATCATTTGGGTGTTTGTCATCCACCAATCTGGTGGAGTCCGGAAAAGGCCTTTCATCGCGTGGGTGGTGGTCAAGATGAGATTTTGGCCCAAAGTCAATTTACTTGCATCCTTGACCAGGAGGGCTATGGCAGCAATTATGCAGAGGCAAGGGGGAACCCAGCCGCTACTGGATCTAGTTTCATGGTAAGGTAGGCTACTGGCCTTTGCCAAGACCCCAAAGTCTGAGTCAAAACTCCTTTGGCCACCCCTGCTTTTTCAACCACATACAAGTGGAAGGGCTTGGTAACATCTGGGATGGCCAATGCCGGGGCACTCAGTAAGGCTGTTTGTAATTCCCGAAATCCTCCCTTGGCCTCAGCTGCCCACTCTAACACAGTGAGCTCTCCTTTTGCCAGTTCGTAGAGAGGTCGGGCAATCTCCACAAACCGTGATATCAACAGCCTACAGTAGCCCACTGTCCCTAGAAACTCCCTCACTTGTCGGGACATGGTGGGACAGGGGTATCGGGTGATCACCTGTTTCCTGGATGCAGAGAGTGAACACACTCACTCGTGGAGATCAAAGCCTAGATAAGTGGCGTGGCTCTGACAGAGCTGTGCTTTCTCTGCTGACACCCAATACCCTTTTCCCTGCAGAGTCTGTAAGAGAGCTCTCGTCCCCCGTGAGCAGAACTCATAGTCCTCAGCGGCTACTAGCAAGTCATCAACATACTGTAACAGAGTGACTCCCGGGTTGGAGGTTCTGTACTCATGCAAATCCTCGTGTAGGGCCTCATCAAAAATGGTGGGTGAATTCTTGAATCATTGGGGAAGTATTGTCCAGGTGAGCTGGCCTTGGAACCCTTTCTGTGGGTCGGACCACTCAAAAGCAAAAAGGGGCTGAAGTTCCCTTGCTAAAGATATGCAGAAAAATGCATCCTTGAGATCTAAGACGATATACACAGTTCTTTTGGGGCACTGGAGGGAGAGTAGGGTATAGGGGTTAGGCACCGTTGGGTGGATATCTTCAACCCATTTATTAACTTCCCGCAAGTCCTGAACGGGTTGGTACTCCCCAGTCTTGGCCTTTTTGAAGGGCAGCAAAGGTGTGTTCCCTGGAGATTCGCATGGAACTAGGATCCCGTCTCCTCAGAAGCGGATAATGTGTTTTCTGATCCCTTCCTTTGCTTTCCGGGGAAGGGGGTACTGCAGACCTCGAACAACAATAGCCATCACCTTTAATTGTACCACCACTGGTGTTTGTCCCTTGGCCAAGCCAGGGGGCTTCCCTTTTGCCCAGACCTCGGGAAACTTGACTTGTAGGATTTGGAGAAGACTCCCCATCCTTTGTCTCCTCTGGTTTTGAGACTGGCTCATAAAGGAGGTATCCATCTACTGCTGCATAAGCACCTGTACAGTGTGTTGTCTCAAGGTTACAGTCGTGTCTCCTTCCAAGAACTGAAGGCCATCTCTTAGCTTGTGGAGGAGATCTTTTCCCATCAAGTTATATGGGACATTAGGGAGGACCAAATATCAATGTTTAACTACTCCCAAGGCCAAATCTAAAGTGTTTTCTGTTGTCCATTTTTGTCTCTCTGTGCCGTTTGCTCCTTGTACCCAGACTTCCTCTTCAGATAGTTTTCCCATAGGTTTAAGTAATGATGAAAATGGGGCTCCCGTGTCCACCAAAAAATCAACTGATTTCCCCTCCACTTCAATTTTTACTCTGGTGGCCAGCATTGCTATCTTCTTTTTGGTGCACTCCTTGGCCCACTGTCCTTTTTCCTTACAGGAAGTGCACTGATCTGAATATAAGTTTTCCCGCTTGCCTTCTCCATGCTTAGGCTTTTCCTTTCATTTACCATCCCTTACTTGCCTCATGTAATGCCAAAATCTTCCTCCTGTGCACCCTTGTTGTTAAACACCTTTTCTGCTATTCCCACTAACTCAGATTCTTCCCTTCAAATCCTTCAATTTTCTAAAGTTTCCTCACCTTATCTGGGACTGACTGACTGGCAAAAGCAATATTCACTGCCCTCTGATTTTTGCAGTGCCTCAGGATTGATTGGGCTATACATTTTATAGGCTTCAATAAGACTTTCTAGGAAAGCTCCTGGAGACTCATTCTTACCTTGAGTCGCTGTACTAATTCTGGTTTAGTCTGAGAGCAGCTTTTACTTCTGGAAATTCTTACCCATTTCAGTTCCAGGATTTCAACATATCAAAGTCTTGTATTTGTTCTGAAAGTCTCTCGTATGAATTTCCTTTAAGGCGGAATTCATCTTACAAGAGAATTAAAACAATTACAAATGGCAAAATCTCAGCAAAGATATGGTTAAATATCAAATGATGACCCTTATCAAAACATTAAAACTTTAGGAAATGTATAGAACCTCTGGTGTAGTTACAGCATTTATTCAAATGTAACCCAAGGTTTATCATTCATTTAGCAGTACTTCCTGAGTAACTTAACATATCAAGGCAAAGCATTATGAGTCAAAGAGATCTCATTTATAATTCTGGGTGGGCAAAGAGAAAACCATTTACATTTTCTTAGAAACATCTCAGTCTCTAGTGAAGACTTAATATTAACCAATTGTGAACTGTTGCAACAGCAGTTAAGTAAAAAACATGTTTACCAACAGATTTCAAAAGCACAAACCCAGTTCCAGCCACTAGCCCTAGCACTTCATCCCTTTTGTCATCCAAGCAAAACTTCAAAGCTTCAGGTTACCAAAGACTCCGAAAGCTGTATTAACAATTTCCCATTAAAACCCTGAGACAGACAATTAATCATCAGCCCAGCCATCCCTCTGCCAACAGATCTCATGTTCCACCTGGACCCATTCCACTTCAGATGCCATGCTTTCCTGTCAGCAAGAGGGAGGGGCTAGGCAATCCACATCAGGCCAGAGAAGGCAAGGAATTCCCTGAAACAAAGGGAATTTCGGCAGCTGCTTGGGATTATTCCTTAAAGTCTCTGTCCTGAGTTACACTATCCCCAGTTGGCTCCAGTTATAGCCCTTAACACACGAAACGAGTGAGGGAGAAGCCTCTCATCTATTATGAGGAATGTAGAGTCAAAAGTCAGAGTCCCCTTACTCTCTGCTTTCCCCATTCCTTCAAGCACAACAAACAACACAACAAACAACAAAAAGACAACACAAAGACAACCACAAACCCAGCAGTCCTTACCCAGAACCTGCTGCTGGTGGGGATTTTCTCAGTCCCCAGTGACTACCTAGGGGAACTTGAACCCCCAGAGACCACCTAGGGGGACTCGAACTCCTTCGCCTGCTGCCTAGGGGGACTCGAACCCCCTGGCCACCCAGGGGCACTTGAACCCCCCTGACATGCCCCTGACTGCCCAGGGGGACTCGAACCCCTCAGTGGGACCCTGACCACCTTGGGGGACTCGAACTCCCCAGTGGGCCCCTGACCTCCCAAGGGGACTCGAACCCCCTGCCAATCTACCAGTGGAGGGAAAGGGGCATCCCGCATCCACTTCAGCCCTGGGGAGCATGGGTCCGTCCCACTTCTCCCCGGTGGGTCATATCCTGGAGCTCCACAACCAGACAGAAAAACAGGATCCCGAGGTCTTACTTCTGGAGGCTTTTACCAGAAATTCTGATGCTGGTTCAGTTCTGGTCGTTTGATCCTGGACGAGCCCCATTGTTAGGGTCTGTGATCAAAGGAACGAGACTGATGCAAAGCAAAAGTCAAACAAAGTTTTATTTCGCACCAAGCATGAAAAATCAAAACAACCGGTAGGGGCTGTCTCTTATGAAGAGGCTATGACGACGAGGACGAAAACCCTGACGACGCAGCCTCTGCTCCCCATGGCGCTGCTCCTGATGACTACCCCAATGACTATCACCTCCCCCAAAGCCTCACAGACTAACCTTTATAGAGGTGGTTGAGCCCAGCCCACACACAGGTGGCCAATGAGATTGCAACATACAGGGAAAACTGCACAGTCATGCTCAGTCGGCAATACGGGTGACCAATAGAATTCCAATTCACCACAGTAAATATATGCACACCCCACTGATTGGATGTCTCTATCTGGCCTGGCCCGCCCCTGTATCCGGAATTTGCAAGTAAGTTCCTCTAGGAGGGACAGGACCAATCCAAGTTTACAATGAAATGACTCCCTCTGGCTATCCAGGCCCTTAGAGTCCCCAGAGGCCTATTCTCCAATACCAACATATGGTCCAACATGTGGTCCCTGAGCCACAAAAAAGAACACCTCCTGTCCCCAGAAGGAAACCTGGATCTTGGGAGCTGTGTCCAACCCTCAGGGAAGGAGAATCCTGCAGGGCCCCTGAGGTCCCGCCACATACAATGGTCTTCCTGGACACAAACCAGCATTATAACCCATCAGAATGAGACTCCCTGTCAACTCAGCCCCTGGGCACTTCGCCCCAGAGCCACGATATCTAAACTGCCATGTTCCTGGGCTGCAATAGTAACCTGAGGTGGGATTTCCAGGCATCCATGTGGAGAGCTCTGCTATCAAACCTTTCCATATGGGGGATGCTGAAGCAATCAAACAGGACTCCCCCTGTCCTGCAGAAGGAAACCTGGCTGTTTGGAGCAGCTCATAAGCCCCAGTGTGGGAAAACCTCCATGGCCTCATCAGGCCACCCCTGCATTAGTCGGCCCTCATGGACACAAATTCCAGTGTGAGAGAACATCTGACCCTCGCCCTTATTCAGGTGCTGGAGATCTCGAATCAGACACTGTGCATTGGAACTGTCATGCACTCACCACTGATCCGAACCATAGCTTCTATGTTCAGATTTTCATCCTCACACTCCTGGCCTGCATGCCCCCCAGACTGGGAATTCTGGAGCCACAAGGCATCATTTAGCCTGCCCACCAGAAGGAAGAAGTGCCCTATGGGTCTGCCCAGAAACACCATGTGAGGATCAACCTGCATGGCCCTCGACCGCACCCCAATATCATAGACCACCCTGTGCATTAATGATCTGTCTGACACAGCCTGAGACTCAACCACCCCTCAGCTGCCAAGATAGCGGGCCCCATATCCTGAAGGTGGGACCTGTCATGGCCCGAGGCTGTCATCTCTACCCAACCTGAGTATTCAGGCATTTGTCCCCAGAACTTAGCTCAAATCCCGGCCTATGGGGGAACCTGAAGCACAAAAGAGTACTCCTCCTTCCCCATGGCAGGAAACCTTGCTGTGGGGGTGGGGGTCAAACCCTCAGAGTGGGAGCCAGCTGCATGGCCCATGAGACCACGCCCACCCATGAGGGCCGCCCTGGGCCCAAACAGGCATTGTGAATCACATCCTGAGCCCGTGTTCAAACAAGCCCCCTTGGGAGCTGGACCAGAAGCCCGAATATTGGGCCTGCCATGCCCCTAGGCCCTTAATCCTAACCCTCAGTCAGGTTCTCCAAGGGCCTGGACCCAGAACCCATCTTTGGAATCCTTGTTTTGGTGGGACCCCTGAGACAGAAAACAGAACTCTTCCCTTCCCCCAGAAAGACACCAAACTCTTGGGAGCCGGGCAGAATCCCCAGAGAGGAAGAATCTCCCATGGCCCCATGAAGCCACCCCTCCATTCTGTGGCCATCCCAGACACACAATCCAGACAGAAAAGCCTGTGCTACTGCCCCGAGTAGCCATAACTTCAAATCCCAAGGAGCTGCCCTCAGGGTCTGTGGATCGGGCCTGCCATCACCTCGCCCCTAACCCTAACCCAAGTTTGTGTTTACAGACTTTTGTCTCCAAAGCCCTGGCCCACATGCCCTCCAGGATGGGGCCTCTGGAGCCACGCCACACGACTGGGCCTGCCCTCCTGAAGGAAACTCTGCCCGCCACAGTTGCCCAAAACCTTCAGATTAGTAGACAACTTCAAGGCCCCTGAGCCCATCCCAATTTCCATGACCACTCTGGACCAAAATGCATAGTCTGACACACCCCAGGCACCTACCTCCAGGCAGACACCCTGATCAATGGCCCTGAGTCAGAAGATTGAACCTGACATGCCCCTAGGACCTAATCGGAACCCTCACTTAGGTTTTCAGGCTTCTGTCCCCAGAGGCCTGTTCTCGAATACCAACAAATGGTCCAACTTGTTATCGCTGAGCCACAAAACAGCACACCTCCTGTCCCCAGATGGAAACCTGGCTCTTGGGAGCTGTGTCCAACCCTCAGGGTAGGAGAATCCTGCATGCTCCCCGAGCCCACACCACATTCTAAGGTCTCCCTTGACACAAAGCATTATGACCCATAAGCTTGGGACTCCATGTCAACTCAGTCCCCTTGGTACTTCGGCCCAGAGCCACCAGATGAAACTTTCCATGTTGCTGGCTGCAAAGGTAACCTGAGGTGGGCTTTCCAGGCATCCATGCGGAGAGCTCTGCTATACAATCTTGACCTTTGGGTTAACACAGAGCCATCAAACTGGACTTGATCTGTGCCGCCCCTGGAAACAATGCTGTTTGGAGCAGCTCACGAGCTGGCATAGAGGAAAACCTTTATGTCCTCTTGAGGCCACACCTCCATGAGCCGGGGATCTTGAACACAAATTCCAGAGTGAGCGAACGTCTGACACTCGCCATTGCTCAGGTGCTGTAGATCTCGAATCAGTCGCTGTGCATTGGATCTGCCATGCCCTCGGCCCTGAACTTAACCCTTGTTGTGTTTTCAGACTTCTGTCCTCACACTCCCAGCCCACAATCCCTCCATACTTGGATTTCTGGAGCCACAAGGCAGCATTCTGCCTCCCCACCAGAGGGAAGAAGTGCCCTATGGGTCTGCCCAGAAACCCCACATGAGGATCAACCTGAATGGCCCGTGAGTTCACCCCAAGATCATAGGCTGCCCTGTGCACTAATTCTCTGTCTCACACGGCCTGAGCTCCAACCTCCTGTCAGACACTCAGATATCTGGCTGCATATCCAGCAGCTGGGATCTACCATGGCCCATGGCCTTCATCTCTACCCAACCCGGCTATTCAGGCATCTCTTCCCATGCCTTAGCTCAAATCCCTGCCTATGGGGGAACTTGATGCACAAAAGAGTACTCCTCCTTCCCCTTGGCAGGAAACCTTGCTGTTGGGATGGGTGTCCAACCCTCAGAGTGGGAGCCACATGCATAACCCAGGAGGCCACGCACACTCATGAGGGCCGCCTTGGGCACAAACACTCATCGTGACCCTCAGCCTGAACCCGTTTTCAAACAAGCCCCTCAGTACCTAGACCAGGTACACGCATACCTGGCCATGGTGCCATGCCCCTAGTCCCACATAATAACCCTCAGTGTGGTTTTCCAGGCGCCAGGACCCAGAGCACGTCTGTGGAATCCCTGTTTCGGGGGGACCCCTGAGACAGAAAACAGGACTCTTCCCTTCCCCCAGAAAGACACCAAACTATTTGGAGCCAGGCAGAATCCCCAGAGAGGGAGAATCTTCCATGGCCCCAACAGGACACCCCTCCATTCCAAGGCCATCCTAGACAAACAATCCAGAGACAAAAGCCTGAGGTACCTTCGCCCACTCTCCCTAATTTCAGATCTGGAGGAGCTCACCTCAGGGGCTGCAGATCGGGCCTGATTCAACTTGGTCCTAACCCTAAGCCGATTTTGTGTTTGCAGACTTCTGTCCCCAAAGCCCTGGCCCTCACGCCCTCCAGGATGGGTCCTCCAGTGCTACACGGAGGACTGTGTCTGCCCTCCTGAAGGAAACTCTGCCTGTCACGGTTGCACAAACCCTCCAGATTAGGAGACACCTTCAAGGCTCCTGAGCTCACCCCAATTTTGTAGGCCGCTCTGGACACAATTACACAGTCTGACACACCCTAGGCACCTACCCCCTGGTAGACACCCTGGTCAATGGCCCTGAGTCAGAAGATTGAACCTGACATGCCCATAGGACCTTATTGGAACCCTAGCTTAGGTTTGCAGGCATCTGTCCCCAGAGTCTTATTCTGGAATACCAACATATGGTCCAACAGGTGGTCCCTGAGCTACAAAACAGAGCACCTCCTGTCCCCAGAAGGAAACCTGACTTTTAGGAGCTGTGTCCAACCCTTATGGCAGGAGAATCCTGCATGACCCTGAGACACTGCAAGATTCTAAGGTCTCCCTGGACAAAAACCAGCATCGTGACCCATCGGCATGAGACTGCATGTCAACTCAGCCCATTTGGTACTTCCCCCCACAGCCACCAGATCAAACCTGCCATGTTCCTAGGCTGCAATGGGAACACGAGGTGGGCTTTCCAGGCACCCATCCAGAGAGCTCTGCTATCCAGTCTTTCCATATGGGAGTCTCTGGAGCTATCAAACCGGCCTCCCCCTGTTCCACAGAAGGAAACCTTGCCACTTGGAGCAGGTCACAAGACCCAGCGCGGTGAAACCTCCATAGCCTCATGACGCCACCGCTCCATTAGCCAGCCATTATGGACAAAAACTCAAGCGTGAGCAAACATCTGACACTCGTCCTTACTCTTTGGGCTAAGATGTCGAATCAGCCGCTGAACATTGGAACTGCCATGCGCTCGGCACTGAACTTAAATGTAGCTTGTGTTGTCAGACTTCCGTCCTCACACTCCTAGCCTGCAAGCCCTCCAAATTGTTCTGAAAATACAAGCTCAGGTTAGGTCTTGGGCCGAGGGCTCAGAAGGCCCTCTCTTCAGAGGCTGAATCGAGATCGCGAGATTCAGACGGTGGCTGAGGCTGGGTTTTGTGTCCATGCTAGCCCCTTAATGGATGGGTGGCCTAATGAGCCATGGAGTTTTTCCCACTTGGGGAGTTGTGAGCTGTTCCAAAGCGGAAGCTTGCTTCTGCGGATCAGGCGAGTCCTGTTGGATGGCTTATCCATGCCCCATACGGAAAGTTTCGAGAGCAGGGCTCTAAGGATGGATGCCTGGAAACCCCACCTCGCATTCCCATGGGCTCCTAGGGATAATGCAGGTTAGATCTGCTGGCTCTGGGGCGAGCTACCCAGGGGGCTGTGTTGAAATGGACTCTGGAGGATGGGTCCTAATGTGGCTTTGTGTCCATGGAGACCTTGGAATGTGGGGGTGGCTCAGGGGCCCTGAAGGATTCTCCTACCCGAGGGTTTTACATAGCTCCAAATAGCAAGTTTCTCATGCGGAGACGAGAGGTGTTTGTTTTGTGCCTCAGGAAATCCCCATATGCTGGTATTCGAAACCAGGCCTCTGAGGAAAAATAGCCTGGAATCCTTAACTAGGGTTCTGATTAGGGCCTAGGGGCCTGTCCAGTTCAATTTTGTCTCTGGGGACATCTGCCTGCATGTCTGAATGGGGGGTAGTTGCTCAGGTTGTGTCAGAATGCACCTTTTTGTCCAGGGTGGACTCCACTATTAGGATCCCCTCGGGGGCCTTGTAGTTTTCTCCTAATCTGTAGTGTTGTAACCAGTGGAATGGGCCCAGTTTCCTTTGAGAGGACAGGCACAGTTGGGTGGTGTGGCTCCAGAGGCCCCCACCTGGATGGTGTGTTGGCCAGGGCTATGGGGACAGAAGTCTGAAAACACAAACATGCCTTAGGTTTGGGGCTGAGAGTATGGCAGGCCCTATCTACAGACCCAGAGGGGAGCTCCTTTGGGTGTGATATAAGGGCAAGTGTGAGGTGGTAGCTCAGACTCTTGTCTCTGGATTTTGTGTCAAGGATGGCCGTGGAATGCCAGGGTGGCCTCATGGACCATGGATGAGTCTCCCTCTCTGGGGATTTTTTTCCGACTCCCAATAGTTTGGGGTCATTCTGTGGGAAGGGAGGAGTCCTGTTTTCTGTCTCAGGTGTCCTCAAAAGATGGATTCCAGAGCAGATCCCTGGGTATGGGCGATTGGAAAACCAGACCTTTGGTTAGGATTGGGGCCTATGGGCATGGCAACCCCAATATGCCATGTGTCCCGGCACTATGAGGCCTTATTTGAAAATGGGGCTCATGCTTAGTGTCATAATGCGTGTTTGTGCCCAGGGCGGCCCTCAAGCATGGGCGTGGCCTCATGGGCTGTGCAGGTTTATCCTACTTGGAGCGTTTGACTTTGACATCCATTAGCATCCCAACAACAAGGCTTTTTTCTGTTTGGTGCACCAGGCCCCCCCAGGTGCAGGGTTTTGAAATAAGGGCTAGGTTCATGTTGCGTCCATTATCAAAAGAATGAGTCTGAGACAAAATGAAAGGTTTGTAGAATTTTATTCATGCCAAGCATCAATACTTGACTGACCAGTCAGGGCTGCCTCTAAAGAGAGCGACCACTCCCAATCTTACAGGCTACCTTTTATTGGGCAAAACTGCTACCCATATCTTGGTATCTCAAACCACTGGGTTTTTGTGTCTCTTGTGGATTGGCTAGGTCTATTTGGTCTTGTGACTTATTATTCAAGATTACCCCATACTAGGCAGTGTTACAAATAGTACTTTCTGGGAAGGCTTACTCAGTTAACATATTCAGTGTGAATAATAAGATCGTCGTCCTTCCCAAGATGGAGTCATTTTTGTTTTGGCAAGACCTTCTCACTGGTACAGAGTACTTCGTACTGATTAGAAGTCTCCATCTGTCCTAACTCTTCATTGTATTCTGGGCTCTGTTATCAGACACTAGACGACTACATTTTAATGGTTTCCTGGAGTTGCTTTTAAGTAAGTATCTCTGTGGGAGGTCAATTTAAGTTTACTGCACAGACAACAAAACTGCTATTTAAATGAAATGGAGTCGCTCTGGCTAAATAGGTCCTTACCATTCAGATGCCTGAAAACCAGGTTGGGAAGAGATGACAGACTAGGGCCATGGCGGGGCAATCTCCGGGATATGTGGCCAGATGTCTGTGTGTCTGATGGGAGGTCTGGGCTCAGCCTGTGTCAGACAGAGTATTAGTGCACAGGGTAGCCTATGAAATTGGGGTGCAGTTGAGGGCCATGCAGGTTGATCCTCATTTGGGGTTTCTGGGCAGCCCCATAGAGCACTTTTTTCTTCTGGTGTCCAGGCAGAGTGCTGTGTTGTGGCTCCTGAATGGCCAATCTGGAGGGCTTGTGGGCCAGGAGTATGAGGATGGAAGTCTGAAAACACAAGCTAGGACTAGGTTTAGGGCTGAGGGCATCACATGCGCAATCTGCAGAATTTGAGGCTACATCTCCAGCATCTGAAGTAAGGGTGAGTGTCAGACACTGTCTCAGGCTGGAGTTGGTCTCCATGATGGCTGCCTAATGGAGGGAGTCATCAATAGGGCATGGAGGTTTTCCCACTCTGGGGGTTGTGATATGCTTCACAGAGGAAGGTTTCCTTTTGTAGGACAGAGAGAGTCCTGTTTGTTGGCTCAAGTGTCCCTCCATACTGAAATATTGAAAGCAGGGCTCTACGCATAGATTCCTGGAAATCCCACTTAGTGTGACAGTTGGAGGCTAGGAAGGAGGCAGGTTCTATCTCTTGGTGCTGGTATGAGCTACCCAGCAGGCTGAGTTGAAATGGAGTTTCATGCTGATGGGTCACAATGCGGGTTTTTGTCCAGGGAGAGCTTGTAATGTGGCGGTGGTTTAGGGGCCATGCAGGATTCCCTGGGCTGAGGGTTTTACACAGCTCCAAATAGAAAGGTATCCATCTGGGGACATGAGGTGTTGTTTTGTGGCTCTGAGATTTCCGATATGTTCGTATTCAAGACCATGCCTCTGAGAACAGATTCCTGAAAACCTAATCTAGGACTAGATAGGGCCTAGGGGCATATCTTGTTCAATCTCTTGTCTTGGGAACCATCTACCTGCATGTCTTGACTGGAGGTAGGTACTCAGGGTGTGTCAGACTGCACATTTTTGTCCAGTGTGGCCTACAATATTGGGCTTTGCAGGTTATTCCTAATCTGGAGGATTTTGGCAACTGTAAAGGGTATACTTTCTTTGGGAGGCCAGGTACAGTCCTGTAGTGTAGCTCCAGAGGGTTTGTAGGCCAGGGCTCTGGGAACAGAAGTCTGAAATTAGAAACTAGGGATACTTTTAGAGCCGAGTCTATGGCAGGCCCGATCTGCAGACCCTGAAGTGAGCTCATCAAGATATGAAAGTAGGGCTAGTGTAGGCATTAGCTCAGTCTTTTGTCTCTGGATTTTGTGTCTCGGATGGCCGAGTAATGTAGTAGTGGCTTCATGGGGCCATGGAAGATTCTCCCTCTCTGGGGATTGTTCCTATATCCCAATAGTTTACTGTCATTGTCGGGGGAAGGGGGAGTCGTGTTTTCTGTCTAGGGGTCCCCCAAAAGGACAGATTCCAGGCAGGCTCTGGAAACGGGTTCCTGAGAACCCCAACTTAGGTTAGGATTTGAGCCTAGGGGCATGCACACCCTGATATGATGGCTCTTCGGACAGCTACCGAGGGGCTTATTTGAAAACGGGGCTCAGGCTCAGGGTGACAATGCACGTTTCTGCCCAGGGATGCCGTCAAGAGTGGGCGTAGACTCATGGTCCATGAAGTTCTCTCCTACTCTGAGGGTTTTACACCCATCCCCAAAGCAAGGTTTCGTGCATTGGGGAAGGAGTTCTGTTTTGTGCATCTGGTTCCCCCATATGCAGGTATTTGTGATAAGGTATGAGGACAGGTGCCTGAAAACCCAGGTTGGGGAGAGATTATGGACAAGAGACCTGGCAGGTCCAACTTCTGGATATGCGGCCAGCTATCTGGGTGCCTGAGAGGAGGTTGGGGTTCAGGCTGTGTGACAGAGCATTAGTGCACAGGGTGGCTTATAAAATTATTGTGCCCTTGACGAGGGATGTGCAGATTGATCTTCTTTGGGGGTTTTTGTGCAGCCCCATAGGGCAATTTTTCTTTCTGGTGGGCAGGCAGAGTGCTGAGTTATGCCTCCAGAATGCCCAATCTGGAGGGCTTGTGGGCGAGGAGTGTGAGGACAGAAACCTGAAAACACAAGCAGCTTAGGTTTAGGGGCTGGGCATGGCAGGCCCAATCTAGGATGAGGCGAGATCCCCAGCATCTGAAGAAAAGGCGAGTTTCAGACGTTCGTTCAGCCTGGAGTGTGTGTCCATGATGGACACCTAATGTAGGGGTGGCCTCATGATGCCATGGGGGTTTTCCCCTCTCTGGGGGTTGAGAGCTTCTCCATACAGCAAGATTTCCTTTTCAGGATGAGGGAATATGTTTGTTGGCTCAAAGTTCCCTCAGATGGAAAGATTCCAGAGCAGGACTCTACGTATGGATGCCTGGAAACCCCACCTTGGGTTACTATGTGATCCTAGGGACATGGCAGGTTTGATCTGTTGGCTCTGGGGCGGGCTACCCTGGGGGCTGAGTTGCAATGTAGAATCATGCTGATGGGTCACAATGTGGGTTTCTGTCCAGGGAGACCTTCAAATGTGTTGGTGACTCTGGGGCCCTGCAGGATTCTCCTAACCTGAGGTTTTTACACAGCTTCAATAAGCAAGGTTTCCTTCTGGGGACGGGAGGTTTTCTGTTTTGTGTCTCAAGTGTTTCCCCTATGTTGGTATCTGAGACCAGGCCTCTGGAGAAAGATGCCTGGAAACCTAAGCTAGGGTACAGATGAGAGCCTAGGTGCATGGGAGGTTCAATCTTCTGTCTCTTGGGTCATCTACCTGGGTATCTGACTGGAGGTAGGTGCTCAGAGTGTTTCAGACTGGGCATTTTGGTCCAGGGTGTCCTACGAAATTGGGGTGGCATCGGGGGCCTTGCAGGTTTCTCCTAATCTGGAGGGTTTTGGCTACAGTATAGGGGACAGTTTTCTTTGGGAGGCCAGGCACAGTCCTGTATGAAAAGACAAACTCGGGTTAGGACTAGTGTTGAGGGTATGGCAGGCCCTATCTGCAAACCCAGAGGTGAGCTCCTTAGGATCTGAAATTAGGGTTTTGATATTTGGTATCATTCTGAGGGAAAGGAGGGCGACCTCATTGATGAAACCCGAACCTGGACACTAATACACATCTGTCCCTGGCCTGAGACCCAACCTCCAGTCAGCCATTCATGTACCTAGCTCCATACTCAACAGAGTGGACCTGCCATGCCTCTAGTCCCTAATGCTAAACCTAGGTTTGGTTTTCAGGCATCGATACCCAGAGTCCTGCTCTCAGATCCCTCCATATGTGGACCCTTGAGGTATACAACAGGCCCCCAACTCTCTCAGAGAATGAATCCATACTATTTGGAGCTGTAAAAAACCCCACAGCAGGAGAAACCTCCATTGCCCCTGGAGGCCACTCACAGATTCGGCAACCCTAATAGTCACAAATTCCAGTCTGTTCTGAGCGAATGTCTGATACTCGCCCTAACTTCATATTTGGGGGAGCTTGCCTCAGCATCTGAAGATTTGGGATCCATGTCCAACACTCTAACCATATATCTAGCTTGGGTTTTCAGAATTTCATCCCTTGAGTCCTGGAAAGCAATCCCTCCAGATTGGGGACTTCAGAGCCACCCCCACAGGACTGTCTCTGCCTTCCAGAAGGAACCCATGCCAAATAGAACTGCACAAAACACCTAGATTACAGGAAACGTGCATGACCCCAATGCCACACCACATTCATATGCCACCATGGACAGTAAGAGGCAGTCTGACACAACCTTAATCCCATCCTCCAATCAGTCACCGGGACAGCTGGCCCCAGGGCCAGTACTTTGGACTTATCATTTCTCTAGGCCCCAATCAAATCCTAGGTTGGGGCTTCAGGCATCCATAGCCAGAGCCCTCCTCTCAAATTCCCCACACGGGGGACCCCTGAGTCACAAAACAGAACTCCTCCTGTCCCCCAGAAGGAAAACTTGCTTTTTTGAGCTATGTAAATCCCACGGAGTTGAAAGAAAACCGTGTGGCCCCTTAGGCTACACCCAATTTTGCAGGTGCCCTGGAAAGAAACGCCATTGTGATCCTTAGCCTGAGCCCCATTTTCAACATAGCGCCAAGGGAAGATCACAGCAGAGCCAGGATATAAAGCCTGCCATGCCACTAGGACCTAACATTAAACGTAACTTGGGTTTCCAGGTATCCATACTGGAACACTGCACTCAAGTTCCTCTGTATGGGGGACCCCTGAGCCATAATACAGGACACCACCTATCCTCCATAACAGCCAAATTGTTTGGAACTGCACAAAAATCCCAGAGCAGGAGAAAACGACATGTACCCTTGAGGCCAACCCCACATTTGGCGGATTGCATGGACACAAACTCCAGCCTGAGAGACCTCCTGACACTCGCCTAAATCTCAGATCCCAGGGAGCTCGCCTCAGTATCTGTAGATGGGGCCAGCCATGCCCTAGGCCTTAACCCTAACCCTCACTTGGGTTTTCAGACTTCCGTACCAAGAGTCCTTGCCCACAAGCCGTCTAGATAGAGACCCCGGAGCAACACCATGGGACTCTGCGTACACTCCAGAAGGAAAACCGTGCTCAGTGGAGATGCACAAAGCCCCCAGATTAGGAGAAACCTGCATGGCCAATGAGGCCACCTCCATTTTCTGAACCCGACCCTGGATACTAATACACATTCTACCCCTCAGTGAGCCCATACCTCCAGTCATCCACCCATGTAGTTGGCCGCAGAGTCAGCGGATGGGAACTGCCATGCCCCTAGTCCCTAATGTTAACCCTAGTTTGGGTGTACATGCATCCATACCCAGAGCCCTTCTACCAAATCCCTCCATATGGGGTCCCTGAGCCATACAACAGGACTCCACCTCTCTGATAGAATGAAATCATACTATTTGGAGGTGCACAAATCCCCCTGAGGAGGAGAAATCTCCAGGGTCCCAGGAGACCACGGAAACATCCGGCAACCCTAATGGACACAAATTCTACTCTGGTCTGAGCGAATGCCTGACACTCGCCCTAACTTCAGAATCTGGGGAGCTCGCCTCAGCATCTGCAGAATGGAGATCCATGTCCTAGACCCAAACCATAAACCTAGCTTGGGTTTTCAGAATTTCATGCCTTGATTGTTGGAATGCAAGCCCTCCAAATTGGGGACTCCTGAGCCACACCACAGGACTATCCCTGCTGTTAAGAAGGAAACAATGCCTTAGTGAGCTGCACAAAAGCCCTAGATTAGGGGAAACATACACAGTTCCCAATGCCACACCACTTTGTATGCTACCCTGGACACTAATATGCAATCTGACATAACCTGAATCCCATCCTCCAATCAGCCTCCGGGACAGCTGGCCCCAGAGCCAGCATATAGGACCTGCCATGCTCCTAGGCCTGAATTGTAACCCTAGGTTGGGGTTTCAGGCAACCATAGCCAGAGCTCTCCTCTCGAATCCCTTCATGCGGGAGACCCTTGAGCCTCAAAGAATTCCTCCTGCCCCCCAGAAGGAAACCTTGAATTGTGCAACTATGTAAAACCCTCAGAGTTGAAAGAAACCTGTATTGCCCCTGAAACCATGCCCACTTTTCCAGGCCTCCTTGCACAAAAATACCCATTGTGATCCTTAGCTTGAGCCCCATTTTCAACACAGCCCCAAGGGTACCTCACCCCAGAGCCAGGATATAAGGCCTGGTATGCCACTAAGACATATCCCTAAACATAGGTTTGGGTTTCAGGACATTACACAGGAGCCCTGCTCTCAAATCCCTCCATATGGGGGACCTATGAGCCATAAAACAGGGCACCAACTCTCCCCAGTATAGGCCAACCTATTTAGAACTCTGCAAAAACCACAGAACTGGAGAAAAATCTATGGCCCCATGAGGCCACCCCCACATTCAGCGGATCGCATGGACACAAACTCCAGCCCGAGCGACCTCCTGACACTCGCCTTAACCTCGGATCCCTGGGAGTCCGCCTCAGCTTCTGTAGATCGGGCTCGCAATGCACTAGACCCTAAAACTAACCCTAGCTTGATTTTTTAGATTTCAGTCCTGAAACCTGGTGCACAAGCCCCCCAGATAGAGAACTCTGGAGAAAATCATGGGATTCTGCCTACACTACAAATGGGAACTGTGCTCAATGGAAATGCACAAAAACCCTGATTAGGAAAAACCTGCATGGCCAAAGAGGCCACCCCCATTTACGGTACCTGATCCTACACATTCTGTCCCTTAGCCTTAGCCCTGACCTCCAGTCATTCACCCACGTAGCTGGCCCCAGATTCAGAAGATCAGACCTGTCGTGCCCTAGTCCCTAATGCTAACCCTTGGTTCGGTTTTCAGGCATCCATACCCAAAGCCCTTCTCTCGATTCCCTCCGTATGGGGACATCTGTGCATACAAAGGGACACCACATCTCCGCCAGAATGAAATCACACCAGTTGGAGCTGGGCAAATCCCCCAGAGCAGGAGAAACCTCCCTGGCTCCAGGAGGCCACACACATATTTGGCAACACTAGTGGACCAAAATTCTAGTCTGGTCTGAGGGAATGCCTGACACTCGCCCTAACACCACATTCAGGGGAGCCCGACTCAGCATCTGCAGATAGGGGATCCATGCCCTACACCCTAACCATACACTGAGTTAGGTTTTCAGAATTCCATGCCTTGAGTGCTGGAATGCAAGCCATCCAGATTGGGGACTCCGGAGCCACCCCACTGGACTCTTCTTTCCCTCAAGAGGGAAATTGTGCCCTTTGGAGCTGCACAAAACACGTAGATATGGGCAAATGTACGAGAACCCCGATGCCATCCCATTTTCGTTCTCTACCCTGTACACTAATATGTAGTCTGACACAACCTGAGTCCCATCCTCCAATCAGCCCCTGGGACATATGGCCAGAGAACCTTCATATTGGACCTGCCATGGACCTCTATCCTAATCCTAACCCTAGATTGATGTTTCAGGCATCCATAGCCAGAGCCCTCCTTGCCAATACCTCCACATGGGGGACACCTGAGAAACAGTACAGAACTCCTCCTGCCCCCCAGAAGGAAACCTTGTTCTTTGGAGCTATGTAAAACCCACAGGGTTTGAAGAAATCTGCATTGTCCCTGAGGCCACGTCCACTTCTGCAGGACACCCTGGACAAAAACACCCATTGTGACCCTTAACCTGAGCCCCATTTTCAACAAAGCCCCATTTGTAGCTCACCCCAGAGCCAGGATATAAGGCCTGCCATTCCACTTGTTCCTAACCCTAAACATAGGGTGGGTTTTCAGGCACCCATACCCGGAGCCCTGCTCTCATCCCTCCATATGGGGGACACCTGAGCCATAAAACAGGACACCACTTATTCCCCAGAATAGACCGAACCGTTTGGAACTGAACAAATACCCCAGAGCTGGTGAGAACTCCTTGGCCACATGAGCCATCTCCACATTTGGTGTTTCACATGGACAAAAACTCCAGCATGAACCACCTCCTGACACACCTTAACCTCAGATACACAGTAGCTCACCACAGCATCTGTAGATTGGGCCTGTGATGTCCTAGGCCCTAAACCTAAACCTTGCATGTGTTTTCTGACTCCTGTCCCCAGAGTCCGGGCCCACAAGACCTCTAGATAGACATCACCGGACCCATGAGACTCTGTCTAACCTCCAGAGGAAACCGTTATCAAAAGAATGACACAAAAACCCCAGATTAGGAGAAAACTGCATGGCCAACGAAGCCACCCCAATGTTTGGAACCCAACCCTGGACACTAATACACATTATTTCCCTCAGTCTGTGTTCCCATCTCCAGTCAGACACCCACGTAGCTGGCTCCAGAATCAGCAGATCGGACTTGCCATGCCCCTACTCCCTAATGCTAAACGTAGGTATGATTTCACACATCCATAGGCAGAGCCCATCTCTCAAACCTCTCCATATGGGGACCCCTGGGTCATATAAAAGGACTCCACCTCTCCCCCAGAATGAAACCGTACTATTTGGAGCTTCTCAAAACCACCAGATCAGGAGAAATCTCCATGGCCGCAGGCATTCGGCTACTCTAGTGGACACAAATTCTAGTCTGGTCTGAGCGAATGCCCGACGCTCGCCTAACTTCAGAATCTGAGGAGCTCACCTCATCATCTGAAGATTGGGGATCCATGCTCTACACCTTAACAGTACACTGAGCTTGGGTTTTCAGAATTCCATCCACTGAGTTCTGGAACACAAGCCCTCCTTATTGGGGACTCTGGAGGCACCCCTCAGGACTCTCCCTCACTCCAGAACAAAACAGTGCCTTATGAATTTTCCCAAACCCCTAGATCATGGGAAACATGCGTGGCCCCCGAAACCACCCCACTTTCGTTCTCAACCATGGACACTAATACACAGTCTGACACAACCAGTGTCCCATCCTGCAAACAGCCACTAAGACAATTGGCCCCAGAGCCAGCAGATTAGGTCCATGTCCCTAGGCCCTAATACTAACCCTTTATTGGGGTTTCAGGCATCTATAGCCAGAGCCTTCCTCTTAAATCCCTGCATATGGGGAACCTTGAACCATACAACAGGACACCACCTACCACCAAGAGTAGACCAAACTATTTGGAACTGTGCAAAAACCCCTGAGCAGGAGCAAAACCCATGGCCCCATGAGGCCATCCCCACATTTGGCAGATCGCGTGGACACAAACTCCAGCTTGAGCGGCTTCCTGACACTCGCCTTAACCTCAGATCCCCAGGAGGTCACCTCAGCATTGTAGATTGGGCCTGCGATACACTAGGCCCTCACTCTAATCCCACCTTGGATTTTCAGATTTCAGTTCTGAGACCCTGGACCACAAGCCCCCCACATATAGAACCCTGGCAAACCTACAGAAGAAAACCGTGCTCAATGGAGATCAACAAAACCCCTAGATTAGGAAAAAATTGCATGGCTAATTAGGCCACCCAATTTATAGAACCAGAACCCGGATCCTAATGCAAATTTTGTCTTCAGCCTGTGCCCCGACCTCCAGTCAGCCAGGCACGTAGCTGGCCCCAGATTCAGCAGATCAGACCTGCCATGTGCCAATTCCCTAAGTCTAACCCAAGGTAGGCTTTTCATGCATCTATACCCTAAGCTCATCTCAGGAATCTCTCCATACAGGGATGCCTGAGCCATACAACATGAATCCGACTCTCCTCCAGAATGAAATCATATGATTTGGAGCTGCGCAAAATCTCAGAGCAGGAGAAAACTCCATGGCCGGTGGAGGCAAAACACACATTCGGCAGCCCTAGTGGACACAAATTCTAGTTTGGTCAAAGTGCATGCCTGACAATTGCCCTATCTTCAGATTCTAGGGAGCTCATCTCAGCATCTGCAGTTTGGGGATCCATGCCATAAACCCCAACCATATTCTGAGTTTGGGTTTTCAGAATACCATCCCTTGAGTCCTGGAATGCAAGCACTCCTGATTGGGGACTCCAGAGCTGCCCCGCAGGATTCCCCCTACCATCTAGAAGGAAACCATACCCTGTGTAGCTGCACAAAACCCCTAGATGAGGAGAAACGAGCACAGCCCCCGATGCCAACCCACATTTGTTCTCCACCCTGGACTCTAATATGCAGTCTGACACAACCTGAATCCCAACATCCAATCAGCTACCTGGACTGGTGGCCTCAGAACAAGCAGATCAGACCTGTCATGACCTTAGACCCTAATCCTAATCCTAGTTTAGGGTTTCAGGCATCCATACCCAGTGCCCTCCTCTTGAATCTCTCCACATGGGGGAAACCTGAGACACAAAACAGAACTCCTCCTGCCCCCCAGAAGGAAACCTTGCTCTTCGGAGCCATGTAAAACCCTCAGAGTTGGAAGAAACCTGCATTGCCCTTGAGGCCACGCCCACATTTGCTGGCGCCCTGGACAGAAATACCAATTGTGACCCTCAGCCTGAGCCCGATTTTCGACATAGCCCTACGGGTGACTCATCCTTGAGAAAGGATGTGGGGTCTGCCATGCCACTACAACCTAACCCTAAATAGGTGGGGATTTCAGGCGTCCATAACCAGTACCATGCTGTCAAATCCCTCCATATGGGGGACTCCTAAGCCATAAAACAGGACACCACAAATTCAGCAGAATAGACCAAGTGTTTTGGAACTTGCAAAAACCCCAGAGTGGGAGAACACTCCATGGCCCAATGAGCACACCCTGACATTCAGTGGATCGCATGGACAGAAACTCCAGTTTGAGCACAACTCCTGACGTTCGCCTTAACCTCAGATCCCCAGGACCACTTCTAAGGATTGTAGATTAGACCTGCTATGCCCTAGGACCTAACCCTAACCCTAGCATGGGTTTATGGATTTCTGTCCAGAGAGTCCTGTCCCAGAAGCCCACCAGATAGAGAACTCCAGAGCTACACCATGGGACTCTGCCTACCTTCCAGATGGAAACTGTGTTCATGGGAGCACAAAACGCCCAGATTAGGAGAAACCTGCACAGCCAATGAGGCCACACTCGTTTAGGGAACCCTACTATGGAATTTAATTCGCATTCTGTCATTCAGCCTAAGCCCTGCCCTCTAGTCAGCCACCCTCATTGCTGGCACCAGAGACAGCAGATCGGTTCTGCCATGCACATAGTCCCCTAAATCTAACCCTAGTTTGGGTATTCAGCCATCAATATCCTCAGCCCTGCTTTCAAATCCCTCCATACAGGGAACCATGAACCATGCAACAGGATTCCATTTCTCTCCCAGAATGAAATCATACTATTTGGAGCTGAGAAAATCCCCCAGAGCAGGAGAAATCTCCATGGCCCCATGATGCCATCCTCATATTCTGCAGCACTAATGGACACACATTTTTGTCTGGTCTGAGTGAATGCCTGACACTTGCCCTAACTTCAGAATCTGGGTTGCTCGCCTCAGCTTCTGTAGATCAGGGATCCGTGCCCTACAGCCTAACCATACACTGAGCTTGAGTTTTCAGAATTCCATCCCTTGAATCCTGGAATGCAATCCCTCCAGATTGGGGACTCCGGAGCCACTCCACAGGACTCCCCCTGCCCCCCAAAGGAAACCACGCCCTATGGAGCTGCACAAAACCCCTAAATCAGGCGATATATGCAAAGACCCAAGGGCATCCACATCGGTACTCCACCCTGAACACTAATATGCAGTCTGACAAAACCTGAGTCCCGTCCTCCAATCAGCCACCTGGACAGCCGGCCCCAGAGCCACCAGATCAGACCTGCCTTGCCCCTAGACCCTAATCCTAATCTTAGGTTGTGGTTTCAGGCATCCATACCCAGAGCACTCCTCTCGAATCCCTCCATACGGAGGATCCCTAAGCCACAAAACAGAACTTGTCCTGCCCCCCAGAAAAACATTGCTTTTTGAGCTATATAAAACCCTCAGAGTTGGAAGAAACCTGCATTGCCCCTGAGGTCATGCACACTTGTACAGGCCTCCCTGGACACAAAGATCCATTGTGACCTTTAGACTGCACCCGATTTTCAACACAGCCCCACAGGTAGCTCACCCTAAAGCCAGGATATAACACCTGCCATGCCACTTCTTCCTAATGCTACATGTAGTTTGGATTTTCAGGCATCCATAACAGGAGCCCTGCTTTCAAGTTTCTCCATATCGGGGACACGTGCCATAAAACACGACACAACCTATCACCCAGAATAGACCAAACTATTTGAAACTTCGCATAAACCCCAGAGTGGGAAAAAACTCCATGACCAAATGAGGCCACACATACAGTTGGGAGCTGTAGTGCTCACAAATTCTAGTCTGGTCTGAGCGAATACCTGACTCTGACACTATTGTCGGAATCTGGGGAGCTCTCCTCAGCATCTGCAGATAGGGGATCCATATCTTACACTCTAACCATAAACAGATCTTGGTTTTTCAGAATTCTATCATTTGAACCCTGGAATGCAAGCCCTTCAGTTTGGGGACTTCAGTCCAACTCACAGGTGTCTCCCTGCCCTCCCAAAAGATACCATACCATATGGAATTGCACAAAATTCCTAGATAGGGGAAAAGTGCACAGCTCTCGATGCCACCACAATTTTGTATGCCACCCTGGACAATAATGTGCAGTCTGACACAACCTGAGTCCCGTTCTCCAATTAGTCACTGGGATAGCTGGCTCCAGATCCAGAAGATCGGGCCTGCCATGCCTCTAGGCCCTAATGCAAATTCTAGTTTCGGTTTTCAGCCATCCATACCCTCAGCCCTGCTCTCAAATCCCTTCATACAGGGAACCATGAGCCATGCAACAGGACTCCATTTCTCCCCCAGAATGAAACCATAGTATTTGGAGCTGTGCAAAACCCCAGAGCAGGAGAAACCTCCATGGCTCCAGGAGGCCATCCTCATATTCGTTAGCCCTAATGCACACAAATTCTCTTCTGGGTGAGTGAATGCCTGACAATCACACTTACTCCAGCATCTGGGGAGGTCGCCTCAGCATCTATAGATTGGGGATCCATGCTCTATACCCCATCCATACATCGAGCTCGCATTTTCAGAATTCCATCACTTGAGTCCTGGAATGTAAGCCCTCCAGATTGGGGAATCCGGAGCCACCCCCACAGGACTCTCCCTGCCTTCCAGAAGGAAACCATGCCCTAAGGAGCTGCACAAAACCCATAGATCAGGGGAAATATGCAAAGCCCCCGATGCCACCCCACTTTCATACTCCACACTGGACACTAATATGCAGACTAACACAACCTGAGTCCCATCCTCCAATCAGCTACTGGGACAGCTGGCCCCAGAGGCAGCAGATCGGACCTCCCATGCCCTAGGCCATACTCTTAACCCTAGGTTGTGGTTTCAGGCATCCATAGACAGAGCCTTCCTCTTGAATCCCTCCACTCAGAGGACCCCTGAGGCACAGAGCAGAACTCCGCCGGGCCCCCAGAAGGAAACCTTGCTTTTTGGATCTACATGTAACCCTCAAAGTAGGAGGATTCCATGCATTACCCCTGAGGCCATGCCCGCTTTTGCAAGCCGCCCTGCACAGAAACACCCATTGTGACCCTTAGTCTGAGCCCACATTCAACAAAAATCAATGGGTGCCTTAACCCAGAGCCAGGATATAAGGTCTGCCATGCCACTAGGACCTAACCCTAAATGTAAGTTGCTTTTTCCGGCATCCATAAGTGGAGCCCTGCTCTGACATCCCTCCTATGGGGGACCCCTGAGCCATAAAACAGGATACCACCTATCCCCAGAATAGACCAAACTATTTGGAACTGCACAAAAACCCCAGAGCGGACGAAAAATCCATGGCCCCATGAAGCCAACCTCATGTTAGGCAGGTTGCATGGACACAAACTACAGCCTGAGAAAACTCCTGACACTCGCCTTAACTTCCAATCCCCAGGAGATCACCTCATCATCTGTAGATTGGGCTTTCCATTCCCCAGGCCCTAAACCTTAAACGTAGCATGGAATTTCAGACTTCCATCATAAGAGTCCTGGCCCACAAACCCTTCATATAGAGAACTCCAGAGCCACACCATGGAACTCTGCCTGCCTTGGAAGGAGAGCGTACTCAATATAGCTACATGAAACCCAAAGATTAGGAGAAACCTGAACGGCCCACGAGGCTAACTCTATAGACAGAATCTGATCCTGGACACTAATACACATCCTGTACCTCACCAGAATCCCAGCCTCTAGTCAGTCAACCATGTAGCTGGGCCCAGAGTCAACAGATCAGACCTAATTGCCCCTACTTCCTAATGCTACCCCTAGGTTTGGGTTTCAGGCATCCATATCTGGAACCCAGCTCTCAAATCAACCCATATGAGGGACACCTGAGCCATAAAACAGGACACCACCTATCCCCCAAGGTAGAACAATCTATTTGAAAATGTTCAATAACCCCAAAGTGGCTAAAAACTCCATGGCCCCACGAGGCCATCCCCACATTTGGCAGATTGATTTGATACAAACTCCAACCTGAACGACCTCCAGACACTTGCCTTAACCTCAGATTCCTGGTATCTCTCCTCAGCATCTCTAGATTGGGCCTTCCATAACCTAGGACCTAACCCTAACACTAGCATGGGTTTTCAGTCTTCCATCAAGTGTCCTGGCTCACAAGCCCTCAGATAGGGAACTCTGGAGCCACACCATGGGAATCTGCCTACCCTCCAGAGGGAAACTATGTTCAGTATAGGTGCACAAAGCCTCCAGATTCGGACAAACCTGCACAGACAGCGAGGCCTCCCATTGATGGAACCCGACACTGGACACTAAGACACATTCTGTCCCTCAGCCTGAGCCCCGACCTCCAGTCAGCCGCCCACATAGCTTGCCCCAGAGGCAGCAGATCTGAACTGCCATGCCCCTAGTCCCTAATTACAACCCTAGGATGGGTTTTCATGCATCCATACCCAGAGCCCTTCTCTCATATCCCTCCATATGGGGACTCCTGAGCCATACAACAAGACTGCACCCCTCCCCCAGAATGAAACCATGCTATTTGGAGCTGCCCAAAACCCTCAAAGCAGAAGAAATCCCCATGGCACCAGGAAGCCATCAACACAGTTGCATCCCTTGTGCAAACAAATTCTAGTCTGGTCTGAACGAATGCCTGAAACTTGCCTGAAACTTCAGAATATGGGAGTTCGCCTCAGCATCTGCAGATCAAATATCCATGCTCTACACCATAACCATACCTTGAGCTCAGATTTTCAGAATTTCATCCCTTGAGTCCTGGAATGAAAACCCTCCAGACTGGGCACTCCAGAGCCTGCACACAGGACTCTCTCTGCCCTTCAGAACGAAACCGTGCCCTATGGAGCTGCACAAAACCCCTAGAACAGGGGAAATATGCAAACCCCGTGATGACGCCCCACATACGTTCTCCAACCTGGACACCAATATGCAGTCTGACACAACCTAAGTCCCATCCTCCAATCTGCCACTGGGACAGTTGGCCCCAGCAGATTGGACCTGCCATGCCCTTAGGCCCTAATCCAAACCCTAGGTTGGGGTTTCCGGCATCCACCCAAAGCCCTGCTATCCAATCATTCCATATGGGGAACCTAAGTCATTAAACAGGACACCCCCTCTCCCCCAGAATAGATCAAACTATTTGGAACTGCACAAAAATCCCAGGGCGGGAGAAAACTCCATGGCCTCATGAGGCTACCCCCATATTTGGCAGATTGTATGGATACAAACTCCAGGCTGAGCGACCTCCTGACATTCACCTTAAACTCAGATCCCCAGGAGCTCGCCTCAGCATCTGTAAATTGGGCCTCCCATGCCCTAGGCCCTAACCCTAATCCTAGCATGGGTCTTCAGACTTCTGTCCCAAGAGTCCTGGCTCACAAACTCTTCAGGTAGAGAATGCCAGAGCCACACCATGGGACTTTGCCTGTCCTTGGAAGGAAACCATGCTCAATACAGCTACACAAAACCCCCAGGTTTTGAGAAACCTGTATGGTCCACGAGGGCAATCCTATCTATGGAATCCAACCCTGTACACTAATACACCTTCTGTCCTTCAGCCAGAGCCCCAAGTGCCAGCTGGCCAACTATGTAGCTGAACCCAGAGTCAGAAGATCAGACCTCACATGCCCCTAGTTACTAATGTTAACCCGAGGTTGGGTTTTCAGGCAACCATACAAAGAGCCCTGCTCTTGAATCCCTCCATATGGGCACCCCTGAGCCATACAACAGAACTCCGCCTCTCCCCCAGAATGAGACAATACTATTTAGACATGCACAAAATCCCAGAGCAGGAGAAACCTCCCTGGCCCCAGGATGCCACCCACACATTCGGCAGCCCTAGTAGACACAAATTCTAGTCTGGTCTGAGTGAATGCCTGACACTTGCCCTAACTTCCGAATCTGGGGAGCTTGACTTAGCATCCGGAGATTGGGGATCCATGCCCCACACCTTTACCATACACCGAGCTTGGGTTTTCAGAATTCCATCCCTTGAGTCCTGGAATGAAAGCTCTCCAGTTTGGGGACACCAGAGCCACCCCACAGGACTCTCCCTGTTTCTACAGAAGAAACCATGATCTATTTTTCTGCACAAAATCCCTAGATTACGGGAAATGTGTGAGGATCACAATGCCACCCCACTTTGATATGCCACCCTGGACACCAATACACAGTCTGACACAACCTGAGTTTCATCCTCCAATCAGCTCCTGGGACAGCTGGCTCCAGAGCCAGGAGATTGGAAATGACATACCACCAGACCCTAATCCTAATTCTAGGTTGGGTTTTCAGGCATCCATACCCAGAGCCCTCCTGATGAATCCCTCCAAACATGGGATCCTTGAGCCACAAAACAGAACTCACCCTGCCCCCAAAAGGAAACCTTGCTTTTTGGAACTATGTAAAACCCTCCAAGTTGGAAGTAAACTGCATCACCCAGGACCACGCCAAATTTTGTAGGCCGTAAAGGACACAAACACTCATTGTTACCCCTAGCCTAAACACAATTTTCAACCCAGTCCCATGGTATGCTCACCCCAGAGCCAGGATATAAGGCCTGCCATGCCACTAGGACCTAATCCTAAACGTAAGTTGGGTTTTCAGGCACTAATAACTGGTACACTACTCTGAAATCCCTATATATGGGGGATCACTGAGCCATAAAGCAGGACACCAACTATCGCCTAGAATAGACCAAACTATTTGGAACTGAGCAAAAACCCCAGAGCAGAAGAAAACTCCGTGGACCCATGAAGCCACCTCCACATTTGGCGGATGGCACAGACTCAAACTCCAGCCGGAGTCTATCTCCTGACACTAGCCTTAAACTCAGATCCCCAGGAGCAAAATGCAGCGTGTTTACATTGGGCCTCCCAAGCCCTGTGCACTAACCCTAATGCTAGCTTGGGTTTTCAGACTTCCCTCTGAAGAGTCCTGGCCCAAAAGCCCTCCTGATAGAGAAATCCGAAGCCACACAATGGGACACTGCCTACCCACCAGAAGGAAACCGTGCTTAATAGAGCTGCCCCAAACCCCCAGATTAGGAGAAACTTGCACGGCCAATGAGGCCAACCCCACTTACGGACATGACCTTGGATCCTAATGCACATTCTATCTTCACCTCTGTCCCAACCTCCAGTCAGCCACTCATGTATTTGGCCAGAGAGTCAGCAGATGAGACCTGCAATACACCCAGTCCCTAAATATAACCCTAGGTTGAGTTTTCATGCATCCATACCCAGAGTCCTGCTCTCAAATCCCTCCATATGGGGACTCTGGAGACATACAACAGGACTCCACCTCTCCCCCAGAATGTAACCATACTATTTGGAGCTGCACAAATACCCCAGCAATACCCTGCGCAAATACCCATTGCCACAGGAGGCCACCCATATATTCGGTAGCCCTAGAGGACACAAATTCTACTCTGTTCTAATCCTAAACTTTGGTTGGGGTTTCAGGCATCCATACCCAGAGCCTTCCTCTCAAATCCCTCCACATGGGGGACACCTGAGCCACAAAACAGAACACCTTCTGCCCCATGGAAGGAAACCTTGCTTTTTGGAGCTATGTAAAACCCTCAAGGTTGGAAGAAACCTGTATTGACCCTGATCCCACGCCCACTTTTGCAGGCCACTCTGGACAAAAACACACATTGTGACACTTAGCCTGAGCCCCATTTTCAACACAGACCCATGGATACCTCAACCCATATCCAGCATATACAACCTGCCATGCTAATAGCTCCTAACCCTAAACGTAGATTGGGTTTTCAAGCATCCATACTCAGAGCCCTGCTCTCAAATCCCTCCATATGGTGGATCCCTTAGTCATTACCACAGATTACACCAAACTATTTGGTACTGTGCAAAAACCCTGGAGCGGGAGAAAAGTCCATTTACCCATGAGGCCACCCTACATTTGACAGATCACATGGATACAATCCTCAGCCTGAGCAACCTCCTACACTCCCCTGAACCACAGATCTTTGGGATCTCACCTCAGCATCTGTAGATTGGACCTGCAATGCACTAGCCCCTAATCCTAACCCTAGCCTGAGTTTTCAGATTTCAGTACCAAGATCCTGTCCCACAAGCCCCCAGGATAGAGACATCTGGAGCCAAATCATGGGACTCTGTCTACCCTACAGATGGAAACTGTGCACAATGGAGCTACACAAAACCCCCAGATTACAAGAAAACTGCACTGCCAAAGAAGCCACTCCCATTTATGGAACCCCACCCCGCATCCTAATGCACATTCTGTCCTCAGCCTGTGCCCCGAACTTCAGTAAACCACCCACCTAGCTGGCCCCAGGGGCAGCAGATCGGACCTGCCATGCCCCAAGTCCCTAAATCTAACCCTAGGTAGGGTTTCCAGGCATCCATACCAAGAGCCCATCTCAAGAATCTCTCCATAAGGGGACCCCTGATCCATACAACAGGATTCCACCTCTCCCGCAATATGAAATCATACTATTTGGAGCTGTGCAAATCCCCCAGAGCAAGAGAAACCCTCATTGCTCCTGGAGGCCAAAAACACATTTGGCAGCCCTAGTGAACACAAATTCTAGCCTGGTTTGAGCAAATGCTTATACTCGCCCTATCTTCAGATTCTGGGTACCTCGCCTTGGCATCTGTAGATTGGGGATCCATGCCCTACATCCTGACCATGCAATGAGCTTGGGTTTTCAGAATTCCATTTTGAGTTCTGGAGTGCAAGCACTCTTGATTGGGAACTCTGGAGCCACCCCTCAGGATTCTCCCTTCTCTCCAGAAAGAAACTGCCCTATGGAGCTAGGCAAAAGCCCTAGATCAGGGGAAACGTGTATGACTCCCCATGCTACCCCACATTCGTTTTGCACCCTGGACACTAATATGCAGTCAGACACAACCTGAGTCCCATCCTCCAATCAACCACCGGGAGAACTGGTCTCAGAGAAAGCAGATCAGAACTGTTATGCTCCTAGGCCCTAATCCTAACCCTAGTTTCAGGTTTCAGGCATCCATACCCAGAGCCCTGCTCTTGAATCCCTACACAGAAGGGAACCCTGAGCCACAAAACAGAGCTCCTCCTGTCCCCCAGAAGGAAACCTTGCTCTTTGGAGATATGTAAAACCCTCAGAGTTGGAAGAAACCTGCATTGCCCTTGAGGTCATGCCCAGTTTTTCACACAACCATGGAAACAAATGCCCATTATGAACCTCAGCCCTGATTTTCAACACAGCCCCAAGGGTAGCTCACTGCTGAGACAGGATGTAGGGCCTGTCATGCTACTAGGATCTAACCCTTATGGTAGGTGTGGTTTTCAGGCATCCATAACCAGTACCCTGCTTTCAAATCCCTCCATATGGGGACAGCTGAGCCATAAAACAGGACACCACCTATCCCACAAAACAGCCCAACTATTTGGAAATGCACGAAAACCCCAGAGTGGGAGAAAACTCCATGGCCCCTTGAGGCCACCTCCACATTCAGCAAATCGCATGTACACGAACTCCAGGGGGAGCAACATCCTGACACTCGTTTTAACCTCAGATCCCCGGGAGATTGCCTCAGTGGTGTAGATTGGGCCTGCCATTCCCTAGGCTCTAACCCAAGCCCTAGCTTGGGTTTTCAGACTTACATCCCAAGCTTCCTTGCCCACAAGCCCTCCAGAAAGAGAACTCTGAATCCCTTCACACATGGGACCCCTGAGCAACAGAACAGAACTCTTCATGCCCTCCAGAAAGGAACCTTGCTTTTTGGAGCTATGTAAATCCCTCAGAGTTGGAAGAAACTTGTGTTGTCCCTGAGGCCACGCCCACTTGTGCAGGACACCTTTGACACAACATCCATTGTGACACTTAACCTGAGCCACATTTTCAACAATGTTGAAATGGGTAGCTCAATGGGTAGCTCTCCCCACAACCAGGATATAAGGCCTGCCATGCTCCTAGGACCTAACCCAAACACTATGTTTTTGTCTCAGGCATCCATACTCAGAGCCCTGCTCTCAAATCCCTCCACATGGTGGATCCCTTAGTCATAAAACAGGACAACATCTATACCACTTATTAGACCAAACTATTTGGTACTGTGCAAAAACCCCAGAGCGGAAGAAAAGCCCATTTCCCCATGAGGCCACCACCACATTTGGCAGATCCCATGGGCACAAACTGCAGCCTGAGCGACCTCTTGACACTTGCCTCAACCATGGACCCCAGGGAGCTCACCTCAGCCTCTGTAGATTGGGCCTGCCATGACCCTAGGCCCTAAGTCTAGCTTGGGTTTTCAGACTTGTGTCCCAAGAGTCCTGGCCCACAAGCCCTCCAGATAGAGAACTTCAGAGTCATACATTGGGACTCTGCCTGCACTCCAGAAGGAAAGTGTGCTCTGTGGAGCTGCAAAACAGTTCCAAATTAGGAGAAAATGGCACAGCCAATGAGGAAACACCCATGTACATAACCTGACCCTGAATACTAATACACATTCTGTCCCTCAGCCTGAGCCCCAATCTCCAGTTAGCCACCCACGTAGCTGGCCACAGGGTCAAACAATCTGACCTGCCATGACCTTAGTCCATAATGCTAAACCTAGGTTGGGTTTTCTAGCATCCATACCAGAACGCTGCTCTCAAATCCCTCCACAAGGGGACCCCTGAAGCATAAAACAGGACTGCACCTCATTGCCAGAACGAAACCATGTAATTGGGAGCTGTGCAAAACTCCCAGAGCAGGAAAAACCTCCATGGTCACAGGAGGTCATGCACACATTCAGCAGCCCTGATGGACACAAACTCTGGTCTGAGTGAATGCCTGACACTCGCCCTAACCTCAGAAACTGGAGAGCTTGCCTCAGCATCTGCCTTTCAGGGATCCATGCCCTAAACCCTCACCATGCACTGGGCTTGGGTTTTCAGAAATGCATCCCTTGAGTCCTGGAATAAAAGCATTCCTGACTGGGGACTCTGGAGCCACACCACAGGACTCTTCATGCCCTCCAGAAGGAAACCATGCCCTATGGAGCTGCAGAAAACCCTAGATTAGGGGAAACGTGCATGGACTCAATTCCACTCGACGTTCTTCACCACCCTGGAAACTAATACACAGTCTGACACAACCTGAGTCCCGTCCTCCAGTCAGCCACCTTGATCTGGCCCCAGAGCCATCATATAGGAACTGTCCTGACACTAGGCCATAATCCTAAACGATGCTGGGGTTTCAGGCATCCATAGCCAGAGTCCACCCCTTGAATCTCTACACACGGGGGACCCCTTAAGCAGAAAACATAACTCCTCCTGTCTCCCAGAAAGAAACCCTGCTTTTAGGAGCAATGTAAATCCATTAGAGTTGGAAAAAAAAAAAAAACAAAAAACAAAAACTGTGTTGCCCTTAAGGCCACGCCCAATTTTGCAGTCCACAAAGGACCCAAACACGCAATGTTACCCCTAGCCTAAACCCCATTTTCAACACATCCACATGGGTAGCTTACAGAAGAGCTAGGATATAAATCCTGCCATGCCATTAGGACCTAGCCCTAAACGTAGGATGGGTTTTCAGGCATCCATAACTGGTATCCTGCTCTCAAATACCTACATATGGGGGACTCTTGAGCCATAAAGCAGGACACCACCTATTGTCCAGAATACACCAACTATTTGGAACTGCACAATAACCCCAGAGCGGGAGAAAACTCCATGGTCCCATGAGGCCATCTCTACATTTGGCAGTTCGCATGGACACAAACTCCAGCCTGAGAGTACCTCCTGACACTTGCCTTAACCTCAGATCCCTGGGAGCACACTGTAGACTCTGGAGCCACCCTATAGGACTCCCCAGCCCTCCAAAAGGAAATTGTGCACTATGGAGCTGCACAAAACCCCTCGATTAGGGTAATGTGCAAGGACCCCAATGCTATCCCACTTTTGTAAGCCACTCTGGACACTAATATGCAGTCTGACACAACCTGAGTCCATCCTCCAATCAGCCACTGGAACAGCTGGGCCCATAGAGAGCAGATAGGACCTGCCATGCCCCTTAGCCCTTATCCTAACCCCAGGATGGGGTTTCAGATCCCTCCTCTTTAATCCCTCTACACGGGGGACTCCTGAGCCACAAAACAGAATTCCTCCTACCCCCTAGGAGTAACCTCCCTTTTTGGAGCTATGCAAAATGCTCAGATTTGTAAGAAACTTGCGTTGCCCCTGAGGCCATACCCACAATTGCCAGGCCGCCCTGGACACAAACACCCATTGTGATCCCTAGCCCAAGCCTCATTTTCAACACAGCTTCAAGGGTACATCACCGCAGAGGCACAATATAAGGCCTGCAATGCCTCTAGGATGTAGGTTTGGGGTTTCAGTCATCCATACCAGGGTCCTTGCTCTCAAATCCCTCCATACAGGGGACTCCTGAGCCATAACACAAGACACCATCTATCCCCCAGAATAGAATAATCTATTGTAACTGCCCAAAACCCCAGACCAGGAGAAAATTCAGTGGCCCCCTGAAGACACCTTTACAATCGGACTGCATAAACACAAACTCCAGCCTGAGTGACCTCCTGACACTCGCCTTAACCTCGGATCCCTGGGAGCTTGCCTCAGCATGTGTAGATTTGGCCTGCCATGCCCTGTGCCCTAACTCTATTGCTAGATTGGGTTTTCAGACTTCCATCCCAAGAGTCCTGGCTCACAAGCCCTCCAGAACTCCAGAGCCACACCATGTGACTCTGCCTACCCTCCGGAAGGAAACTGTGCACAATAGATCTGCAAAAAAAACCCCAGAATGGGCGAAAGCTGCATGGCCAGTGAGGCAACTACCATTTACAGAACCCAACCCTGCGTCCTAGTACTAATTCTGTCCCATAGCCTGAGGCTGACCACCAGTCAGACACATACCTGGCCCCAGAGTCACCAGATTGGACCTGCCATGCCCCTAGTCCCTAATGCTAACCCTAGGTTGGGTTTCAGGCATCCATACCCAGAGCCCTTTTCTCAAATCCCTCCATATGGCATACAACTGGACTCCACCTCTCCCCCAGAATTAAATCATACTATTTAGAGCTTCACAAATCCCACAGCATGAGAAACCTCTTTCGCCCCAAGAGGCCATCCACACATTCTGCATCTCTACTGGACACAAATTCTAGTCTGGTCTGACCGAATGCCTGATACTCGCCCTAATGTCATATTCTGGGGAGCTCGCCTCAGCATGTGCAGGTCGGGGTTCCATGCCCTAAACCCTAACCATAAACTGAGCTTGGGTCTTCAGAATTCCATTCTTTGAGTCGTGGAATACAAGCACTGCTGATTGGGGACGCTAGAGCCATCCCAGAGGACTCTTTCTGCTGCAAAAGCGAAACAGTGCCAGATGGAGCTGCACAAAACCCCTAGATCAGGGAAACATTCATGGCCACTATGTCACCCCACTTTCTTTCTCCACCCTGAACACTAATATGAAGTCTGACAAAACCTGACTCACGTCGTCCAATGAGCCACCGGGACAACTGACCCCAGAGTCAGCAGATAGTAACTGCCATTTCCTTGGCCCTAATCCTAACACTAGGTTGGGGTTTCAGACATCCATAGCCAGAGCCCTATTCTCGAATCCCTCCACATGGAGGATCCCTGATCCACAAAACAGAACTCTTCCTGCCCCCAAGAACAAAACTTTGCTTTTTGGAGCTATGTAAAACCACGAGAGTTTGAAGAAAACTGTGATGCCACTGAGGCCATGCCCAACTTGCAAATCACTGGACACAAACATGCATTGTGATCCTTATCCTGAGCCCCATTTTCAACACAACCCAGTGGTTAGTTCACCACAGAGGCAGGATATAAGGTCTGTCATGCTACTTGCACCTAACCCTAAACGTAGGGTGGTTATTCCAGCATCCATACCCGGAGCACTGTTCTCAAATCCCTCCTTATGGGAGACCCCTGAGCCAGGAAACAGGACACCATCTACATCCTAGTGTAGCCTGAACTGTTTGGAGCTGCACAAAAACCCCACAGCAGGAGAACACTCCATGGCCCGATGAGCCCACCCTCACATTCAGGGGATAGTATGGACACAAACTCCAGCCTGAGAGACCTCCTGACACCAGCCTTTACCTCAGATCCCTGGGAGCTCACCTCAGCTTCTGTAGATTGGGCCTGCCATGCCCTAGGCTCTTACTGTGACTATAGCTTGGGTTTTCAGACTTCTGTCTCAAGAGTCCTCCCCACGAGCACTACAGATAGAGTACTCTGGAGCCAAATCATGGAACTCTGCCTACTCTGCAATGAGAAACTCTGCTCAATGGATCTGCACAAAGCCCCCAGATTAGGAGAAACCTGCATGGCCAAAGAGGCCACCCCCATTTAGGGAACCCAACCCTGGATCCTAATGCACATTCTCTCATTAGCCTGAACCTGACCTCCAGTCAGCCCCTTAGTAGCTGGTCCCAGAGTCAGAAGATTGGACCTCCCATGCACTACTCTCTAATGCTAACCCTTGGTTGGGTTTTCATGCATTCGTTCACAGAGCCCTGCTCTTGAATCCCTCCATATGGGGAAGCCTGAGCCATACAGCAGGACTCCACCTCTCCCCCAGAATGTAACCATACTATTTGGAGCTGTGCAATTCCCCTAGAGTAGGAGATACCTCCGTGTCCCCAGGAGGACATCCACACATTCAGTAGCCCTAGTGGACACAAATTCTAGTCTGGTCTGTGTGAATGCCTGACACTCGCCCTAACCTAGGGATCTGGGGAGCTTACCTCAGCATCTGCAGATCGGATTCCATGCCCTATACCCCAGCCATACTACAAGTTTCAGTTTTCAAATTCCATCCCTAACACCACCTATCCCACAGAATAGACCACTATTCGGAACTGCACAAATCCCGAGAGCTGAAGCAAACTCCATGTCCTCTTGAGGCCATCCCCACATTCGGCAGATCGCATAGACACCAATTCCAGCCTGAGCGACATCCTGATACTTGCCTTAAACTCACATTCCCTGGAATTTGCTTCAGCGTCTGTATGTTGGGCCTGCCATGCTCTAGGCACTCACCTTAGCCCTAGCTTGGTTCTCAGTCCTCCGTCCGGAGAGTGCTGGTCCACAAGACCTCCAGATAGGGTACACCGGAGCCACAGCACAGGACTCTTCCTGCCTTCCAGAAGGAAAACGTGACCAATGGAGCTGCATGCAACCAAAAGATTAGGAGAAAAGTTCAAGAAACCCCACAGCCACCCTCATTTACAGAAATTATCCCTGGACACAAAAATACGTTCTGTCCCTCAACCTGAGCTCCAACCTCCAGTCAGCGATCCACGTGGCTGGCGAGAGAGTCAGCAGATCCAACTGGCCATTCCCCTAGGCCCAAATCGCAACAATTTTTTCGTTATTCAGTCACTGATACCCAGAGTCCTTCTTTCCCTCTTCATGGGAGACACTGAGCCACAAAGCAGAACTCCTCTTGGCCCAGAAGCTTTCTGAACTTATGTGAATCCCTCAGAGTTGGGCGAAACCTCCATTGCCCTTGAGTCCACACCCAATATTGCTGGCTTCCTGGGACACAAACACCCCTTGTGACCTTAGACTGAGCCCCATTTACAACACAGCCCCATGGGTAGCTCAGCCCAGAGCCAGGATGTAAGTCCTGCAATATCTCTAGGACATAATTCTAATAGGTTGGGTTTTCAGGGATCCATACATGGAGCTCTGCTCTCGAACCCTCCATATGGGGGACCCCTGAGCCATAAATGAAGACAGGACCTCTTCCCCAGCATAGACTAAGCCATTTTTTAAATAAGTAAAAATTCCAGAGCACGAGAAGTCTCTATGTCCCACGAGGCTGTTGCCAGATTTGATGGATCTCATGGACACAAACTCCAGCTTGAGCAACCTCCTGACACTCGCCTTAACCTCAGATCCCAGGAAGCATGCCTCAGCAACTGTAGCTTAGCCTTGCCATGTGCTAGGCCCTGACCATACCCCTAGATTGGTTTTTTGGACTTCTGTTCTCACAGTCGTGGTCTACAATCACTCCAGTAAGGGAACACTGGAGCCAAACCGCAAGACCCCGCCTGCCCTCCAGACGGAAAACGTGCCCTATGGAACTACATGCAACCCCCCAGATTAGGAGAAAGCTGCATGATACCCCTAAGCCAACCATGGTTGCAGAAGCTGATCCTGGACATTACTACATATTCTGTCCCTTAACTTGAGCAGCGACCTGCAGTCAGGAACCCACATAGCTGGCACCAGAGTCAGCAGATCGGACCTCCCAAGGCCCATGCCCTAAGACTAATCCTAGGTTGAGTTTTCAGGCATCCATAACCAGAGCTCTGCTCTGGAATTCATCCATTTGGATGACCCTAATGCCACACAACAGGACTCCAACTGTCCTCCAGATGGAAACAATACTCTTTGGATCTGTGCAAAGCCCCCTGAGCAGGAGAAACCTCCATGCCCCAGCAGGACACACACACCTTTGGTGGCCTTAGAACACCAATTCTAGTGTGAGTGAATACCTGACACTGTTCCTCAATTCAGGATCTGGTGACCTTGCCTCAGCAACTGCAAATCAGAGGTCCATGCCCTAGACCCCACACATAAACCTAGCTTGGGTTTTCAGATATTGGTACCCAGAGTCCTGGAACATGAGCCCTCCAGACTGAGGGCTTAGGAGCCACACGACTGGATGATCCCTGCCCTTTAGATTGAAATTGTGGCCCATGGAGCTGCATTAAAACCATAGAGTAGTTGCCCTCAGGGTCTCCAGATCAGTCCTGCCATACCCTTGGCCCTAACCCTAACCTGAGTTTTTGTTTCCAGACTTCTGTCCCTAGAGCCCTGGCCCAAACACCCACTAGGCTGAGGCCTCCAGAGCCACACCCCAGGACTGTGCCTGCCCTCCCAACAGAAACAGTGCCCTTTTCATTTGTCTAAATCCTTCAGATTAGGAGAAACCTGCAAGGCCCCCAAGCCCATACCAACTTCGTAGGTCACCCAGGACTGAAGTGCGCTGGCTGACACACCCTGAGACTTACCTTCAGTCAGAGACCCAGGTAGATGGCCCCAGAGATAGATGAATGAACAAGACAAGCCTCTAGGCCATGATTTGAACTCTAGTTTAGCTTTTCAGGCTTCTGTTCCTAGAGACCTGGTCTCTGATACCAACATATGGGGGTCTCTGAGGCCCAGAACAGAACGTCTCCTGTCCCCAGAAGGAACACTTGCTCTTTGGAGCTGTATCAAACTATCAGGATAAGAGAATCCTGCATGGCCCCAGAGCCACTGCTGCATTACAATATCTCCCTGGACACAAACCCGTGTTGTGTCCCATCAGTATGAGACTCCATTTCAACTCAGCCCCCTTGGTAGTCGGCCCCAGAACCAGCAGATTGAGCCTGCTTGTTCCTAGGCACCAGAGGGAACATGAGTTGTGGTCTCCAGGCATCCATTCATAGAGTCCTGATCTCAAATCTTTCCGAACGGGGGAATCCTGAGCCATCAAACAGGACGCCCCCGTCCCATAGAAGGAAACCTTGCTGTATGGAGCAGCTCACAAACCCCAGCGTGGGAAAACCTCCATGGTCTCATGAGACCACCCCACCATGCAGGGCCATCATGGACACAAACTCCAGCCTGAGGGAAAGTCTGACACTCGCCCTTACTTCACATACTGGAGATCTTGATTCAGCCACTGCAGAGTGGGCCAGCCCAGCCCTCGGCCCAAACCTAACCTTAGCTTTTGTTTTCAGACTTCCGTCCTCACACTCCTGACCCACAAGCACTCCAGATTGGGAATTCTGGAACCAGAACAACACAGTACTCTGCCTCCCACCAGAAGGAAAAACTGCCCTATAGGGCTGTCCAGAAACCCCAAATGAGGAGCAGACTGCATGGTCCTTGAACACACCCCAATTTCATAGGCCGCCCTGTGCACAAATGCTCTGTCTGAACACAGCCTGAGCACAGACCTCAGGTCTGCCAATAAGACAGCTGGCCGTATATCCAGCAGATCGGACCAGTCATGGCCCAAGGCTCTCATGGCTCCCCAACCTGTGTTTTCAGGCTTCTATCCCCAGACCTTATCTCAAATGCCTGCATATCGGGGATCATGGTGCACAAAACAGAACCCATCCTACCCCATGGAAAGAAATCTTGCTGTTGGGATGGGTGTCAAACTCTCAGAGGAAGATATACCTGAATGGCCCATGAGGCCACACCCATGCTTGAGGGGCACCTTGGGAATAAACATGCATTGTGACCCTCAGCCTCAGCCCCATCTTCAAGTAAGGCCCCTCAGTAGCTGGACCAAGAACCCGCATATCGGGCTTGACATGCCCCTAGGCCCAAATCCTAACCCAAGGTTATATTTTCCAGTTGCCAGTACCCAGAGCTCTGTTCTGGAATCCCTGTCTTTTGGGGAACCCTGAGACAGAAAACAGGTCTTCTCTGTTCCCCTGAATGAACCCAAATTATTGGGAGCCAGGGACAATCCCCAGAGAGAATCTCCCATGACACCATGAGGCAACCCATGCTTTCCGCAGCCATCCAAGACACAAAATCCAGAGACATAAGCCTGAGCTACTGCCTCACACTCGCCTTAAGTTCAGATCCTGAGGAGCTGATAAGGGACTGCAGATCAGGCCTGCAATACCCTCTGCCCTAAACTTAACCTGACACTGTGTTTTCAGACTTCTGTCCCCAGAGTCCTGACCCACAACCCCTCAGGATGGGGCCTCAGGAGCCGAATCTCAGAATTGTGTCTGCCCTCACAAAGGAAACTATGCCCTTTACAGTTGCCCCAAATCTCCACATTAGGGGAAACCTAAAAGTCCCCCGAGGCCACCCCATTTCACAGGTTTCCCTGATAAAAAGTTTGCACTCTGACACACCGAGAGCAAATACCTCCTGTCATACAGCAATATAGATGGCCCAAGAGACAGAAGATTGTGTCATGGCCCTAGGCCCTAATCTAAGCCCTAGTTTAGGTTTTCCGACATCTGTCCCCAGAAGCCTGGTCTCAAACACCAATATATGGGGGGTCCCAGAGGCCCAAAACAGAGCACCTACTGTCCCCAGAAGGGAACCTGGCTATTTGGAGTTGTGTCAAAGCCTCAGGGTAGGAGAATCCTGCATGCCCACTGAACTACTGCGGCATTCCAAGAAATCCCTGTACACGAAGCTGCCTTGTGACCCATCACAGGAGACTCCATTTCAACTCAGCCCCCTGGGTACCTCCCTCCATAGCCAGCAGATTGAACCTGCCATTTTCCTATGCTGCAATTCTTACAAGACAATGGATTCCCAGGCATCCACACATAGAGCCGTGCTCAAGAATCTTTCCTTATGTGGCAGCCTTGAGCCATCAAACAGGAATACCCCTGTCCCACAGAAAGAAAACATGCTATTTGGGCCAGTTCACACCCCAGAGTGGGAAAACCTCCATGACCTCATGAGGCCACCCCTCCATTCAGGGGCCACCATGGACACAAACTCCAGCCTAAGGAAACATCTGACACTCCCCCTTACTTCAGGTGCTGGAGATCTCAATTCTGCCTCTGCAGAGTGGGCCTGCCATGTTCTCGGCCCAAAACCTAACCCTAGCCTGTGTTTTCAGCCTTCCATCCTCACACTCATGGCCCACAAGCCGTCCAGACTGGGAATTCTGGAGCCACAACACAGCACTCTGCCTGCCCACCAGAAGAAAAAAAGTGCCCTTTGGGGGTGCTCCGAAACCACAAATGATGTTCAACCTGCACGGACTTCGACCACACCCCAATATCATAGGCCGCCCTGTGCACTAATGTTCTGTCTGAAACAGCCTGAGCCCAGAACTCCCATCAGACACCCTGACAACTTGCCACATATCCAGCAGATCAGACCAGCCAGGGTCCTAGGCCATCATCTCTTCCCAACCTGGGATTTCAGGCATCTGAATCTAGACCTTTACTCAAACTCCTGCACATGGGAACTTAATGCACAAATCACAACTCCTCCATCCTTATGGCAAGATACCTTGCTATTGGGATGGGTGTCAAAGTCAAAGCCTCAGGGTAGGATAAACCTGCATGGCCCATGAGGCCACGCCCATGCTTGAAGCCCACCACGAGCATGCTTGAAGCCCGCCTTGGGCATAAAGAAGCCCTGTGACCCTCAGCTTGTGCCCCGTTTTCAAATAAGACCTCCCAGCAGATGGACCAAGAGCCCGCATTTCTGGCTTGGCATGCCCCTATGCCCCAATCCTAAACAAAGGTAGGGTTTCCCTTCACCCATTACCAGAGCTCTTCTCTGGAATCCCTTTTTTTGGGGGACCCCTGAGACAGAAAACAGGACTCTTCCCTTCCCACAGAATTACCCCAAACTCTTGGGAGCCGGGCAAAAATCCCCAGAGAGGGAGAATCGTCCATGGCCCATGAGGTAACCCCTACATTGCATGGCCATCCTTGTCACAAAATCCAGAGAGCTACCGCTTCACACATGCCCTTATTTTTTTTTTTATATATATATATTTTGTTTATTCATTTGACAGGCAGAGATCACAAGAGGGCAGAGAGGCAGGCAAAGAGAGAGGAAGGGAAGCAGGCTCCCTGCTGAGCAGAGAGCCCAACGTGGGGCTTATCCCAGGACTGTGAGACATGACTTGAGCTGAAGGCAGAGGCTTTAACTCAATGAGCCACCCAGACACCCCTCGCCCTTATTTCATATCCCAAGGAGCTCCCCTCAGGGTCTTTAGATCGGGCCTCTCCTACCCTTGGCCCAAATCATAACCCAATTTTATGTTTTCAGAATTCTGTCCCCACAGCCCTGGCCCACACACCCTCCAGGCTGGGGCCTCTGGAGCCACACTTCAGGACTGTGCCTGCCCTCTCTAAGGAAACCATCCTTTTTCCATTGGCCACAACCCTACAGATTAAGAGAAACCTGTAAGATCCCAGAGGCCATCCAAATTTCAAAGCCCACACTGGACAAAAAGGCTCATTCTGACACAACCTGAGCAACTACTTCCATTCACACACGCAGACAGATGTCCCCAGAAACAAAAGATTGAGTTGGACGTGCCCCTAGGCCCTAATCAGAACCCTAAGATTCTCTCCTAAGAGGACTGGTTTAGAATCCCAGCATACGCGGGTCTCCTGAGGCACAAAACAGAACACCTCTCCTCCGCATGGGAACCTTGCTATTTTGAGCTGTGTAAAACCCTCCAGGTAGGAGAATCCTTCAGGGCCCCTGAGCCACCGCCACATTCCAAGGTCTCCATGGACACAAAACCAGATTATGACTCATCAGCATGAGAGTCCATTTTAACTCCACCACCTGGGTAGCTTGGCCCAGAGCCAGCAGATCCAACATGCCTCATCCCCAGGCGCCAATGGGATTGCCAGGTATGATTTCCAGTCATCCATACTTACAGAGCTGCTCTCGAATCTTTCCGCATGGGACAGCCTTGAACCATAAAACAGTTCTCATCTGTCCCACAAAAGGAAATCTTGAGGTTTGGAGCAGCTCACAACCCCCAGAGCAGGAAAACCTTCATGGCCACATGAGGCCATTCTTCCATTGTGTCCATTCATGGACACAAACTCTAGCCTGAGGAAATGTCTGACACTTGCCCTTACTTCAGATGCTGGAGATCTCTGTTCAGCCTCTGGAGATTGGTCCTGCTGTGCCTGAGGCCCTAAACTTAACTCTAGCTGGTGTTTTCAGACTTCCGTCCTCACACTCCTGGCCCACAAGCTCTCAGGATACATAATTTAGGGGCCACAACTGGAACTCCGCCTGCCCACCATAATAAGGAAAAAGTGTCCAATGGGGAGTCCAGACACCCAAAATGAGGATCCACCTACACGGCCCTTGACTGCACTCCAATTTCATAGGCCACTCTGTGCACTAATGATCTGTCTGACACAGCCTGAGCCCAGATATCCAGACAGCCACCCAAACAGCAGGCCACAGATCCAACAGATCAGAAATGCCCGTGCCCCAAGCTGTCCTCTCTACCCAAACTGGGATTTCAGGCATCTGTCCCCAGGGGTCTGGTTTCGAATACCAACAGATGGGGGCTGGTGGGGCCCAGAACTGAACACCTCTTGTCCCCAGAAGCGAACCTTGCTATTTGGAGCTGTGTCAAACCCTCAGGGTAGGAGAATCCTGCATGGCCCCTGAGCCACAACCACATTTCGAGGTCTTTTTGGACAAAAACCCGCATTGTGACCTATCAACATGATACTCCATTTCAACTCATTCCCCTGGGTAGCCTGCCCCAGAGCTTGCAGATGGAACCTGACTTGTTCCTAGGTGTCAGTGGGAACGCCAGGTAGAGTTTCCAGGCATCTGTCCTTAGAGCTGTGCTCTCGAATCTTTCAGTATGGGGCAGCCTTGAGCCATCAAACAGTTCTTGCTTGTCCCACAGAAGGAAACCTTGCGGTTTGGAGCAGATCACAACCCCAAGAGTGGGAAAACCTCCATGGCCTCATGAGGCCACCCCCCATTAGGCCGCCATCATGGACAGAAAATCCAGCCTGAGTGAACCTTGCTGTTGGGATGGGTGTCAAACCCTCTGAGTTGCTGAAACCTGCATGGCCCATGAGGCCACGCCCACTCTGGAGGGCCGCCTTGGACACCAACATTCAACGTGACCCTCATCCTGTGCCCTGATCTCAAATAAGGCCTCTCGGAGGCTGGAACCAGAGCCCGATTATTGGGCTTGTCATGCCCCTAGGCTATAATCCTAACCCAGGGTGGGGTATTACAGGGGACCGTAACCTGAGCCCTACCCTGGAATCCCTGTGTTTCAGGCATCCATGAGAAAGAAAACAGGACTCCTCCCTTTCCCCAGAATGACACCAAATATTGGGGGCAGGGTGGAATCCCCAAGAGGGAGAATCACCCATGGCTCCGGAAGGCCACCCCTGCATTTCTTGGCCATCCTAGATACAAAATCCAGAGGCAAAAGCCTTAGGTACCACCTCACAACTCGCCCTAATTTCAGATCCCAAGGAGCTCCCCTCAGGGTCTGCAGTTCAGGCCTGCCATCCCCTTGGCCCTAAACTTAACCCGAGTTTGTGTTTTCAGACTTCTGTCCCCAGAGCCCTGGCCCACACACCCTCGAGGCTAGGGCCTCCAGAGCCACACCGCAGGACTGTGCCTGCCCGCCTGAAGGAAACTGTGCCCTTTACACTTGCCCTAACCCTCGGATTAGGAGACACCTGCAAGGCCCCTGAGGCCACCCCAATTTTGGAGGCCACCCTGAACAAAAATGTGCAGTCTGACACACCCTGTGCATTGACCTCCAGGCAGACACCCAGGTCCATGGCCCCAGAGACAGAAGATTGAACCTGACATTCCCCTAGGCCCTAATCTGAACCCTAGCTTAGGTTTGCAGACATTGGTCCCCAGAGGCCTGGTCTCGAAAACCAACATATGGGGTTCCCAGAGGCCCAAAACAGAACTCCTCATGTGCCCAGAAGGGAACCTTGCTCTTTGGAGCTGTGTCCAATCCTCAGGGCCGGAGAATCCTGCATGGCCCCTGAGCCACTGCCACATTCCAAGGTCTCCCTGGCCACAGACCCGCATTGTGACCCATCAGCATGAGAGTCCATTTCCACTCAGCCCCCTGGGTAGCTCGCCTTAGATCCAGCAGATGGAACCTGCCTTGTTCCTTGGTGCCAATGGAAACAGAATGGGGTCTCCAGGCATCCATACATAGAGCCCTGCTCTGGGATCTTTCCCTGTGGCGGTCCATTGGGGCATCAAAGCAGTCACCGACTGACCAGTGGAAGGAAATATTTCCGTTTGGATCACCTCACCACCCCCAGAGTGGGAAAACCTCCATGGCCTCATGAGGCTGCCCCTCCACTAGGCGGCCATTGTGGACAGATCTCAAGGCTGAGCAAATGTCTGACATTCGTCCTTACTTCAGATGCTGGAAATCTCGAGTCAGCCTCTGCAGAGTGGGCTTGCCATGCCCTAGGCCTTAAACCTAACCCTAGCTTGTGTTTTCAGACTTCCGTCCTCACACTCCTGGCCCACAAAGCCATCCAGACTGGGAATTCTGGAGTCACCACACAGCACTCTGCCTGCCCACCAGAAGGAAAAAGTGCCCTATGGGGCTACCCAGAAAGCCCAAATGAGGATCAACCTGCACCGCCCTTGATGACACTCCCATGTCATAGGCAGCCCTGTGCATAATGCTCTGTCTGACAGAGCCTGACCCCACACCTCCCGTCAGTCACCCAGACAACAGGCCACATATCCAGCATATTGGACCTGCCTTTGCCCTAGGCCGTCATCTCTACCCAACCTGGGTTTTCAGGCATCTGTCCCCAGACCTTAGCTCAAATCCCTGCATATGGGGGAATCTGAGGCACAAAACAGAACTCCTCCTTCCCTGTGGCAGGAAATCTTGCCTTTGGAATGGGTGTCAGGCCCTCAGAGTAGGAGAAACCTGCATGGCCCATGAAGCCACGCCCATGCTTGAGGGCCGCCTTGAGCACAAACATGCATTGTGACCCTCAGCCTGAACCCTGTTTCCAAATAAAAGCCCCTTGAGAGTTGGACCAAGAGCCCGCATATCGGGCTTGCCATGCCCCTAGGCCCAAATCCTGACCCAAGGTGGGGTTTTCCTGGTGCCTGTACCCAGAGCCCTGCTCTGGAACCCCTCTTTTTGGGAGACCCCTGAGACAGAAAACATGACTCCACTCTTCCCCCAGAATAACTCCAAACTATTGGGAGCCGGGCAAAATCCCCAGAGAGGGAGAATCTTCCATGGCCCCATGAGGCCACTCCTAAATTCCAGGGCCACCTAGATACAAAATCCACAGCCAAAAGCCTGAGCTACCACCTCACCTTCACCCTCATTTCAGATCCCGAGGAGCTGCCCTCAGGGTCTGCAGTTCGGGTCTGCCATCCCCTTGGCCCTAAACTTTACCCGAGTTCGTGTTCAAACTAAGGTTTGCTAGAATGAAAGAGCATGCGCTAGATGGGGTCACTGGGTGATGGACATTGCAAAGGGTATGTACTATGGTGAGCATTGTTAATTGATTAGGACTGATGAATTACAGACCCGTACCCCTGAAATAAATAATACATCATATGTTCGCTAAAAAAAGAAAGCAATCAAATATCATGATCTGTGGAGAAAAATACACCAACATCATCACACTACTTAGGCAATTCAGTTGTAAGACAGGAAAAGATGAGCTTAAATTCAATCATAAAGACAATGATGGGATTTTAAGATATTGGAAGCTCTAAATATCTTTATTTCTTTGCAATTGCCATTTTTTGTCTACTTTTCATTTTTTTAAAAAAGAGTTTGTTCATTTATTTATTTATTTGAGAGAGAAAGAGTGCATATGAACAGGGAAAGGAGCAGAGGGAGAAGGGCAAGCAGACTCCATGCTGAACTCAGAACATGGTATCGATCTCATTTCATGACCCCAAGATCATGACCTGAGCTGAAACTAAGAGTCTGTAGCTAGATTCATTAAGGCACCTAGGCACCCCTTCATTTTTTATTGTACTAAATGTACTACATGAAATGTGCTAAACTAAATTTACTAAACTCATATCAAACTTTTTAGCTATTGTATTTTAAATTTTAAGATACTTTGTATCGTGCTACCCATGCAATAAAAATAATTATTTTATTTCGCCTGGGTGGCTCAGTGGGTTAACCTTCTGCCTTAGGCTCGGATCATGATCTCAGGTCCTGGGATCAAGTCCCGCATTAGGATCTCTGCTTGGCAGGGAGTCTGCTTCCTCCTCTCTCTGCCTGCCTCTCTGCCTACTTGTGATCTCTCTCTGTCAAATAAATAAATCATTAAAAAAATATATAATTATTTTAGCAATGCACCATGTGACCAAATTTGCTTAAAATGGAAATATCAGTTTCAATGGACTATTTCCCAATTGCATCATGATCTTGTATTTATAATTTCAGATCTCTATTTACATGCAAATACATTTAGAGATTGGTCTCTTCCAAACTATTGCTTCTGGTAGACCTGTCTTCTTTCCATATTGACATATCTATAACTTAACGTAATCTATCTTTTACATGAACATTCTATTGTGAATATTAAAAACTAATCTTAGGCAGTGAATAGCAAAAAAAAGTTATTTGCTTTCAAAATTAAAATAGTCAACTGTAAATGATTAATGTATCTTAACAATTAAGATGAAAGACAATGACTTGCTGACAGAAGAAACTTTATATTAGGCATAGAGAGAGAAGAGGAAGCTTGAACTGGTACTGCTACACCAAAGGACAGAGTAAGTGGCAAATAGAAATGCAGAGAGAAAATAGTCTGTTAAGTTTTGGTGATTTAGAAGAAATCTTGTGACAGCATTTTAAATTCAGATGGGTAAAGACCAATGTGAGCCACAGGCTAGACTGTTGTTTGGGATTTCTCTGTAAGGGAAATCCCTTACAGAACAGGAACAGAAATAAGAAAAAAAGAAAAAAAAGAAAGTTCCTATTTGTGCTCAGAAATCAAATCTGAGGACTGGGGGAATTGTTATACCATACGCTTCCTTCTATTCTGCCATACAAGAGCAATTTAAATGATCTAGTTCAAGGAAGGAAAGGATATAAAGTATACCAATTATTCTTTCTACTTCATCATAAAAGTAGTCTCCTCTTTATGGATTTTGTTGTGGACATTTCATTCTAATATTGAAGTACCTATTACATATTTTGATAGGTCATCAATAATTTGAAGAAAATAGTAACTACATTTTAAAGTACTCCAATGATGCTCAAGAGACCCGTGGTTTGCAAGAGGGTATCAGGATTTGTTTTGTTGTTGTTGTTGTTGTTTTAATGTTCAGTTAGCCACTGTGTACTACATCATTAGTTTTTGATGTAGTGTCCAGTGATTCATTTTCACGTAACACCCAGTGTTCATCACAACATGTGCCCTCCTTAATGTCCATCACCTGATTATGCCATCCTCCCATCCCCCTCCCTTCTGTAACCCTCAGTTTGTTTCCTGGAGTCCAGGGTCTCTCATGGTTTGTCTCCCTCTCTGATTTCTTCTTACTGATGAATTAGTTAATTAATTCAAGTAATAGTTATTGACAAATCTATGTAGAAGTTATTGGTCACTTTGCTAAATGTGCTGCAAAATTCTATGGGATTTTCATTATGCTGTGGTAGAAAAGCATGAAAATTTTAACAAAAATATGAATAAATTACAAAAACTAATTAATCAAACCAGCCAGTTTTGTGATAGAAAATGATGAGGATAGAGTAGTGGACCATTCAGCAGGATGATCACAGGGGCCTAAAGATATATTTTACTAAGAACTGAATGAAGGGGAGGTGGATGAATGATAACCAGAGGAACAGCCTTCCTCTTTGGTAGGGACCACAAATTCAAAGCTAGGACCACAAATTCAAAGGGAAAGAGCTAGGATCTAATTTGTTAATTTGCTGTTGAATCCCCAGTACCTGGAAAATATGGAGTACATGTTAAGTGTGAAGTTAATAACTGATGATATCTTTTTTACATCTGGAAAGATTAAATAAGGATTAGTTTTGTTATTTGCAGAGGGCCCTGTACACATTTAGAAAGCTGCTTGTCATAGATGAATCTTCTGCTTCTTTAAGTTTTGTTATAGTTGGTATTTCCCTAATATACTGTATTTTTTTTGCAAAATAATACATTTATTACATATGATCAGCAGATAGTTGTTGCTGATATATTATTCTCTCAAAGTTGTGGAAAATTTCAATATAAAACACAATTTTATACACTATACAATCACAGGGTCCTTGAGGATCTCCACGCATTTTTAGTGCTGGTTGACTTTCAGCTGGGAGACCTGGTCCCAGCCTTGAAGCTGCAGGAGGTTAAGTTTGCCACTCAAGGTGGCTGGACTTTCCCAGCCATAAGGATGTGATTCTACTTCTGAAATGAGTGGCCTTTTCTAAAAGGACTGATAAAGGCCCCTGAGAGCAGAAAGGAGAAAAGACAGGAGAGTGGTATTGGGCTGAACCAGGGGACCTCCGGGGGGAGGACTGCCCTATAACAGCAGTAGGGAACTCTGAAGAAAGTCTTTCATCTAGTAGTTCCTAGAACCAGAATAGGGGCCCTGGGAGAACCTTTGAAGGGATCCTGGCATACCCAGGATGCCACGGAGGTACATGTCCTTGGTTAATGAGAAGTCCTGGCCAATGTTTCCCAGTCCTGGAAGTCACTGGTCAGATTGTTGTGCCGGGAAATCTCTCAACTAAGACAGCTGGGCCTTCATGACCACACTGGAGTTGGTCACACGGGCTCCATAGTGACCACCCTAGAACAGCATGTCCTGGCCCCAGTGTTGGAAAGACACAAAGCAGATACCCATCTTGATGCTGGAGAACACGTGGGTGACCTGAATGCAAAGTGTTGTTCCACTGTTGGGTGGGAACAGTCACAGCAGAGAATTTATCCAGCACAGTCTGGCTGGCATCTAGAAGTTGGACAAGGACTCAGTACATACAGCCACTGTTGCATCAGGCTCCCCACTAATCATAAACACAAATCTCAGTCTTCCACTCTCTAGCAGCCCTGGCCGCAATCCTCCTCCTCCAGGTCCAAAACCTGTTTTTTGCGACACCAGCCCAAGGAAGACATGAAATAAGGGGGCCCGCAGCACCATTCACCTGTTACCTCCACCACCCAGTCATCCCAACCATGCTGCACCATCCATTTCTGGAGGCCTTCCTGGCTGTAAGGGTTGAGGATGAAGTTGCATCCCAATGGACTGTGCTGACAGAAGCCGCCCAGGAGGCAGGGCCTACCATCGCAGGCAGATGGGTGGGGGAGGGCTGGGGGCAGGCAGCTGTGAGCAAGCAACAGCAGGGTCCCATGGTCTCAGGCCAGTATGTGCAGCCAAAGGTCTGCCGTCCACCAGGATACCTCAGCCCTGGAACACTCTGCAGCAGCACCCCAGCAGCATGTGCGGACGCATAGCTCAGCACTACCAGGAGCAGCTCCAGTGGCAGTGGACTCAGGTCCAGTGCCTCCTCAGGTTTGGGCTTTGGTGAGGGGAGCAGGGCAGCCCCACCTCAGGAGGACAAGATGCCCATGGTCATCTGCCCAGCCTGAGCCAGGCCTGTCGGTGACTTGAATCAGAGTTGGGACTCCTTGCTGGCCATCTCTCTCCTCTACATAATATACAATTAATTAATTTGATTTATCAATGTGTTCTCAAACCTACAAGCAGTTTTGCCTTATTGCTTTCCATTAAATATGACAATTAATTACTAACTTCACAATAGGCAATGTGAAAAGAGTTTACTTGAACTCCGAATGGGCACAAAAGTGCAGAAGGCTTCATGTAACAAGGTGGAAACCTGGAACTTAACATTCATGTAGGGGGAAGAAAAATGAACATAGGACAGCACTTTTACATACACTAAGAGCAATGTTTATTTCAATGCACATGAATATTTTTATCAGCTAAGTTTTTGTTCAAACAAATTTACAATATTCCTAATGAATCAAGGAAGGTGTTTAACTTGGAAAATAAGTAAAAACAAGGTAACATTGACTTGTAAAAATATTGAGGTTAAAAATGCTAGATTTATTAAAATATTTTTAGCATATTGTATTGCTGGAAAGGCTACAACTTCTTTCTGCCTTGCAAACTTCCCATTTGGTTAGGTAGACTTATTTAAAATCCTTGAAGTGAGTCGCTGTGCAGAACTTCCTGGAAACATACAGAGTGCTTCTTACTTCACGGGTAATCCTCCTACTAGGGCAGTTTCACATTTGTGACCATGGCAACATTTCAAATTATTTTTGTGTTCTACCTTAATCTCAGGACATAAATAATCAATATCATAGACTCTTTTGCCTGAAACTTAGATTAAGCTTGAAGTAGGGACTTTCTATTTAAAAGAAAATATACTATACCAGTACAGAAATCTAATTTTCTTAAATCATCTTTCCCCAGTGCATTGTCTTTCCATTGGTTATGTATTTTCCACTTGTAACTATTGTCAGACTTGTTGCAATTCATGAATGAAATTACTCCCAAGGACCACAACAGTTTTAACTTAGTTTTTGCTTCATTTAATACTGAAAATAATTTGCATTAAAATTTAAAAATATTCTTATATGATATCATGTTCTACATGCAAAAGATATAATCCAGAGACCAAATTTTTTATTAACTAGGTTGAATAGTCAGGTAAAAGTTATGGAAGTAATTCACTGGGGTTTATTCCACTGGACGGGTAAAACCATGAAAGTAGGTACATTATCTATCTTGGCTACACATTATTATTTAATTCCCTCCAGCTTCCAGTGGCCTTATCTAATTTAGTAGGTACTTTGTACCTTTTGTTTAGTGAGGGATTTAATTGATGATCATTGGAAAGGCAAGTAAGAAAAAAGAGATAAGAGTTTGTGAAACTTGAAGATGTTGATTAAAAATAAGCATAATTGGTGGCCCCTGGGCCGTGCTGTCTTGGTTTTGGCTGAGGTCGTGATCTCAAGGTCCTGAGATAGAACCTATGTCTGGTTCCATGCTCAGTGGGGAGTCTCCTTAGGACTCTCCCTCTCCCTCTCTTCTGCTAGCCCTCCCCCGCATTTCTTTCTCTCCCTCTCTCAAATAAGAGCATAACTGGTTTGATATAACAAATAAGGAGCCTAGAAATTGTCACTCCATCCTAACAAGAAAAAAGCTGAAAAATAAGCAACTCTCCTTAGATTTTTTGGAGTTCAAATGGACAAATTCCTGCTCCTAAAACTGGAGCCAGAGACACCCAGATACAGAGAATTAGAACCTTCCAGAGCAGAAACTTCCACAGAAACCAGTCCTGGGGTTGGGAAACCTAAACTGTAATTAGTGTATTTCTTGAATTACTGTATTTCTTTTAGTGTAATTATGACTCAGATAAGAACTCTATGGGGTATGTGTTTGGGGGGGGGGGTGGAAGAGCCCCAAACAAAAAGGAACTGCAAGGGGATTCAACCATAGGGATCCTCCATACAGATGTGAGTTTTACCTCCAGGAGCTCTACCAGGACCTTGTAGTTAAAAGCGGAGAAAAATGTCCTCATGACTTTAGCAGGAGAAAAGGAAAAGACCTATTTTGAAAAACACCACTTTTCTCTATATAAGAACAACTCAAAATGCTGATGGAAATTATCATTGAACAAAGGAAATCGAGAGACTCCATATTCATGGATTAAAAGATTCAGTATGGTCAAGATGTCAGTTCCTCAAAATTGGTCTATAGATTGCACAACAAACCCTATCAAAATCTCATCAAGTTAATTTAAGGATATCAGCAAATGGATTCTAAATTTACGTGAAAGAGCTGAAGACCAAGAATAGCCAACATACTATTGAACAAGAACAAAATCAGGGCACAGGTCAAACTCTTCTTTAAGATTTACTATAAAACTATAGTAATCAAGATAATGTGGTTATTGGCAAAAGAATAGACAGAGTAATGGAATGGGGTAGAGAGCCCATATATAGATCCACAGAAGTATGTCAACTGATCTTTGACAGAGGAGCAAAATTAATATACTAGAGAAATGAAGGTCTTTTCAACCAACAATGCTGCAACTAGACATCCACATGGGAAAAAAATAGACACAGACCGTATACCCTTCATGAAAATTAACTCAAAATGTATCACAGACCTAGATGTAAAATTCAAAAGTATAGAACTCCTACAACATAGTATAGGAGAAAATCCATGGACTGGGGTCTGGTAATGATTTTTAGATACAACATTAAAGACATGATCCGTGAAAGAAACAATTGACTAAGTGGACCTTATTAAAATTAAGAACTTCTTCTCTGGAGGCTCCTGGGTGCCTCAGTGAGTTAAAGCCTCTGCCTTCGGCCAGGTCCTGGGATCAAGCCCTGTATCGGGCTCTGCACTGGCGGGGGGGGGGGGGGGGGGACAACCCGCTTCTCCCTCTCCCTCTGCCTGCCTCTCTGCCTACTTTTGATCTCTGTCTGTCAAATAAATAAATAAAATCTTTTAAAAAGAGAACTTCTTCTCTGCAAAAGACAATGTCAAGAGAATGAGAAGACAAGCAACAGACTGGGAGAAAATATTTACAAAAGACACATCTGATAAATAACCATTATCCAAAATATACAAAGAACTCCTAAAAATGCAACATTAGAAAATGAACAACCCAATTAAAAATTGGACAAAATACCTGAACAATGACCTCAACAAAGATTTATAGTTGGCAAGAAAACAGTTGGAAAGATGTTCAACTTCCGCTGACAGCAGAAAATTGCACGTTAAAAATGGTATGGCACTACCCACCTGTGAGAATGGACACAATCCAAAACAGATGATCCCCAAAGCTGGAAAATATATAGGACAACGGAATCTCTCATTCATTGATGGTAGGAATGAAATGGTATAGTCACTTTGGAAGACAGTTCGGTGGATTCTTCCAAAACTAAACATACTCTTACCAAATTATCAAGCAACGACAGTCTTTGTAATTACCTGAATGTGTTGAAAACATGTCAACATATAAACTTGCACATGGATGTTAATGCAGTTTTATTAATAATTGCCAAGAACTTGGAATCAACTAGTGTCTTTAAGTGGGCAAATAAATTAAAGAAAAAAAACAAACAACTACACAAAAAACTTCGGTACATCAAATGAGATTCAGTGCTACAAAGAAATTGCTATCAAGCCATGAACAGACGTGGAAGAAATTTAAATATATATTATTAAGTAAAGAAGACAATATGAATGTTATATGTATGATTCCACCAGGACATTCTGTACGAATAAGAACTTTGAAGCAGTTAAAGTATCTGTGTTTGCTAGGGTTTAAAGGGGAGGAAAGGGGGCGCCTGGGTGGCTCAGTGGGTTAAGCCTCTGCCTTTGGCTCAGGTCATGATCCCAGGGTCCTGGGATCGAGCCCCACATCAGGCTCTCTGCTCAGCGGGGAGCCTGCTTCCTCCTCTCTCTCTGCCTGCCTCTCTGCCTACTTGTGATCTCTCTCTGTCAAATAAATAAATAAAGTCTTTAAAAAAATAAATAAAGGGGAGGAAAGGATGAATATACAGAGCAGACAGGATTTTTAAGGTGACAATGTTCAGTACAATACTATAATGGTAGATACACCTGATTATACATTTATCAAGATCCACATGATATATGACATCATTAGTGAACCTTAAGGTAAACTATCGTCTTTGTAAGCTAATGACATATTAACCTAGGTTCATTGGTCATAACCAATGTATCCTATCATGCTAGATATCGATAGTGGGAGAGGTTGTGCATTTGTGGAGATGAGGAATATATAAGAATTCTTTTTAGTTTCTGTTCAATTTTGCTATGAACCTAAAACTTATCTTGAAAATACAACTGTTTTATTTTGATTTTTGTTTATTTGTTTGTTTTATTTTAGTTTAAAAAATAAAGAATGTGTATTCTGCTACTTTTGTATGGTATGTTCTGTAAATGTCTCTAAAATCAATTTGGTCTACATGCAAAAGGAACTTTCTTCCTCTCAGCACTTTGGCTATGTCATACCATTCTCTCCTGGCCTGGAAAGTTTCTGCCGAAAAATCAGATGATTGTCTCAGAGCTTCCCTTGTAGGTAACAAGTTGTTTTTTACTTACCACTTTTAAGATACTGTCTTTAACTTTTGAAATTTTTACTATCTTGGTGTGGATCTCTATACCTTAATTGGAGCTCTCTCTGCTTCCTGGACTCGAATGTCTTTTTCTTTCCAGGTCAAGGAAATGTTCCATGATTATTTCCTCAAATAAGTTTTCTGTCCTGTCTCATTTCCCCCTGGAATATTATCCCACCTCATATAGTCCGATAAGTCTCTTATGCTATCTTCACTTTTTAAAGTTCTACTTTCATTTTGTTCTTCTGTTTAGGTGAATTGTGCTGCCCTGTTGTTGAGCTTGCTGATAGTTGGCTTTATCTAGTCTTTTGTTGAACCTTTCTAATGTACTTTTTAGTTTAGTTGTTGTATTCCTCAGACATCTGATTGGTACTTTCTTATATTTTCTTTCTCTTTGTTGAAGTTCTCACAGTGTTCACCCTGTGAGTTTCTCCTGAGTTTGGTGAGAATCTTTATAACTGTTGCTTTGAATTTTTAATCAAGTAGATTAATTATTTCCATTAATTTTTCCCCTGAGCTCATGTCTTATTCTCTCATTGGAGTATAGTCATTTCTCTCTCTGTTTATTTTATCTCACTCTCTGTGTTTGTTTCTGTGTATTATGTGAAATAGTTACCTCTCTTAGATGAGAGGGAGTGGCCTCGTGTAGGAGATGAAATATCATTCAAACTTACCTAGCACTTGGTAGCCTCTAGAACCTTTGTGATTGTCTCAGAAGCTTCATTTATTCTCCCTAAGTATTAACTGTTGAGAGTGTACCAAGACTTGTAGTGTTCTAAAGGGAAGAATCTCAGTCAACACTTAGCTTCAAGCTGACTGGAAGCCAGATCCTTAGGCAACTGCTTTTAACTTATGTAAACACAAATACAGTCCTGTGGGACTACAATCATAGACTATGCTGATCTTCAGATCAAGAGATCTGGAAGTGTCTTCACCACTTATTTGAAAGAATTGGTGTTCCAGAAGAGTGTGTATGTTCCTTTCTGGGAGGTATCTCTTTGCTTTGGTGAGGCCAAGGGAGTACACAAAGATAGTGGCTCTCTGCTCACATTCCCTGAGAGCACCTCTGTAGCCTCCAGATGTGACATAGCTGAAGTTTATATCTTCATATTGAATCTTCAGCAGAAGTAATTTTTTTATATAGGTAGACTAAGGGTGCATTTCCATCGGCCTTTGTGCAGTGCACTGGGTGTGATAGCCTATTCTGAAATGACTTCTTGATTGTAGCAGTTGCATGGGGCCCAGAAATACACACCCCTCTGACCTCCAGAGCCAGGCAATCAAGAGGCATCACCTGTGTGGACTGCATTTGCTCATAGCAAGACCTTGGGAGAGTGATGATGGTGGGGCATATTTGAGGCATTAGTGATACAGGAGAAGAGTGCTAGAGAAGGGGAAATTTACTGCAGATATTTCCTGATTACTGAGATTACTGAGATTTCCTGATTACAGAGATTACTGATCTAGGCATGCCTGCAGCATTACCAAGGCTGTGTCTTGGTCACCAGCACTACCAAGAAAAAAGGAGAATGCAAAAATGGCACTCACCATTTTCTTCAAAGTTCTACTGCTCCCCCCCCTTCCAGGAGATACTTCAAAATTCACAAATGCATCTCCTTCACTTATCATCCAGTTACTTTCCAAACTATTGCCTTTGTGCTGAATCCCAAGACAAGTGAGTCCATGGAAAAGTCCCTCAAAAGGGGTATCTCAGACGCATTTGAGTGGCCCAATCAGTTAAGCATCTGCTTTGGGATCACCTGACTTGGGCTCAGGTCGTGATCCTTGGGTCATGGGATCTGGCCATGTTGGACTCCCTACTCAGTGGGGAGTCTGCCTGTCTCTCTCCTCTGCCCCTCTCCCCCACTCCCATGATCTCTCTCTCTCTATCAAATAAATGGATACAATCTTAGAAAAAGAAAAAGGGAATATCTCAGATCACCACAGCTGGTGATCTGAGATATCTCAGAATATCTCAGATCACCACCTCTGGCCATGTGGGTGTAAGCTTATTTGTTTCTAAAGCCAGACTTGTCTTTCCAATGCAAGTCTCAATGTTTGGGGTGTCCGATGTGGGGTACAAACATCTTGCTTCTTGGAGAGAAGTTTCATAACTGTGACCTCCCTCCTTATTGTGTTTCATGTGCTGGGTTGGTGTTTTAGGCAAGAACTTATCTCTATCTCTCACACCCAGCTTAAGGTGGTCCTTTAATCCCTAGCTGTGGAAAGAGCTATTCACCTAGTTTCAGTTCTTTTTCAGTGAGAATTATTCCATATCTAGCTATAAATTTGGTATGTCCTTATGAGGAGGTGAATTTGTGCTCTTCCTTTATGTTCATGTTGAGCCCCCCTCCCAGGGTTATCTGCAAAGTTCAACAACAGAGTGTCAAAAGAGCACTACCTATTTTTAGGTGTCTCAGCAGACTACAAACTGATTTTTATGAAAGAGACAACCACACATACTTAATTGTGGTTAATTTCTACATCCTTTATGTAAAATCCTCTGATTCTGTGTTTTATCATAGGTAAACTGGGTTATAACAGGAAGTTAGTACACATTAAATGGAACGACACATGGGGAAGCAGTTATATCTGACACATAGTAAGCGCTCATATTTCAATTTTTGTTGACATTGATATTAGATCCAATCTGAAGAAGAATTATAGAATAAAAGGGCAATGTGGACTTTTAAAATCTATAGCTAATGTCTGGGCGATAGCTTGTAATAAAAAGATGGATTTATTTTTCCCTTATATGATCTTTATTCTCAACTGCAAATACAAAGTACCCCTACACTGAAAGATTATTAACACATCATTCTCAATGGCAGGTATGGTGTTCCCCCTGTAGGTTAATGGCTAGGTCTCAAAATGATTTATCCATTACTACTTTGCACATAGTTGAGTAGAAGCAAAACAGGAAAGTAAAGCTCTTGCTACACCCAAAAGTGTGCTATGTTAAAGGCACACAGAATTTATCAACTTTACAAATGCTTACAGACCGGCTAGTAAATGTGTTCCTCACTTACCCCCCACTACTATAATGAAATCTATCTATTAAAACATAAAATAATATATCTAGTTCTGAATGAATTCCTTCTGAAGGAATGGAAAGCATCCTAAGTAAATTAGACTATAATGCGTTTTCAACATATTGAGCCATTAAACCCAAAGAAAAACCTCATTCCCACCTGAAAACAATATACCAGGTTTACAAAAAGTCTTATCCTATGTAAAACAGATTCTAATTTCTTTTACTACCTCTGAGAAAATGCATAGGGAATGAGATTGTATTAATGAAAGCAAGGCAAATCATTCAGGTCATAGTTTCACCTTGTGTGAGCGGTACATCCCTTGAAGTCAAATATATAAATGTAAACCTTGGCTCAGCGCTTTTCTCACAGGAGCTAGATAAACATAGATCTTTACCAAAAGAGATTTGGTCTTCTTGAGAGTGTTAATAATGCCCCCTCCCTGGTCCCTCACCCATCAGAGTTTGGCTGAATACATACAAATGTCAGATTATCTTGTATCTCTCCTACAGACAGAACAGTGATTTAGCACTTTACCAACATGCATGTGTGTCATATGTACTGTAAATCACTATTTTATATTGATATGACCTTGCAAATTATAAAGCAATGTTAAGGTCAGAAATAGCACTTACATAGTCCTTCTCATCTGCAGAGTGTTGACGTGTGTTACCTCACTTATCTATATGTTGCTAATAGTCAAAACCTCCACAAAGTTCTCTAGATTTTTAAAAATAAAATGCAGTCAATTATTGATGCCCAACTATTGTATCAGCTCCATTCAAACATTATTAACATGAATTTACTCAGTGCTGGGAATTATGTATTCGTAGGTTATGTTATGATGATGATGATGATGATGATAATTGAATCATATAATGATGATCTTGATTATCATAAGTATGGTAATACTGGTTGTAGCATTTTAAGGATGATTTCCATGTGTTATGTTTTCCTCATACATATTAGGATCTATTTTTGTAATCTCGAGTTTGTTTTCACTGCTTTACTTTCCATTTCAATGCCAGTAATGCCTTCCAGAGTCTTTAAATGTGTTGTGATATCTGATAAGAAAGTTTTTGTTCACTTTTCTTTTCCAAAAATTTCTCAGTGATTCTTAAACATTTTTTTTTTTAAATGGAAACTATAAGGTCTCTTACTTGTCAGTTCTTCTCAAACTCATTTCCTTCCCCAGAAGTTCAGCTTTATTGCAATTCTATGAGAATGACATTAATATATACTCATTAATTTTGGAACAACTGACATCTTAATGGTATTAACACTTCCTATTCATGACTATGATATGGTTTTAATTGGTTCATTTTGTTTTATGTTTTTCTTTTTTTTTTAAAGCTACTTTGTTGCTTTTTTAAAAGATTTATTTATTTACTTGACAGAGAACACGAGTAGGCAGAGAGGCAGATGGAGAAAGAGACTGGAGGAAGAAGGCTCCCTGCTGAGAAGAGAGCCTGATGTGGGGTTTGGTCCCAGGACCCTGGGATCATGACCTGAGCCAAAGGCAGAGGCTTTAACCCACCGAGCCACCCAGGCGCCCCTGTTTTATGTTTTTCAATGAGATATTATACATGTAGATCCTGTGCCATTACTATTAAGTGCATTCAAATAGATTTTACAGTTTCTGTCGCTAATATGAATGGGAGATGTTTTCTCCTCTTGCTGCCCCTCAATGTTTACTGCTGAATTAGAAATATTATTGAGGAGCGCCTGGGTGGCTCAGTGGCTTAACCCTCTGCCTTTGGCTCAGGCCATGGTCTCGGGGTCCTGGGATCGATCCCCACATCAGGCTCTCTGCTCAGCGGGGAGACCACTTCCCCCTCTCTCTCTGCCTGCCTCTCTGCCCACTTTTAATCTCTCTCTCTCTGTCAAATAAATAAAATAAAATCTTATGAAACAAGAAACTTTATTGAATTGCTGATTTTTGCTTATCAAATGTCCAGGAACTTTATTATTTTTTCTATCAGTTTCTTTTTTAACAAGGGTATTTGTTTCTATTTATTAAAAAATTAAATAACCCATGATTCTTTTTACTTACATAAGTATTACTTATATTTTATAAATATTAGTTTATTTAATTGAATGATTGTATTTGCTAGAAACTTTGAGGCAACACTGAAAAATAATGGTGATGGTGCATATTCCTGCATGATTCTTGGATTTAAATGAAATGGTTTTGGTGCCTTTATCTATGGTAATATTTAATTTTGATGACAACTTTATTATATTTGAGTAATTTTGTTACATTCCAATTTACAATTTTATTAGAAATTCTTAAAGATTAACATATGTATATTACATGGTAATAACAATTATTTCCCTAAATGCACTGATGTAGTGAACCATGCTGATAGATTCTATGATAACATTCCTTAAATTATCCCATTTTTGACATAGTATGATGGTCCTTTGATATTTTAGTAATATCTTTTCGAAGTGTTAATTTAAGGTGCCTGAACTAAACTGTAGTAGTCTTACTAGGAGAACTTACCAGGAATACCAGAGCATCTTAACAGAGTCTCACCAAGCTCTGCACACCACTCTTCATCTTGCCAGTGGTGGTGTGAATACCATCATGCTTGCCTGTCAAAATACCTGTCCCAGATAAATGCAATTCTTCACCTAATCTTGCTTCAGCTGAGCCTCATTATAACAACAGTTCCACATTGCACTTTCTGTCATGACTGCTAGTCTTCTGTAGGTCTTTAATGTTATCTTGAAGTCCTACTGGAATTCTCTAATTCATTAATTTTACCAGTCTCCTGGTTATCTATTTCGTACCTGCTCCTATACCCCAAACCTAGAATCTTCTCCCAAATATTCATCTCAAATAATTTTGATTGGGTAATAAATGGAAGGATAGTTACATGAAAGTCTAAATATTCCTAGAATTTCCTGCTCACGAATGTTCTCGAATAATTTATAGTTTGCTCATTCTCATGTTCAGATAATGAACAAGGGGATATACTAAGTCATCGTTTAAGGAAAATTGATAACATATAAACAGCAAAAAAAAAAAAATTAGTCTCTCTTTCATTTCGATCCCTTTAAGCAAGCAGAGCAATATTCAAAATTTGAACAAATATTATTTAAATTGATTTAATTAAATTTAATTATTTATAAAATTAAACTATTTAAATTCAATTGAAAATTGAAGACAAATTCAAGAAATAATAGCTAATACAAAACATAGTGCTTTATGTGAACAGACATCATTATAATCACTTTATGTATAGTATTTGGTCCAATCGAATAGAGTACTTAGAAATCAGAAATCATTAATGTCAGCATTGTAGAAGTGAAAAATGGGAGGCACAGACCAAATAAATTTGTCTGATGTCACATAGTTACACTTAGTTACACATAGGTATTGGTAGGATTTGAACAACATAGCTGTTATTCCTTCTCTGTGGAAACTAATGAAGGGGAGGAGATAGTGCAAGAGGAGATAAATGTTCAAGGAAATTCTCTTGTCATAGAAATCAGGAGTGTAGAAAAGAGTTGCCCCACTTTTTATTCCCATAAACATATGAAGTTTAATAAAATGGGAGTTTGGCCCTTGTCTCTCAAATGAAGTGAGATACAGTGTGTTTGAACAGTCTCTTATTATTCGAGATCTCACTCACACATATGAAGCATTTCTGTTTTGAGCATTCTCTTGGGATCAAATGTGGATAATATAAAGTTTGTCTCTGAAGTTCTACAATAGATCAAAATGAGGTATGAGTTAAACCCAAACCAAGGCCACTCAGACCCCAAAGCCTGAGTCACTCTCTGTTCTATTTCTTTTCCAATAGTATTATGCCCAGCCACATAATATAATTTATTACAGACTACAGAGAGATTAAATGCCATTAAGCTATTCCAAGATGCCAACATCAAGATTCTAACATTTGAATACACATTCCCTGTGAACTTTGCAGAAGGAAATTTAACTCTATGTATAATACACAATCTTAATCAAAAAACCAAGTTATTCTTACTCTTTTAATCAAAATCTGGAGAAAAAGAATTGCATCCTCTACACATTTTTTAAATTTTTAAAAATTTTTAAAATAAATATATAATGTATTTTTAGCCCCAGGGGTACAGATCTGTGAATCGCCAGGTTTACACACTTCAAAGCACTCACCACAGCATGCCCCTCTCCAATGTCCATAACCCCATCACCCTCTCCTGGTACCCCTCCCCCAGCAACCCTCAGTTTGTTCTGCAAGATTAAGAGTCTCTTATAGTTTGTCTCCCTCCTGATCCCACCTCATTACACTTATTCTTTTCCTACCCCCAAAATCCCCACATTGCATCTGCACTTCCTGATATCAGGAAGTTCATATGACAGTTGTCTTTCTCCAATTGACTTATTTCGCTAAGCAAAATAACCTCTAGTACCATCCACGTCATCTCAAATGGCAAGGTTTCATTTCTTTTGATGGCTGCATAGTATTCATTGTGTACATATATCACATCTTCTTTATCCATTCATCTGTTGATGGACATCTAAGTTCGTTCCACAGTTTGGCTATTGTGGACATTGCTGCTGTAAACATTCAGATGCATGTGCCCCTTCAGATCACTATGTTTTTATCTTTAGGGTAAATACCCAGCAATGAAATTGCTGGGTCATAGGGTAGCTCTATTTTCAACTTTTTGAGGAACCTCCATGCTGTTTTCCAGAGTGGTTGTGCCAGCTTGCATTCCCACCCACAGTGTAGGAGGGTTCCCCTTCCTCCACATCTTACAAGCATCTGTCATTTTCTGACTTGTTAATTTTAGCCATTCTGACTGGTGTAAGGTGGTATCTCATTGTGGTTTTGATTTGTATTTCCCTGATGCCGAGTGATGTGGAGCATTTTTTCATGTGTCTGTTGGCCATCTGGATGTCTTCTTTGCAGAAATGTCTGTTCATGTCTTCTGCCCATTTCTTGATTGGATTATTTGTTCTTTGGGTGTTGAGTTTGCTAAGTTCTTTATAGATTTTGGATACTAGCCCTTTATCTGATATGTCATTTGCAAATATCTTCTCCCATTCTGTCAGTTGTCTTTTGGTTTTGTTAACTGTTTCCTTTGCTGTGCAAAAGCTTTTGATCTTGATGAAATCCCAATAGTTCCTTTTTGCCCTTGCTTCCCTTGCCTTTGGCGATGTTTCTAGGAAGAAGTAGCTGCGGCTGATGTTGAAGAGGCTGCTGTCTGAGTTCTCCTCAAGGATTTCAATGGATTTCTTTCTCACATTGAGGTCCTTCATCCATTTTGAGTCTACTTTCATGTGTGGTGTAAGGAAATGGTCCAACTTCATTTTTCTGCATGTGGCTGTCCAATTTTCCCAGCACCATTTGTTGAAGAGGCTGTCTTTTTTCCATTGGACATTCTTTCCTGCTTTGTCAAAGATTAGTTGACCCTAGAGTTGAGCGTCTATTTCTGGGCTCTCTATTCTATTCCATTAATGTATGTGTCTGTTTTTGTGCCTGTACCATACTGTATTGATGACAGCTTTGTAATAGAGCTTGTAGTCCGGAATTGTGATGCCACCAACATTAGCTTTCTTTTTCAATATTCCTTTAGCTATTCGAGGTCTTTTCTGGTTCCATATAAATTTTAGGATTATTTGTTCCATTTCTTTGGAAAAAAAAAAAACTGGTGGGATTTTGATAGGGATTGCATTAAATGTGTAGATTGCTTTAGGTAGCATAGACATTTTCACAATATTTGTTCTTCCAATCCAGGAGCATGGAACATTTTTCCATTTCCTTGTGTCTTCCACAATTTCTTTCATGAGTACTTTATAGTTTTCTGAGTATAGATTCTTAGCCTCTTTGGTTAGGTTTATTCCTAGGTATCTTATGGTTTTGGGTGCAATTGTAAATGGGACTGACTCCTTAAGTTCTCTTTTCTCTGTCTTGTTGTTGGTGTAAATAAATGCAACTGATTTCTGTGCATTGATTTTATATCTTGACACTTTACTGAATTCCTGGACAAGTTCTAGCAGATTTGGAGTGGAGCCTTTTGGGTTTTCCACATATGGTATCATATCATCTGCAAAGAGTGATAGTTTGACTTCTTTGCCAATTTGGATGCCTTTAATTTCCTTTTGTTGCCTGATTGCTGAGGCTAGGAATTCTACTACTATGTTGAATAGCAGTGGTGATAATGGACATCCCGCCATGTTCCTGACCTTAGTGAAAAAGCTGTCAGTTTTTCTCCATTGAGAATGATATTCGTGGTGTGTTTTTCATAGATGGCTTTGATAATATTGAGGTATGTGCCCTCTATCCCTACACTTTGAAGAGTTTTGATTAGGAAGGAATGCTGTACTTTGTCAAATGCTTTTTCAGCATCTACTGAGCATATCATATGTTTCTTGTTCTTTCTTTTATTAGTGAATTGTACCACATTGGTTGATTGGCAGATATTGAACCAAACTTGCAGCCGTGGAATAAATCCCACATGGTCGTGGTGAATAATCCTTTTAATATACTGTTGGATCCTATTGGCTAGTATTTTGTTGAGAATTTTCTCATCTGTGTTCATCAAGGATATTGGTCTGTAATTTTCTTTTTTTTTTTTTTTTTTTTTTTTTTTGTAATTTTCTTTTTTTTTATGGGATCCTTGTCTGGTTTTGGATCAAGGTCATACTGGGCTTATAAAATGAGTTTGGATGTTTTCCTTCCATTTCTATTTTTTTAGAACAGTTTCAGAAGAATAGGAATTAATTCTTTAAATGTTTGGTAGAATTCCCCTCGGAAGCCATCTGGCCCTGGGATTTTGTTTGTTGGAAGATTTTTGATGATTGCTTCAATCTCCTTACTGGTTATGGGTATGTTTATGTTTTCTATTTATTCCTGGTTCAGTTATGGTAGTTTATATGTCTCTAGAAACGCATCCATTTCTTCCAGACCGTCAAATTTGTTGACGTAGCATTGCTCAGAGTATGTTCTTATAATTGTTTGTATTTCTTTGGTGTTGGTTGTGATCTCTTCTCTTTAATTCATTATTTTATTTATTTGGGTACTTTCTGTTTTCTTTTTTATAAGTCTGGCTAGGGGTTTATCAATCTTACTAATTCTTTCAAAAAACCATCTCCTAATTTCATTGATTTGTTCTATTTTTTTTTTATTTCTATTTCATTGATTTCTGCTCTGATCTTTATGATTTCTCTTCTCCTGCTGTGTTTAGGCTTTCTTTGTTGTTTTTTTCTCCAGCTCCTTTAGGTGTAGGGTTAGGTTGTATATTTGAGACCTTTATTGTTTCTTGAGAAAGGCTTGTATCACTATGTATTGTCCTCTCAGGACTGCCTTTGCTGTATCCCACAGATTTTGAATGGTTGTGTTTTCATTATCAATTGTTTCTATGATTTTTTTTCAATTCTTCTTTAATTTCCTGGTTGACACATTGATTATTTAGAAGGATGCTATTTAGTCTCCATGTATTTGGGTTCCTTCCAAATTTCCTCTTGTGATTGAGTTCTAGATTCAGAGCATTGTGGTCCAGAAATGTGCGAGTAATGATTCCAATATTTTGATGCCGGTTGAGACTTTATTAATGACCCAAGAAGTGATCTATTCTGGACAATGCTGCATGTGCACTAGAGAATAATGTGTATTCTGTTGCTTTGGGATGAAATGTTCTGAATATATCTGTGATGTCCATCTGGTCCAGTGTGTCATTTAAGGCCTTTATTTCCTTGTTGATCTTTTGCTTAGATGATCTGTCCATTTCAGTGAAGGGAGTGTTAAAGTCTCCTACTATTATTGTATTATTGTTGATGTGTTTCTTTGATTTTGTTATTAATTGATTTATAACCAATTGGTTTATAACCAATTGGTTGGCTTCTCCCATGTTAGGAGCATAGATATTTACAACTGTTAGAACTTCTTGTTGGACAGACCCTTTGAGTATGATATAGTGTCCTTCCTCATCTCTTATTATAGTCTTTGGCTTAAAGTCTAATTGATCTGATATAAGGTCCCGCCACCCCATTCTTCTGATGTCCATTAGCATGGTACATTGTTTTCCACCCCCTCACTTTAAATCTGGAGGTGTCTTCGGGTCTAAAATGAGTTTCTTGTAGGTAGCATATTGATGGGTTTTGTCTTTTTATCCATTCTGATACCCTGTGTCTTTTGATTGAAGCATTTAGCCCAATTTCATTCAGGGTAACTATTAAGATATATGAATTTAGTGCTATTGTATTGCCTGTAAGATGACTGTTACTGTATATTGTCTCTGTTCCTTTCCAGTCTACTACTTTTAGGGTCTCTCTTTGCTTAGAGGACCCCTTTCAATGTTTCCTGTAGAGCTGGCTTGGAGTTTGTAAATTATTTCAGTTTTACTTTGTCCTGGAAGCTTTTTATCTCTCCTTCTATTTTCAATGATAGCCTAGCTGGGTATAGTATTCTTCGCTGCACGTTTTTCTCGTTTACTGCTCTGAATATATCGTGCCAGTTCTTTTTGGCCTGCCAGGTCTCTGTGGATAAGTCTGCTGCAATTCTAATGTTTTTACCATTGTATGTTACAGACTTCTTTTCCCAGGCTGCTTTCAGGATTTTCTCTTTGTCACTAAGAATTGTAAATTTTACTATTAGATGACGGTGTATGGACCTATACTTATTGATTTTGAGGGGGGTTCTCTGAACCTCCTGGTGCTTGTTCCCTTTGCCACATTAGGGAAATTCTCTACAATAATTCTCTCCAACATACCTTCTGCTCCCCTCTCTCTTTATTCTTCTTCTAGAACCCCAAATATTCTAATGTTGTTTCATCTTATGGTGTCACTTATCTCTCGATTTCTTCCCTCATGGTCCAGTATTTGTTTGTCACTCTTTTGCTCAGATTCTGTATTCTCTGTCACTTGGTCTTCTATATCACTATTTATTTCTTCTGCCTCATTCATCCTAGCACTAAGAGCCTCCATTTTTAATTGTACCTCATTAATATCTTTTTCTTTTTATTTCAACTTGGTTAGATTTTAGTTCTTTTATTTCTCCAGAAAGGGCTTTTATCTCTCCGGAGAGGATTTCTCTTATATCTTCCATGCCTTTCTTGAGCTTGTCTAGAATCTTGACAATCGTCATTCTGACCTCTAGATCTGACACATTACCAATGTCTGTATTTATTAGGTCCATGGCCATTGGTACTACCTCTCGTTCCATTTTTTTTTTTTTTTTTGGTGAGTTTTTCCACCTTGTCATTTTTCCAGATAAGAATATATGAAGGAACAAATAAAATAATAAAAGGATAGCGAGACACCAGGAAATTGTGCTTTAACCAAATCTGAAGGGACCCCAATTCGTGGGAGGGGGAGAAAGGGGATGAAAAGAAGTTCAGAAAAAAATTAGAAAAAGAAACAAATAAAGAAAAAAATATAAAACAAACAAACAAACAATATATATATATATATATATATGTGTGTGTGTGTGTGTGTGTGTGTGTGTGTATATATATATATATATATATATATATATTGGTGACTAGAACAGGGTCACCCACTTAATTTGGGGAGTATCTTGGTTTCTTAGAAGAAACTACCTCCCAAAATTTTAAAGAATGAAAAACATATATAAGGGTAAACCCAATAAGGGGATGGAATATGCCTATAAAGATGAACATTTTTTTTTTTTAATTTCTAAAAAAGAAGTTGATAAAGTAAGTTGGTTGGGCGAATAAAGGAAAAAAAAGTTCCCGAGAATTTGCTCAGGCTGGGGACTAGAACAAGCCCGGAGCTAGATTTAGGGTATATTTTGATCTATGGGAAGAATTTGTACCCCAAATTTTTTAGAAGAAAAAACCTTATGTGTATACAAAAAATAAAGTTAGATGCAATGAAGGATAAAATATGACTATAATAATGAAGTTTCAAAAGAGATTATTATTATTTTTATGAAAAGTATTGTTAAGATAAACTAGTTAAAAAGTTAAAAGAGGAAATGGTAAAAGTTAAAAAATTTAGCAGAAGAAAAAAAAAATTAAATAGAAAAACTTAACTGTAAGACTAAAGAATCATGGGAAGAGAGCCATGAATTCCATGCTTTGCTTTCTCCTCCTCTGGAATTCCTCTGTTCTCCTTGGTAAGTGAACCTGGTCTTGGCTGGATTTCTTGTTGCTCTTCTAGGGAAGGGGCCTGTTGTAGTGATCTCAAGTGTCTTTGCCCAAGGTGGAATTGCACCTCCCTTACCAGGGTCCAGGCTAAGTAATCCGTTTGGATTCACTTTTTGGATCTTTTGTTCCCTGAATGCTTCCTGTAGAGTTCTGGAGGATGGGAATGAAAATGGAAGCCTCCCAATCTCTGGACTGGAGGAGCCAAGAGCTCAGGGTCCCGCTCCTCAGTGTGCCCTCAGAGAAAAGCGCTCAATCACTCCCATCTCCCCGGCCTCCAGCCACACTCTGAGCTCACCCAGCCCATGACCAAGCATCTCTGTCTCTGGCACACAGCTCCACCTGGAGTCTCCAAACCCCACAGATCCTTGAGCTCCCTCAGGGGATGTCTCCCCAGATCTTGTGGGGACCTCACTCACAGAGCAAAGGATGTGCCATGGATTATGGTTCAAGGTAGCCCCAAGCTGAGAGCTCACTACTTGGCTCTGTCTCTGTAGCTGGCATCCCCACTGTAATACCTGCAAGCTCTGTAACACTCAGACACCCCCCATCCTTCTGTGACCCCGTGACCTGGTGCCATGCTGACCCTGCATAAGTTTCACCACGGTTTAGCTTCTGGAGCGATGTCCCTCAGTGGAGCAGACTTTTAAAAGCCCTGATTTTGTGCTCCATTGTCCTGTCACTTTCCAGGAGCCAGCCTCTCCATCCGCGGTCTGTCTGCCAGTCGCTTTGGATTCACTTCTCCGCTGGTCCTACCTTTCAGAAAATGGTTGATTTTCTGTTTCTAGAATTGTTGCTCTTCTTCTCTTTGATGTCCTGTTGGATTTGTAGGTGTTTGTGATGGCTTGATAAGCTATATAGCTGATATCCTGCTACCTGATGTCATCTCAGCCTGCTACTTGTCCACCATCTTGACTCCTCTCCCACTCCTATACACCTTCTTTACTTCAGTCTAAACTAGAAGGATTTTTCATGATTGAGTAAATCTTGGTTCTATCAGCAACTACAGCTTACACCACTTCTGTCTGGAATAAGTCAATAAGAAGTTGTATTAGGTCCATTGGAATTTGTACGGCCTCAATTTTAAACAATTCAAAAAATTAATGAGACATGAAAATCATCATACTCCTTAAATTAAGGTAAGAATCCAATCGATACTTGTAAAAACAGTCCAGGGGGGGGGTGATGTGCCAGAACCCAATATTTAATGATGCCAAAAATCAGAGAAGAAGCTCCTTTTGAGTGAACGAGAAAAACTTCTTGTTCGTAGCCTTGCCAGGACACAAGTCAGTCTGTTCCAAGAGTTCTAAATCCATGATGTGTGAATATAAACTCAGTTGGGAAAAATAGTGCAGCAAGGAGTTAATTTGGGTGTTCTGCAATCCCATTTCTGAGGGCATAATCCATTAGGCGCCCAGGGTCCCATCTCTGAAAGTGACATCTAGCCTGCCTATGTAGCTTAGAAGTTTGCAAAGGTGGCATCTCAGAGACCAGGGGCACAATTTCTTGTAAATATTCATTCTCAATCCTGTGCCATAGTAGACATTTCCAGTGCCTCTTGCCAAGAAACCCGCCTCCTAGCAAAGGTTTCTCCCCCAACCTTGATTTAACCAATTTAGTGTCACCTTGAAACTCTGAAGTAGGAAATGATTTTGAGTGTGTGGACAATTCTCATTATTTGTCTTCCTGCACTTATTTCCTGGGTCCTATGTGCAGAAAGGAATGTGATTCATCTGGTCCAGAGATATCTGGCAATAACAACTTAAAGCTAAAAACTCAGTAGTGCTCAGAGACACATGCAAAACTTCACTACCTGGCAATTTAGAAGAAGCAAATACTGTATTTCCCACTAATGCCTAAGAGGCCTGTACTCTTCTTTGCAATGCAACATTTTCCTCAGCCAGAAAAAGAAAAAGAGAAGGAGGCTGCAGCTTCCTGATTCTGGATGTCTGACCTTTCTATGACCTGGAGCTTTAAGTCCTTGCCAGACTCCGCTCCTCTTCTGAGAACGGAGTGGCTCCATCCCAGTTTACTTAGGCACCCACATTCTATCTCTGATTTCATATCTCATGGACCCTTCTCATTTGTATCCCTTCTTGAAAGTCTTTCCTAAGGACCAGGGACCTTTGCTAAATTTATGTATGCAGGAAAATAAAGCCATTGAATTTTGGAAAAATACAAAGCAAAGCAAAACAAAACAAAACTGCAAGCTACAATCATCTACCACACCCAGATATCATGAGGTTGGGCTAAAACATTTCAATTTAGTCAATTGCAGCATGTAAAAACTCATGTGAATGAACCTAATGCTGACCTCTATAAATCACCACAGTCAGAGCACCAAGGCCCAGGACAAGGGTAGATGGAGAGGAGAAGGGAGTTGAGGGAAATTGGAAGGGGAGGTGAACCATGAGAGACTATGGACTCTGAAAAACAACCTGAGGGTTTCAAAGGGGTGGGGGGCCGCAGGTTGGGGGAACCAGGTGGTGGGTTTTAATGAGGGCATGGATTGCATGGAACACTGGGTGTGGTGCAAAAACAATGAATACTGTTACACTGAAAAGAAATAAAACATTTAAAAAAAAGAAATTATGTGACATTAAACAAACAAACAAAAAAAAAAAAACCAACAAAGCTTTCCATATACATAACTTGCTATCCCAAATTCCATTCTTTTGGTTTTAATTTTCAGTATTTCTGGCTGATATATTTAATGTTGGGGTTTTAACAAAGCCATCACAAAATTACTACTGTCCTCCCCTACCCTGGTGTAATCTGAAGAAGTTGAGAAAAAAATAGTCAAGACCTCAAAATAGGGGTTAAAATAATAATAGATACCTATTTGATAAGAATCCCTCTAATGGGTGTGCCAAATGCTCCTTCTAATCCTGAACATCAGACCGGGGCAGATTTACCCTCCCAATCAGGGGCAATGTAGAGGAATGGAGGATAACATGTACTTTTTAAGGACAAGCTTAATAGCAAAAAATAAAAGTGAAATTAAACCAAGTATGTATTTATTCATTCCCAAGTAACGAATTAGTTGTGTCAACTTCATTTTTACTAGGCTGGAATAAACGAAGAAATGGAGAAAGGTCAGAATAAAGGGAAGATACTTATTCTTGGAAGTTTGGCTTGAGAAATGGCATTCCCTTCCAGACAGAAAGGTCAATAACATGCCCAATGTTAAATAACTCACATATGGAAACTGTGGATATTTGGTTCTAAGACTCCAACTTTTTCACAGCGACCTGCTGTCTTTGTACCTTCACAATTCAGTCTGATAGCCTTATCAGAATTATTAATTCTAATCATTAACTATTACTAATCATCAATAATCAAAAATAAATATTTATCTATTTAATTAATACTTAATTATTAATTAACTAATCATTTAATTGTTATTAATATTAATGATGAGTAATGGTTAATAATAATAATAGTGATAATAATTGATAATAATCTCATCGCTGTGGTGATGAGATTACATTTCAAGTATGCAACTCTATGTGTCTATTTATATCTCAGGAAAAGTCTTGCTGAGATTACCTTTTTGTTGTAATAGTCTGCTCTGAGGCCACTGGCATATTTTTAACTGAGAGGCAGAATTATCCATTTAATTGTTTTATCATTGTTTCTGCTCATCTCATTGACTAATAATTTAAATCAATTTACTGGGATTTTGGTAACATACTCAAACTTCTTAAAATGATTGAAATTACCTGTAATCACAGTATTCCTTATTCAATAATTTTTTTTTAGAGTTGCCAATGGTAAAAATTTTGAAATATACCAATTTTAAATTTTTAAAAATATGATTAATATATTTTCTTACAATAACAATACCTAAAACTTTAAAAATGGTGTCATACACATCAATTTCATTTAAGCTTCACATCATTATAGAACATAAGTATTATTGTTCTCTTTGTCAGGAATGGAAACTGAAGTTAAAAGGTGGTGAGTGGTTCTCCAGGGTCATAGACTTAAAAATAGAATAAGGTTTGAACCTAGAATGTTATGAATTCTAGGTTAGTATGTGTTTCATGACACAATGCCAAAGACAAGGAGTAACTCACACATTATGATTATTGCAAAAAAATAAAATAATAGACACACATTATCTCAAGGATCATTGAAAACAGGATGAAAGATTGATATGGGCTTTCAATTATTCATGTGAGAAGAAAAAGTTCCAGATATGGATATCTGTATTCTCTATATCACTACACTAGTAGCAATAGAGTCAGGAACGTTGAGTCCCTTCATGAGAGAGGAAGGCCCTCTTGAAAAGGAATCATCATCCCTGATGGTATTGAATCTGCTTCTCCTCCATCTTTGATGCTTGACCTCTACAGACTTTTTGTTTGTTTATGTAAGGAGATAATGACATTTTTCTTTGGATATGATTGGTAGTTTCTTTTTTCATCAAACTTATATTCTGCAAATCTCTGCAGAAAGCAGGAGGCTATGAAAATTTCTAGAGCCCAGAACAAAAGGTTTAGAGGGAGATTTCTCTTTCTTTCCCATCTTTCTCCTGGATTTATTTTCTTTTCTCTCTCGATAAGGTCTTCTCTCACTTTCCTCATTGAATGAATAATGAACAAGCCAGTGAATAAATGCGATTATAGAATGGAATAGGGAGAAAGCAAGTAGGAAATAAAGTTACCCTAGAAATAGAGTGGAGTGCTAGGTATTAGGCAGAATGGAAATCTGTACACATAAAAGGTGTAAATCAGATAGATCAATGCAAAGTACTGTAAAGCCCATGAAAAATAATAGCACTAGCAGGAATCGTTGCCTTATATATGTATATTTGGATATCTATAGATATATCTATATATAGATATATATCTATATATATAGATATATATAGATGTATCTATATACATACATATACATATATCTATATACATACATATACATATATATGTATGTACATACATATATATATATATATCCATAAAATATCTATAAAAATAACAAGAAATGACAATGTAGGCAAGTGTATCATTTCATATTTATGCTTGCCATGCCAATGATTTCAATAAACACTTTACTTAGGCTAAGCACTTAGCTCTCACTTCATTGAGAAACACAAAAACGGAAGAGAAAGGTGATTATTTCCTTCCCAGTGTTGGCTTTTCTCAATCAGTCTTATTCAGGATATTTTTATCCTCTCAGGAGACAGATTATGCACCTGGCCTGCATTACAAAAGTTATCAAGTGAAGTAAGATTTCCTCTAAGCCCCTAACAGTGTTATTTGGAATATATTAGACAGCATATCTTTTAATATAGTAATATTCCTTTCTCTACACGTTTATTATTTTGCACTTGAATCTACTACCCATAGTCAGCAGAAAGGCACACAATGAAAGAGTATCTCATGACTTCATGCAAGAACTTATTAGTGTTTACACACACACACACACCTAACTTCATATCTTCTATACAGTGCCATATTTTCTATACACTGCCAAAGGATTCATATGTCAAACATAGAAGGGAGGAATTAGATCCAGATGCAGATTTTGATGGAATTAGACCTCAGCTGCATATGCACTACTATTTTCAGTAGAGCTCCACTTATAATACATTTATGCACTCATCGTTAACCACAGATTGCCCTCATCTAGAACAACCTTCCCAATCAGTTTCACTTTTAAAATTCTATCTTCTCAATCTAACTAAGGTTATTTATAATCCATGAGATTGTTCTAGACCAATCCAGACACAGACATGTCCTGTGTGAATCAAGTATGATGGGTTAGTTCTATATTTGCCAACCACTAATTCCTTTGAGTGATCATATTTGTTCTCTGATTACACATGGTCTGATGGATTTCAAAGCAAAATAGCAGGAGGAGATGAAAATGCTTGAATCACACAATAGCCTCAGGTGGCACCATTGGCAATGAAGAGCCAACATTCCATTTCCAAGACTTACAATATATGAGATGTAACTAGACTTTGGGCAAATCTGATGTGGTAATGATAGCCCATACCACACAAATCTCAATACCAAGCAGAAGACAGTTTGTTTACTGTGTATAGGAGCCCATGCTCCCAGACAAGGAGCATGAAGGGATGAACTAGGAACTCCCTGACTTTTGGTTGGTTTCCTGGGGAATGTTTAATGGCATTACACAGGAAGTACCCTGGTGGCAATAGCCCTGAAACATGGGAAAGGTCTTTGCCAAGCAAGAAGAGATTCTTTCTTCCAAAGGGGAATTAAGACTCTTACTTATTATTGGTTGAATAAAATAGTATATTACCAGAGAGTGCGCTGGTAATGACCTAGGACACTCTGGTAAAAGAAAGAAAAGCACAGAATATACTAGAAAATATGAAGTCTCCCTTAGTAATAAATGATCAAGTAGTAAAGTCTTGTGTTTAAGCCACCCAGTGTGGTAGCTGGAATTTTGTTAACACAGCCCTAGCAACCTAAAGGATATTTTGGCATTGAAAAGTATGGAGCTGCTCTAACAAATAACTGCGAATATGGAAGTGACTTTGTGGAAGTGGGTTGGGAAAGGCTGGAAGAGTTACAAGGTGCATGTTAGAAAAGCCTACATTTACTTGAGGAGACTGTCAGTAGAAGTATGAACCTTTAAAGGTAATGCTCATGTAGTTTCCAATGGGAATGAAGAATGTTATTAGAAACTGGAGGAAAGGTGATCTTTGTTATAAAGAGGTATAGCACTTGGCTGAATTGTGCATAGTGTTTTCTGGAAAACAGAACTTATTTGTGATGAACTTAAATGATTAAATGAGATTTCTAAGAAAAAAATGTCAGAGGTGCAATCTGGATTTTTGTTACAGTTCATAATAGAGTGCAAGATCTTAGAGACGATTTTAACAAGGAATTGTTAAACACTTGTTATGGAAAAAGGAATCAGACTTTGAATACTCAGAAAACTGTCAGCTTATTCACACTGAAAAGCAAAAGAAAGCATGATGTGGAGTGAATAAGAATTGTTGGCTAGAGGAATACTTTGGTAAAGACATTGTAGTTGTGACTCCTGGCTAGCAAGATAGGAATTAGTAATGTTGAAATATGAACCAGGGATCTACTTCTGAAATTTCAGTTTTTAACTCCAAAGCTCTCAACTTTCACACTTTCTTATTCACAGGATCTATCCTGTACACTATGTGTGTGTGTGTGTGTGTGTGTGAGTGTGTGTGTATGTATGTATGTATATATACACTTGTATCCCATGTAATGAATATATATATATATTCATATATATATGTGTGTGTGTGTGTGTATAATACTATATATAATATATATATATGATAGTACCATACGATTTCAGTTATATGTGGAATCTGAAAAACAAATAAAACCCAAAAACACACTCTTAAATACAGAGAACAAACTATTGGTTGCCAAAGGGAAAATAGGTAGGAGAATGGACAAAATAGATAAAGGGGATAAAGAGGTAAAATTTTTTGTTAAAAAATAAGTTACAGAAATGTAAAATACAGCATAGGGAATATGGTCAATAATACTGTAACAATGCAGTGTGGTGACAGATGGTGACTATATTTATCATGGTAAGCATCAAGTAATGTACAGAAATATTAAGTCACTCTACTATACACCTTAATCTAGTATAACATAGTATGTTAATCATACTACAGTATTTTTTCTAAAAAACATTAAAAATGAAATAAAAAGAACGATACCAGTGTTAAGGGTGATTGGAAAGTGAAAGGGACATTTCTTAGCCTGAGGTGTTTGTGTCTATAAACATAATGTGGAAAGGTTTGGATATTGTGTTTTATGGAGTGAGTTGAACAGTAACTACATTTGATAGAAAGACAGGGGGATCTCCCCATCCTGCTGTCAATAGAGTTTTCCTATGTTAGGTCTAAGTATCACTGGAATATGCGGATATCTGAAATTAACTGAAAACTGAGAAGAAACATTTTATCTCTGGTAAGCCTATTGGCAGCTTCTAAGAAAGGCATTTATTTCAGTGAATGTTAAGAAAGCTCCAGATGACTGGATCCATGCATTAAAAGATCCTTGTCAGATTTTCCTTTTTTTTTTTTTTTTTTTTTTTTTTAATGTGTTTTATGGGGCACCTGGGTGGCCCAGTAGATTAAGCATCCAACTCTGGGTTTTGGCTCAGGTCATGATCTCAGAGTTGTGAGACCAAGCCTTATGTGTGGCTCCCTGCTCAGCATGGGGTCTGTTTAGGTTTCTGTTCCTCTCCCTCTGCCTCTGCCCCTCCTCCAACTCATGCATATGCACATTATTTCTCTCCCTTTATTTAAAAGAAATAAAGAAAAATCATTTTTAAAATGGGATTTTTTTTATTTTTGAGATTTTGTACATCTGGATTTTCATGTAGAATTGACAATTTTAAATGTTGGGAAGTAGTTAACATTAAGTATGTTGAAGGCAAAGAAAGGCGTCTATGCACTGTGACCCAACAGTTCATTTGTAATCTCTGGCCTGCAGAAAGTGTTGAAGAAGAAAAGAATGACAAATCTCATTACAGACCAGCTAAGGCTGGATAACAAAAATGTTTAGTGCAGACAGTAAGCTTGGTGACAACTAACAGTATGGGATTGAAGGAAAGGAAATAGACAGTTGCCACTAATCTGGAAGTTTTGTTATGTGAGTTTGGCAGGCAGTCAAGAGATGGAAAGAGATCTGTATATGAAAAGAAGGGCATTCATGGACCTGTTGTTGGCAAGCTGAGATAGCCTGGAGATGCACTCATTTCTCTTTCAAGGATAAGTTTATAGAAAGAGTAAATAATAGATACATTAACAGAGATACTAGAATGTGACAAGTGAGGGCCCAAGGGTATAAAATTTAAGGGGCCACTCACTTTCAGGGTCATGAAGGTTCATGGGTGAGGCTGGCACAAATCTAGGCGTGAGTGTCTCCTGACATCGTGTGCTCTGGATGCAACAACTGCCTCAACTTAGTGCTGGTTCTGGTGTTTACACTATGTCAAAAACAATTATTTATTCTTTTCTCAGATGATATGGCTATTTTTCAGCTTCAGGAAGAACAAATCTTTGTGAAAAATACTAATGAAAGTGTAGTAAAAAGAAAAAAAATCTGGACACTAATGGCCCCTTTCGTGATGACAAATTTGCAACAATTTGTTACAATGAATCAACTTTTTTATGTATTTATACATTTTCAATTATACTTCCAAACTTTGATAAAATTTCACTTTCTTGGTTTACATATTTATTCATTCCAAGGTTTGTATTGAGTTCCTACCTAATGTGTCATTGTGCTAGGCAATCGATTCTATATTGGTGAATAAAACAGGAAAGGTGACTGTGCTTTTGGTGTTGATAAGTGGGAGAGAAAAAGCCGATTAGTACGTACATAACTAAATTAGTAGGTACTTATCATTGCAGTAGGAAAATAAAAGAAACAAACACAATGCAGAAACTTTTACTATTATTGGTTTGTGTTCAAGAACACAGTCAAGGAGCACGTTCAAGACCTTTGGCAATGCATGTGGTTGAGGAGAATTCCTGCCAGAAGTCCTAAGACATTTGAGAAAGTAAATTATATAACATCTTTTCTTTCAATACTAAAGATAAAATTGAAATAATCCATGCATACCTTAAAAATAGGAAGACTTTGTTTTAAGTATGTAGAATAAAAACATAACACATTTAATCATACTGCAAAGATACTACTAATACAGTTATTTCTTTTTTTCTAGTTTTGTCTCATGCCACACTTCAGTACAATTCATATTACTCCTTGACTACTCTTCCTGTACTCTTGTCTTTTTTCTTTCTCTTCCTTCTCCTACTCTTCCTTTTTATTCTTACATAGATAGTATTGATATAATTTTAACTTATTCTAATGTGAAGTTACTCTTGGACGGGAGCCTGGGTGGCTCATTTGTTGAGTTTCAGCTCAGGTCTTTTTCTTTTGGGTCCTGGGATCATGCCCAGAGTTGGACTGTGTGCTCAGCAGGCAGGCTGCTTGAAGATCCATTGCCTCTGCCCTATAACCCCCCCCACACACACACTCTCCCTCTAATTAAAATTATGTAAAAAGAAATGAAAAATAAGAAAAACCTGAAAAATAAATAAAAGGCTACAAAATAAAAATACAAAGAATGCTCCTTAGTCTTTACCCTAAGCTCTGAAGGTTTGCAGCCCTCTATTATCCGTAAACTTGAGAGAAGTGAGTTGTTCATGATGGCCTTCTAGGGGAGGGATCTCTTGCTCTTATCCTCAAGTGGACTCCAACTGGTACAAATGTAGCTCTCCTAAGCAGCAGAGACAGGACTCCAAGTAAGCAGCTCTGGATTCTGGTGTGTGGCGCTGTTTTACTCCCTGAAGGCTTGCAGCACCAATGGGTGAGAAGAGTATCGCTGCACCCTGCTCTCTACTCACCCTGCTGAAAATTTGCACCCCCGCTCTTCAGTAGGCACTCGCAGGGAAAAATAAAAATCCACAAGTCATGACTCCTTGGTTTCTGTCAGAAGTCTGTGTTCACGCTGCCAGTGACAAGGCATTTTTATCTCAGGCACACAACTGAGTTCTAACTTCATTTTATTTTATTTTTAAAGATTTTATTTATTTATTTATTTATTTATTTATTTGAGAGAGAGAGAGAGTTAGAGCGAGAAAGAGAATGAGATGGGAGAAGGTCAGAAAGAGAAGCAGACTCCCCATGGAGCTGCGAGCCTGATATGGGACTTGATCCAGACATTCTGGGATCAAGACCTGAGCTGATGGCAGTTACTTAAACAACTAAGCCACCCAGGTGGCCCCAATTCCAACTTCTATGGATTCCTGTGGCATAGAACCACACCATACCTGCTGGGTGTTTAAGGTCTTGCTATGCTTTTTTTTTTTTTTTTTTTTTCCTGGACCCCTCTCAGGAAAGTAAACACCCAACAATGCTGTGATTCGGTTGTATAGGGCTACACAGAGAAGAAAGCCAGAACTCATATTCGTGGTTTTCAGCCATTTTTCCCTAACTGATAACTGGGAATTCTGAAACATCCGGGCCCCACCTGTTCTTCTTGTGACCCCCAGGATCCTGAGATTATGCTGTCACACCTGGGATTCCATCCCACTTCACCACTTGAACACTTTTAAGCCATAAATATCCCCCATAGTAGTCAACTCCTAGGTGTTTCAATCATGCACTACGTTGTCACAAAAAACTTTGCAGTAGGTTCCTTCAGGTAGGTGCCTCCTCTTTGCTGTATCCACAGTCATATCACCCACACAACTTATTACCACCCATGCCACTCAAGCTCTGAAGGTGCTGCAGGCACCACAGTGAGAGCTAGAGGTTGCTCTTGAGGTGGTTCAGGATCTTCTTCTGGGACTCATGCTGTATATCCAAGAAGAGAAACGTATCATCACCATGATTGATTTTTCATGTCCCCACTAAATAAGGAAAAATTTCCCACCACTCAATGCTCTCTGAGTCCATGAAGCAATCCCTAGAAGGTCTTCCCTGATGGCAGGCTATGGGCACAGGAATCTAAGAATACTTATTACTGCTGCACTACCAGTTGATGGAGACTTGCTCTGTGTGGCCTAAGCTGTTCCATCTATATCAGCCGCACCCAGGCCTCCTCACCTTAGCATCTCTCTTCCCTCTGCCCCTCCCCCTCCTGCTTGTTCTCTTTACCTTCTAATAAAAAATAAAATCCTGAAAAAAAATAAATATTGAGTGTAAAAGTGTACACTTAGGCCATCAAGACCTGACTGGAAACACCCACCTTTGTGTATTTCTTTGTCATATTTCCTCTTGTGCTGATGGTGTCAGAGGTGCATGACAACCCAGGGAGTGAGAAGGACCATGGTTGAGGGACTCTGCATTCCTGAAAGACCACATAAAGGATTTCAGTCTCCTTATCTTAAGAGCCCCCAGCACGGTCATGGGGGGAAATCTGTGGTGACATGTTACCAATATTTGGGGAGTTACTTGGTAATTTAGCGTAATGTAATATACCTACAACTTATTGAAATCACCAAGTTAACTTCAAGAGTTATCAGACAAAAACCTTTAGACATCAAAGAGGCACCTGGCTTTCTCAGTCAGTAGGATACTTGATCTCTGGGTTATGAGTTTGAGCCCCACATCAGGCATAGATTACTTACAAAATAAAAATATAAAAAAGAAAAAAAAAGTAGTTACACATGAGCAAAATCAATGAGGCTCAAACGATGGAGCTGGTCAGTGTTGGGATGGATCCTGTCTCCCATTCTTTCAGCCTCTGGGCACCGCACACTCAGGTGGTGCCAGTGCTTATTAGCCAACCAGGTTCTGCATCTATGAACTCAGGGTCTAGAGGAGAAGATGGACAAACAAGAAACAAAAATGAGAATGAAAATAGCAATTGCTCCATAGGAAAAGAGCAAGGGACTACAACTAAGTCCTGAGCTCCACCATGTGAGTGGTATGACAAGGCTATCCTGAGATGACATTGAGAATTCCTGTGGCAGGAAAAGAAAGAGAAGACAGCCCTGCACAAATCTGAGTGTATTCAGCCTGGCAGAGGACACCACGGAGCAGAGGATTGGAGGCAGAATTTGATGTTCCCAGAGTGAAGGTTAGAAAGGAGGCCAGCGTGGCCAGAGGAAGCTGAAGAAGAGAGCAGAGAGGGAGGGTAGGAGGGCCAGGTCCCGGGGCAGTTCAACAGTATCAGTGCCCTTCTCTCAGTGCTGTGTGACCACATTTCCACACACTCAGTGGCTGAACCCACAAACACTGTCTCCCGGGCTCAGGGGATCAGCAATCCAGCAGTGCTTAGCTGGGGGCCCATTCCAGAGTCTCTCATTAGATTGAGGCTGTTGACAACACCAAGGGAGGACCTGCTTCTATGAGAACCTGAGCTGACTTAGGGGCATTGGCCAGATACAGCCCATCTCAAAAACCTAAGTTCTTCGGTCTGTTGTTGACCCACAGTGCTAAGTCACATGCATATGTCTGTTTCATGGTTCAACCTAAGGGCTTGTACTCCAGTATGAGGATCTGATAGAGAACATGGGTCAGACTCAACATGGGGCTAGAAAACGATCTTTTATAGCTAAATCTCATCAGGGACTTTGGGTCATGTTGCCATGTTCTGCAGAATGGAAATGATTCAGTAAATCCAGATGACACTCAGGGGAGAGGGGTACACAAGGATGTATGCAAAGTATTTGGGGAACCAACGGTACCCCCGAGGGGAGAAGGTGATGATCCCTGCAGGGTCCATGCCATGACCAGAACCAGACTGGTAAGAAGGCTTACCAGACATGTATGCAGCTCTTTGAGTATCTTCAAAGCTGGGGTACTAGTGCACCTAGCCATTCACTGGGGACTCTGGAAAAGGTTGTCTAGAAGGAAGCGGCTATAGACATGGAAATGGTATCTGGCTGAGGGTGATCTTTGATACCGGAAAGGAGACATCTCCACATGTTTTTGTCTGAGGAGGAGCCCAGGTTATGGCATCCCACTGAATGGACCCCTATCTACATCACTTCCATTGTAAAGGAGGTAATGGCTTGCATCCCAGGACAGGCACTCTCTAAGTGTAAGGGTGCATTCTGACCATCAAGGACCAAGGCTCCAATCCCTTCTTTAGGGTTTTCATTGAAAATCAGAAGCCTAAGATCTTGTGAAGTATTTCCCACTCATTGTAGGTGAGGCTGCCATCTTCTGGGACTCCAGAATGTGAGCAATGATATGAACACATGTGTGCACACAGGAGCAAGTGTGCATGTGCACACAAAAATACACAAAACAGTAGGGACTGTGGGGTGGGATCTGACTAGTAGCAGATTCAAAGAAGTTGATAGGAGGAAGGAAATTTGGTTGGAGGTATTTCTTACATGTGACACCACCCCTCTAACATCATAGGTACTATCCAACTTATGCCTGTGGATATCTGGTAGATGCTAGAATCATCCATATTTTACAGAGAAGACCATCCTTGTCGGGCACAATGGCTTATCTAGGGTCAAAAACAGGTAAGAATAGAGAGTTGTGTCTGAAACCAGATATGTTTCCAAGCTCGGGCCCTGGCTGCACCTGGATCTTCCCTGGGAACTTGTGGAGAGGGGTGTGTTGGTTTCGCTGTGTACAGATGTGGCCTTGGATGCAGAAAAGAGATGAGGAAAATTCAAACCAGAGCACTGTTAGCTTAGGTGTCAAACCAGGAGTGGACTCCAGTAGGGGATCCCAGGCAGTGATGTCACTTCCTTGACCACAGACCCCAGAAGAACTTAGAACCCTTGCAACCAGGCACCCACATTCTAGTGTAGCCCAGTATCAGGGTTACTTGACTAGAGACATTTGATGTGGAAAGATGTTCTATTGCTCCTGGCCTACATTCTGGGATTCTGGCTTCCAGAAACCCCAGGGGAATAGCTTTTTCACATGCTGCAGACATTAGCCCAAAAGCTTGCCCCCAATGCCTAAGGACATTTGACAGGAAGTGCCATATGGTACTTAATACTGAGCAGACTAGGCGATGCCCTCCCCTATGAACCACCCAACGGCAGTCACATCCCTTCATCTTGAGTTTTAGGGAAAGAGGAATATGTGGGGGTTCCCAACCATGGGATGTAGTAGGTTGAGCACAGTGGATACCCTAGTTATCCCTTCTTTTTCACACCAATGTCATGGTCAGGAGGGTGGAAAGAGGATTCCTAAGGTGCCTCTTATCTGTTCCAGGGCCCATCCAAGATCCTGAAGCTGTGCCACGTTTATCTCCTTAATGGAGATATGTGCATACTGGGGTGTGGTGTGTCTGGAATGGAGTGCCCTTGGTCTGAAGACAAGCAACAGCATCCTGACAGGGCTCTGAGGCCTCCTGCCTGGCTGCTGGGCCCTGTCTTTACAGAGCTCTACAAAGGAGATGGGGCAGCAGCTGAATTATGAGATCCCTTTATCTACTTCCTTGCAGTACAAGAAGGTGCCCCACACTGCCAAAAGAGTCCAGCATTGGTTCAAGACGAGTGCGGGAGTTGGGGAGATCCCACTACCAGGGCGCCAATGCAGTACAAAGCCCCCACCTCCTAGAAGTCAGCCTGGGCTCCTAGAGTCCTGTACTCACATGCATCTCCATCCCATCTCTTCCCCAATCTTGCCCTCATGGTCCTTCCTATGCCTTGGACAGAAGCAGTGTCATTGTCCACTTACTTATAAGAATATCATTAAAGAGACTTAAAACCATGTCTCATCTCATTTATCTAGAGTGTTCTTCCTAACTCTTGCTCTCTGGTGTCCCCATTGGCCCAAAAGCTCTTCCCCAAGTTCTACAAGTCTTGCAAATGATCATGGTGAGTTGGGAGACATTTATCCAGTGACATTCAGCCCATGGTACTATGTCTCTTGCTCTGCCCCTTTGTTTTAATGGAACACATTTTTGAGGCCCCTCCAGGGTCAGGATCAGGGCCTCCACCGTTCTGCACACCATTCCAGAAGGCCAGTCATTTATCACAGCCATTGAGCCCTTTACTGAAGCAGGAATTTGATGTGATCCCCTTCTGTTGCCAACACATAGTGAGGCATCCTACATCCTTTGCGCCCTAATATTCTAAGACCTCTCAGCTAAATCATCTCTGTGTTCTTGTCTCAAGAATGGGATATGTTATCAGAAATCACAGGATTCATGCCATTCATGCAGGGTGGTGCTACCAGTACTCAGCTCACAAAGTGACCTGACATACTATCAGTTCAGATACCATTTACTTCAATTCTTTATATGACTGCGAAGAACCTTTTTTCTTTTCCTTAAAGGTTTACTAATTGATTGGTTGATTTATGGATTTGAGAGAGGGGCAGGGGGAGAGAGGAGAGAAACAGAGGAGCAGAGGAAGAGACAGAATCCTCTAGCAGACACTGCCCTATGGGCACAGCCCTACGAGGAGCACAGTCTCAGGACATTGAGAACATGATCTGAACCAAAAGCAAGAGCCTTATGATTAACCCAAGGAAACACTGAGTTACATTATTCTTTTTAGGACTGTGGGCGCTCTTGTCCCACCTCTTGCCATAAGTCACTGAGATCTGGGGGGTCAGTCTGCTCTCCAACACCCAATTCTCCTGCTGGCCATAGCACTGACTCATGTCTCCTCTGATTCACTTCAAGGTAAAAATGGCTCAATCAGAAAGAGAAATGAGACCTCCATGGATTTACCAAGCAGGCCAACACACTGGAGACAGAAATAGAACACCTGGTACCTGCCTTCCTAAGAAGAGACCTAAACTCTGTCTACATGTTCCTGGGCACATACCGAGCCTTTGCCACCACACAAGAGGTGCTGGACCTCCTATTTGAAAGGTGAGCACCCTGCCCCTAACTGCCAAGTGTGATTTGGCCAATACCTGGTTGTGAGACTTTGGCATATCTCCAAACTTCCCCAAGCCTCAGTTTACTCCTAACTGGGGCACAGTTATTATAGGGAATCAGTGGGGACTTGTAGGGAAAGTACACCTGGGTGCCTGCTCTTGTGGAATAGTCTGCTAGACGGCCTGTGGTCACGCTATTTGAGCATTCTCCTGCTCCTCATGACGAAGCCTCTGCCTCATCCCTCACGATCACTATGGTCTTGATCTGGGCTGTTTTGCCATTGAAAGGGAGATCTGATACTCCATCCGGGGTCTGTGTCAGGTGAATCCAGAGCAGGCGTCCCTGGCTATTGGCAGGGGTAGACCCACTCAGATAATTGTTATGGGTTAGTTGGGGCCCTTTTATTCATCACATATTCAGGAAGCCCCACTCAGTGGAGGCATTTATATAGGAGCTGAATATGATCCCTACAGAGAATAGACAGCACCTCAGCGTTGCAGACTAGTTGGGGCTCAAATGATGAGAGGTAGCATCCACAGGACATTTCATGTGATGCCCCCTGGCCTCCTCTAGATATGGGTGCATTTTCTCCAGCTATCATGAGGTCAGCAGAGCCAAAGAGAAGTGGAATGTGTGAGTGAACTTCAGCTGATAAAGGAGGGCCTTCCCTCTCCACCAGGGTAGTGAGGTACTGTGACTTAGAGGGCCTGCTGGACCTTCATCCACACATCTTTTATTCCTGTTTTAAGGTAAATGTCTGAGAGCTTTTTTTGGAAAATGGGAAGGTGTCCTGGGGTGATGTGGTTGCTGTGTGAACACTGTGGAAATGCATAGTGGGATGGAGGACAACTTCAACCTCTAAGAGGATCATTCTTCATCCCTTCCCCCTTCCAGCCCTATCTCTACCCCATATCCAGGACTCTGAGATGAGGATTTAGGAACCATCACACAGCAGATTGTTAGAACATGGACACTTGGTGTTCAGATGGTGTTCAGGAGACCCAGTGAGAGGTCAGGGACCACGCGACCCACATCCTGTGGGAGATTAGTGTCAGTCGAAGGAGACACATTCATGGCACCTAGTGAATAAGGCAGCACATGGGCACAGGAGGTAATATTTGAGGTATAGGGAGGGTTCTGGGAAGGCCTAGCTAGAGACAGAGTACCTTTGTTCCCTCCTTGGTTGGATCTTTACAGAGCAGTGGTGTGTGCAGTGAGGGTAAATAAGAGGCCAAACACCACCCCTCCCTGGGCACATGCAGTTGAATTCAAGGGACAAGCGAGCAAGGAGACAGACTGAGGAGTGTGTCCAGCTCCCCTCAGGAGAACAGAAATGCTTACATCATTGATCAAGGACTCCCACTCATAACACTTTTTTGCCAGCCTGCCATCTGTGACCAGACCTATCCTGGGCGGGACTGACAGATAACAGGTGGAGAAGGAGTAGGACTGGTCTCTGAGAGGAGCTGGAAATCTGGGGTCCAAGGTTCCCACAGGGTTTCCCTGGGATATTGGTTTGTATGGGCGCCCTGTCCTTTGACGTCTCTGCCAATCTGCCTGTCCCCAGGGCTATCTATTCCATCTTGAGCACATAACTAGAACAATATTCTGGGGATTTTTTTCCAGCCCCCAGAATTTCCCAGCCTGTATATGCTGCTGACATACATGGGGCTCAATATGCCAGGCTCAGATCTGGAGTGTCATGCCCAGCTTCTTCTCTCACAATTGCAACACCTTGAGCCCACGAAGTCAGAGGCTGGGGATGAGGAGGACTGGGGCTGTTGGATGTGGGCCTGAGGAGGAGACAGCTTGGGCCACACTGAGTAAGCCTCCACAAATTGTTTTTTGTCTGAGATGAGTGAGTAGTCTCAGATCCCTGTCCCCATGGAATTCAGTTGGGAAGACATTCCAAGGATTGGGTCTTGAATGCAGACCACAATGAGTGGTGGGAAAAGTTCCTTTTATTTATAAGGTGAAAGGGAAGTCAATCATGCTGATGATACTTTCTCTTCTTGGAGCTACAGCACCAGCCCCAGAGCAAGGTCCTGATCCACCTCAGGAACCCATCCAACCCCCACTCTAGCACCCACCGCATTATTGGAGCCTGAGCAGGCCCACCCCATTCCTGCTGCTGTGGGTCACGAATCAGGAAGAGCAGAGACATCATCCGGCCCTTTTGGGGCCAGTGTAGGTGGTAGTCAGGGCTATAATTCACTCTCCTGAGATGGAAGAGCCATAGGCCCCTTTGCCTGAACTGTAGGTCCAGCAGGGTCCTGCCCCTGCTTCTGGAGTTCCTGAACATCCTGAACCACCATCTGCCTCAGTGGAGAAATCAGCCTCAGCCCCTGAGCAGCAGCTGGTGCAGGCTGTAGCCCCAAACAATGTCTTACCCTTCCCCGTCATTGCCTTCTTTATATTTGTGTTTTATATACACCTGTATAATGACTTAATAGATTTTGTTCATTAAATAAAGTAGAATTTGAGTTTACATTAAATTTTCCTCAGATCCTTTTCAATGGTATATCGATGTCTCATTAGGTACATTCAGAGTTTGGCACAACCATTTACTTCTACAACGTTTCTATCACAGAGACACCTGTGCTACTAATCGCTCACTGCTCATTCCCTCACCCCGGTCTCTGAAACCACTGCTCTTCTCTCTGTCTCTGATATGTACTTTACTTGACTTGGATTTTCATGTGCCTGGAATCCTACAATATGTCCTTCTCTGTCTGTCTGCAGGACATAAGCGTGATTCACAATTAAAAAAAAAAAAAATATATATATATATATATATATATATATATATATATATATATATATACACAAATAACATTTTATTATATAGGAATGTTCCTGAAAGGACAAAGATCATGGGAAGCTCCAAAATGAATTATTTTCATTATCTGTGATAGGGTTCCCTTTCGTAAGGATGCCTTGAAAAGCAAAAAGCACAAGAGAAATGTCTGGGTCCATGAGCCACTTTCAATTCTTTCATTTTCCTGGATAGACTATGTTTAAAATATTCTAATGGGCATATTATAAAATATTAAAATCATATCTTAAATATTATCATTTATGCTAACGAGTTGGGCAATGAAGTAAGTAGTTCCTTAGGTTTTATCCAGACTATGTTTATTTAGTAAATAATGATTTAAATATGAAAAAAGAAGGCACTTTCCTTCTACCAAGAAATAATGGCCCATAACACACGGTGTCCATCTTCCCTGCCTTTCCCTCTAAGTGTAGTGTGTGTGTGTGTGTGTGTGTGTGTGTGTGCACCTGCACACATGCATGTGTGTGACAGAGTGGGGCAGGGAAGGTTCCAGGGCTGCACTCTTGTTCTACCGGATATCTCTGCAGTGGACAGGCACTGTCGCTTCTGTCCCCTTGGGCATTCACAGTGACAGAACTCAGCAGCCCCATATGTTGAACAACTAAGCCATTTCCAATTATTTGACTCTTATAATGTAAGTGATAAGCATGTCCATGCTGTAAATCTCTGTTTCTTTAGAAATGATTCCTATAAACACCAAAATTGGAATACACGTTAACCACATTTTTGTGGGACTGTTTGCTGGCTCCTCTATGCTCTCTTTATTAAGGAAAAGCATTGCTTTGGAAAGGAGGGATCCTGGATTCTATAGATGAGACCTGAAATCATGAGGAGAACAAGCTGCCAGTGATGCCATCGGGGTATTGGGAGTGACCATAGATAATGGAAGAACCTGCTAACAACACCTTCTCATATGTCCTCTCCCACAAGCTTCCCTGCCTTGTGTCCTGGAACACACCTCTCCAATGCCCTGTCTTGTGACACTCTCCAGCCACTCCATCCCCTCATGGTCCTTAGCTCAGATGCTCCATGCTCCATGCCAGCAGAGGGGTGCAGGGCAGGCTACTCCTCTCAGCTTGCTCCATGTCACTCCTGGCTGAACCCCATCCTCTCGGGGAGGAACATCAAAAGGCAGTGCAGGTCAGTGGGTGACAGACTAGTGTCCATCCAGATATAGCTTTAGTGGAAACAGCAAGAACCACTTGAACTTGTGTGAGAAAGACAGGACTTTACAAAGCACATTGGCTGCTTATGGAAGCTGCAGGATGGACAGAGCCTCAACCAGGGTCTTTGACACTGGACGTAGCTCATCCACACACCTCATGATGCTCTAGCTGTGACCCCCTGCCCTGACAACCCCAACCATGGTATCCCTCAAGTTAAGCTTGTCTGAGAGAGGGGGGTGTGCTTCCTGCTGAGACCCCTCTCCTACCCCAAGTCAGGTAAGATGGAGTTCACTTGATCTGACACTCTATTAGAGGCCGTCGTCATTAATTCCTGTCTTTTCTGCCATAACATGGAGATAACCAAGCACAGAAGATATCCTCAGAGAGAGGACATTTGAGGCTCTCTCTGCAGGAAGAGATTGAAACACCAGTGAGTGGAATTTAATGAGAAAGAAGAACTCTGAGCACTAGGGGAAGGGCTGCCATGGGCCAGGTGCTGCCATATTGGTCAGTGGCACCTTCTTTGTATTGACTTATACGGAGGGGGCCAGGCTTCCTCCTACCAATAGCTCCATCAAAAACCAAAATGACATCCATAAAATACTTTCAACTCCAACCACGGAAAGGCAGTGGGACCCAGGCAGACAAGGAGGCCTAAGATTCTTTGTACCAATAATTACACGATGAGGAAAAAGTGGACAGGTGTCATGGAACTGAGGGCAGCTAATTTACCTGCTTTGGGGAGAAAGAGCCCCATAAAAGGCACCCCCATATTTGTTCCCCAAACGGGTGACAGTTCAGGGGGGCTCCAGCCTGCCAGTTTCCACACTGAGGATTTTCCATGTCCAGGACACAAGCTCCAGGTGACATCCTGTCCCAGGGCTGGCCTGGGTTTGATGGATGAGCCCAGTGTTGTGGGATCCCATATGGAAGGGATGAAGGCTTTCTGGAAGGACAAATGAGTCAGGGGATCCTGGATTGGGAGGCCGAAGGGACACAATAAGTCAGAGGCCCAGAGCCCATGAGAGCAATGTGCTTCCATTGGGCTAATTTTAGCAGGTAAAGCTAAGGATTACCGAGTATCTTTTTAGAGCATGAATCACGTCAGTCAATCCCCCTAACAATTCCATGTGAAAGGTAGAAATGCTGTCTCTGTTTGATGAAGAAGGAAACCAAGTCTTTAAGAAACTGCCCCTTTCCGTGCTCCACATTGAGTTACAGGCAGGATTTGAACCCAGGACTTGCCAGCATTGTGGGACCAGCCTCACAAGAAGGTTGCACACAGAGGCTTCAGAAGAGACTCCTCAACTCTGAGTTTACATGAGCCTTTGTAACCAGGGATAAACCTCCTCCTCCCCAGACAAAGGTTGACTGGTACTGGGAGAGTCCTGTGTGCCAAGGAACAGCATTGTCAGACAACAGACCCAGGACAAGCCCCAGTCAGAGGTCGCACCACTGCCCGTTGAATTCAGTGAGGTCTCCAGGGCTAGGGGTTGGGTGTGGAGCTTTGTGCACCTCTGAATTCCAGCAGTGAGCCATGTGCATGGAACACAGAGTCCAATGGCAGAGAGAGAGAGCAGTTCAGGCCCCCTGCTCAGCCTCTTTATAGCTGGGCGACCCCAAGCAAGGCTCTGAAGCTACAGACCCTGTTCTTAAATTGGAGAATGCAATGGGTACTGCTAAGTGGAATATAGAAAGAAATGACTCTTACAGTTCCTGCCTGGTGCCTGGGAGCACGTGTAGAGTCCAGAGGGAAGGCATTCGTGTCAGTGACCAATTTACCCATGTGTATGTTCTTCCACTTGTTGATTTTGTTATTGTCCTTAAGAAACAGATGCCAAAGCTAAGGTCAGGATGATTTCTTCTCAGGTTTTTTTCTCTGAGGTTTATAGCTTTAGCTCTTAAATTTAGTTCTGTGACCCATTTGGGGTTCACTTTCTGTCTCCTCTGAGGGCAGGGTCCACGGACCTTCATTCACTCATTTATAATGTTATGTGTTTGTATGTGTAAGAACGGATGCGGTTTAGTCACTGTAGTACCTTAGGCTGTCACTTGTAGGGACTTGTCAATATATACACAAGAATCTGTGGAATAATATTTATTCTATCCTTGAAGAAATTCGCTGAGATTATAAATGAAGTCCAAAAGGAGGTTACTTTGCATCTTCTGTGGAGGTGGAGCAGTGTCCTTGTTAAGAGCACTCACTCCCCTCTGGTGGCCACAGGTGACATTGAAGGAATTCCCTGCAAAAGAAGCCAGTCAATGTTGGGCATCTTCAAGGATTCACAGAGAGATCAAAACAGTTCCATAAAATTCAACGTTTTGGATTGTGTCTTCTAGGAAATCTGCGGAAAATGGGCTTTTTCTCAAATGCACTATTTCGCGAAATAGTTTCTGAGTAGCTGAGTCAGGCCCTGGGTTCCAGGATAGAAAGTAGGGAGAATGGTGGATGCTTCCCAAGAGGCACAGGGTGTATGGTGCGAAAGTGGGGAAAATAACTGGATCATACCATAGCTCTGTATATTTGGTTGAAAGAAAGCAGTAGAAGAAAACAAGCCATATTTATGGATTCCTTTGCTTACACTAACCATAAAACATTTTAGAAAATTTGAAAACTATCACTCAGCATATCTGTATCCTCTTTTCCCAGTCAGATGACATGAACTTATATTCCCAGATTATTATTTTTTTTACTTATTAAGAGAAGATGGTAACATATATTGAACTCTTAATGACTTTACAAATATACTTGTAGACCTAACAGATGTATTAAGTCCTAAACTTAAGGACACGGATTCTATATACAAAAATGAGTTTCATCTCTACACACGAATAACATGCTATCAATGACAGGAATTAAGAAAATTATTTGTAATTGATAATAACTTAAAAAGAATAAAATGCATAGGAATTATTTTCACACGGAGGTGAAAGACCTGCATAATGAAGACTTAAATCACCAATGAAAGAATTTGAAGAAGACAGAGTTAAGTCTGGAGACATCCCATGCTAATGGAGCCCTAGAATATATGTAATTCAAAGGTCCGCACTGCATAAACAATCTAAATATTCAGTGCAAACACCATCAAGATCTAATGGCATTTTTAGAAATAAAACCAATAATCCTACAGAGTGAATACTACCACAAAGGGCCATGAATAGCCAAAGCCATCTGGAGAAAAAACAAACCTGGAGGTATCATGCTTTCTGAATTCAAAATGTATTACAAAGTTGTAGAAATAGAATTGTATGGTATCGACTTACAGACAGACACACAGATCAATGGAACAGAGTAGAAAACCCGGGGGTGGGGGGGGGGGGGGAAGAAACCACACATATGTAGTCAATTGATTTAAAACAAAACTTCCCAGAATGTAAAATAGGGAAGCAACACTCTGGACAATAAGTGCCTTTGGAAACACTGGGCAACCTCAAGAAAAGCAGTGCAACTGAATGCCTATCCCACCCGATCCAAAACAGCAAAGCCACAATGTGGCAAGGACTTCAACAAAACAGCTACACCCAAAAATACATAGCTGGAAATCGGGCATAATGTTTTTAACACCCATGCCTTTATATAATAGGCTCCATGACCAAAATTTGAACTCCAGATTCTGAGATCTAGAGTCAGATGCGGTGCTAACTGAACCAGGCAAGAACCTATTAAAACTATGTGGCACAGAGGTGTCAGAAGAGATCTATTCATTCATTCCCTTAACACATTTTTTTGAAAGAATGTTTCTTGAGATCCTTCTTAACACTGAGTTTTGGATTTGATATCACAAGCAAAGGCTACAATGAAAAATAAACAATGGGCACAACATCAAACTAAAAGCCTTCTGTACAGCAAAGGAAATCTCCAAACATCATATTGAAAAGACAACTACTGAAAAGGGGAAAATATTTGCAAACTACCTAACTGGTAAATGTCTCATACCCAAAATATTGAAGAACTCATACAACTCAATAAGACAAGAACAGATAGCAGTTACAAGATGAGCAGAGTTCAGACTAAATATTTTTCCAAAGAAAATACACAGAGGACCAACAAATACATGAAGAGATGTTCACCACCACATATAACCAGGGAAATGCTAATCAAGGCCCAAAATGATGTCACCTGTCACCTGTCAGAATGACTAGTATCCAGAAGACCAAACAAGAATTGTAGCCAAAATGTGGAGGAAACGGAACTGAGCTCTATTGGTGGGAATGTCAATGGGCTCTGTTGGTAGGACTGTAAATGGGTGCTGCCACTATGGAAAACGTGTCAAATTTTCTCAAAAAATTCAACATAGGGACACCTGGCTGACACAATCAGAAGAGTGAGTGACTCTTGATCTTGGGGTCATGACGTTGAGCCCCACATTGGGGGTAAAGAGTACTTAAGAAATGGATATAGAACAAACATATCATCCAACAATTCTCCTTTTATGTATTGGAATGAAGCCAACTTTTCTCTCTTCTACAGTGAAGGCATATAGGGGTGCCTGGGTGGCTCAGTCATTAAGCATCTGCCTTTGGCTCAGGTCATGATCCCAGGGTCCTGAGATTGGGCCCCACATTGGGTCCCTTGCTCAGTGGATAGTATGCTTCTCCCTCTCCCACTCCAGCTGCTTGTGCTCTCTCTGTGTCTTTCTCTCTGTCAAATAAATAAATACAATCTAAATAAATAAAATAAAATGAAGGCATATAGTTTGATGTGCCCCGCTGTTTCATTCCAGCACTGAGAGTCTCTGCTTCTTTGAAGTATACTGTGAAGGGTCCTGGCCACCAATCTAAGGTTTAAAGTCTCAGGTCAACTGCCCTCCAGAGCTCTACTCAAATCCTGAGAAGTTAGCTTTCAGTCTATGCCCCTTGTACCCACAGCTTTGTCTTCCCCAATCTGTCCAGACCCAGCCCACCACTCCCTAGTAACTTGACACAGCTTGTGGTTTGGCTGACCCAGGGCTTGCTGAGTCAGCACTGGGCTCAAAGCTATGTCCTAAGCTGGCCCCTACAAACATTCCTGGGTCACAAGAACCTACTACCTCCTTACCAGAATGCTCGCTGAAGCACAGGCCCCCAACCTGTATACTTGCTGATCAGGGAGCATCTCCCGGACATTGCAGTCCCACTGTATCCAATGAGTCATCAGGTGTTCTGTGCAAATTCCTTCCACTCTTCTCCCTCAAACAGTCAAGACTCTCTGCAGCAGGTGTGAACAGGTTAATTCACATGCACATGGTCACCAGAATCTTGCTGGCTTTAAGTCTTCTGTTACTCATGCAGATACTTCCTTCCCAGCTCAGCAGTATCTGGAAGTGAGGATACTCTACCAAGTCTTCTGATCTTGAAACGTTTGACCCTTCATCTATCCCATCGTCTGATATGTCTGGTGTCTTCCTTCTTCCCACAGAAATATTTTCTTCATAAGGTCCAGCCTTCAGCTCTGAGTGCCGCATTCACCCATGGAATCCACTGGGTAACTCGATACTTAGAGCCTCCTTGTTGATGGGATGAGAACAATAATCTGGAGTTTATGGGTTTCTAGGAATTTCTGGAGTGAATAAGTGACAAATATCAGTCCAGCTGTCTCAGATTTTGTTTTGTGGTGGGAAACATTGACACTGACGGGGCAAGCAAAATCCTTTCAAATGCAACATATATTGAAAAGGAAACTGCAACCCATAATTTGTCTCATTGTATATTTATATTTATCCAAAATGATGACTTAAGTTTGATTTCTTCAAAAGGTCTGCATAACACAGTAAGAGGCTATTTTAAGTGGTCAATTTGAACAGAACCCAAAGTGGTGCTTTTTCTTCTCCCATTGCTGAGCTTTTCTGCTTCCAACTTGCAACACATAGCCTATTCTTTCTACCTCTTGGCAAGAAAGCCAGGCACCCATTTAATGCTCAATCCCTGAAGAACATCTTTTTTTTTTTTTTTTTTTTTAATAGTGTCCTCTGGTAATTACACAGAAACCATGGCTGCGCCAGGTGAAGAAGACAGATTATCCACAAGGGAACTGCATTTCCACTTTTGGTAACATTATCTGAGGTGAAATGTTAAGGTAAGTTTGGAATGAATTTTTCTTAACTCCTTCCACACCTGGGTATGCAATGTGACTGTGCTAGGGCCTGACTGCGAAAGCAAGGAGCATTGCTCCGGAACTCCAGACTTTGAAGACCGTGGGAGGATTAACGCTGAAACTGCCTGTAATCAAAAGAGTTTGGGAGTAAGGGAAGGAGAAACAGTGAAGCATCAGTGTGGGAAATACCCATTGGATGCTAAAAGTACTTGAATGCTGAGCAAGGACTGGGCCTGATGTCCTTCATCTGACATGTGCTCCCCACAGGAAGCTCCAGAGCAAGGACTAAAGCCACAGTTGATGCCAAATTCAGAGTAGAAATTTACAGTCCCTTCCAGGCAGTGGAGATGTGAGAGAACGTGCGGGGTTTTGGAAGCAAGGCACCAAAACTTCAGTGTCCCATTTCTCATATGCTGGCCATTTGCCTATGTAGTCTTCAAGTCTTTGTTCCCTCATATAGCGCACAAAGACCATTATGGTGCCTTTTCTTTCCTTATGCTTGATCAAACGCCATGAGAGAAATCTAAAGCTTGCTTAGAGGTGAGGTTTATTGTTAGGTGAAGTTATTACTGACTCATAACAGAGATTCTGAGGTATGGTTTTTGTTCTTTTACAACCCTGTGAACATGTTTTTGAGTGGTGGTGACATTCCAGGCTTATTGAGGTACCACTTAGGGTACAACAAACTCCTGAGGCTTCCCTCAAGAGAAGGCACAGGTGAATCCAAGTGAATGTTCATTACTAACAGTTCTTGTCTTGACCTCTGGGCATTACCTGTAGGACTGGCCTTTGGAGAAGTACAGTCATCATGAGTTAAAAATTTGCCATACTAGCAGTTGTTGGAGCTTTCACAGTGATGATCCCTTGCCAATGCTTAAGTGGTTCTTTAGATAAATAGAAAACAGAAAGAAAATAAATAGAAAAAGAGATAAATAGAAAGAAAATTAAAACTTTCAGTTTCTTTCTATGAAGACAGGATTACCCTGATCCTCAAACCGGGCAAAGATCCCATCAAAAAGAAGAATTTCAGATCAATATCCTTGATGAATATGGACACCAAAATCTCAACAAAATCCTAGCTAATAGGATCCAACAGTACATTAAAAAGATTATCCTCCATGACCCGGTAGGATTGATCTCTGGGAGGCAAGAGGGGTTCAATATTCACAAATCAATCAATGTGATAGAACAAATCAATGAGAGGAGATAACCACATGATCCTCTCAGTTGATGCAGAAAAAGAATTTGACAAAATACAGCATCCATTCCTGAGTAAAACACTTCAATGTAAAGGGATAGAGGGAACATTCCTTAACTTCCTCAATCTATCAATGAAAAGCCCACAGTGAATATGATTCTCAATGGGGAAAAGTTAACAGCCTTCTCTTTGAAATCAGGAACATGAGAAGGATTCCTAGTTTCAGCACTGTTCTTTAACATAGTGCTAGAAATCCTTGAAACAGCAATCAGACAACAACAACAACAAAATAAAATGTACTCATTTTGGGAAAGAGGAAGTCAAACTCTCTCTCATCGCAGATGACATGATACTTTATATGGAAAACCCAAAAGACTCCACCCCCAAACTACTAGAACTCATATAACAATTCAGTAATGTGGCAGGATACAAAATCAATTCCTAGAAATCAGTTGCTTTCTTATACACTAACAATGAAAATAAAGAAAGGGAAATTAGAGAATTGATTCCATTTACTATAACACCAAGAACCACAAATACCTTGCAATAAACCTAACAAAAGAGGTACAAGTTCTGTACTTAAGGAACTAAAGAACATTCATGAAAGTAATTGAAAAAAAAAAACACAAAGAGATGGAAAAGCATTCCATGCTCATGCATCAGAAGAATAAACACTGTTAAAATGTCTGTACTGCACAGAGCAATCTATACTTCAATTCCATCCTGGTCAAAATTCCACTACCATCTTCAAAGTGCTGGAACAAACAATCCTGAAATTTGCATGGAACCAGAAAAGACCCCAAATTGCTAAGGATATTTTCAAAAAGAACAACAAAACCGGGGACATCATGTTGCTTGATTTCAAGCTTTGTTACACAGCTGTGATCACCAAGAAAGCATGGTAATGCCCCCCAAACAGACACATAAACAAGTGGAAGAGAAGAGAGAACCCATATATGGACCCAAAACTCTATGGTCAAATAATCTTTGACAAAGCAGGAAGAAATATCCAGTGGGAAAGGAGACAGTCTCTTCAATAAATGGTGCTGGGAAAATTGGGCAGCTATATATAGAAGAATGAAGCTTGACTATTGTCTTACACCATACACAAAGCTAAACTCAAAATGGATAAAATACCTCAAGTTGAGGCAGGAATCCATCAGAATCCTAGAGTAGAACATAGGTAGGAACCTCTTTGACATCAGCCACAGCAACTTCCTTCAAGATATGTCTCCAAGGGCAAAGTAAACAAAAGCAAAAGTGAACTTTTGGGACTTCCTCGAGATCAAAATCTTCTGCACAGCAAAGGAAATAGTAAACAAATCAAAGAGGCAACCCTCGGAATGGGAGAAGATATTTGCAAATGACAGTACAGATTAAAGGCTGATATCCAGGATCTATAAAGAACTTCTCAAACTCAACACACACAAAACAGATAATCATGTCAAAAAATGGGCAGAAGACATGAACAGACACTTCTCCATGGAAGACATACAAATGACTATCAGACACATGAAAAAATGTTCATCATCACTAGCCATCAGGGAGATTCAAATCAAAATCACATTGAGACACGACCTTACACCAGTTAGAATGGCCAAAATTAACAGGACAGGAAACAAGTGTTGGAAAGGATGTGGGGAAAGGGGAACCCTCTTACACTGTTGACGGGAATGTAAGTTGTTGCAGCCACTTTGGAAAACAGTGTGGAGATATCTTAAGAAAGTAAAAACAGAGCTTCCCTATGACCCTGCAATTGCACTACTACTGGGTATTTACCCCAAAGATACAGATGTAGTGAGCAGAAGGGCCATCTGTACACCAATTTTCCCAGCAACTATGGTCACAGTCACCAAACTGGAAAGAGCCAAGAAGCCCTTCGACACACAATGGATAAAGAAGATGTGGTCCATATATACAATTGAATATTATGCAGCCATCAGAAGGGACGAATACCTAACTTTTGTATCAATATGGATGACTGGAAGAGATTATGCTGAGGGAAATAAATCAAGCACAGAGAGTCAATTATTTTATGGTTTCACTTACTTGTGGTGCATAGGAAATTACATGGAGGACATTCATAGAAGGAAAGGAAAAGCTAATTGGGGGAAATTGGAAGAGGAGCTGAAGCTTGAGAGACTGTGGCTCTAAGAAACAAACTGAGGGTTTTGGAGGGGCGAGGATTGGGGAATAAGTGAGCTGGTGGTGGGTATTAAGGAGGGCATATATTGCATGGAGCACTGAGTGTGGTGCATAAATAATTGATCTTGGAACTCAGAAAAAAATAAATTAAATTTAAAAAATAATCATTTAGTTACTTATAGGAATCTTAATAAAATATGAACAGTGAAAAATACATTTCATTTAAAATGTAATAATGGCGAGTATTATGCTTAGTGAAATAAGTCAATTGGAGAAAGACAACTATCATATGATCTTTTTGATATGAGGAAGTGGAGATGCAATGTGGGGGGGGGTTGGGGGCAGGTAGGAAAAGAAAAAAAATGAAAGAAGATGGGATTGGGAGGGAGACAAACCATCAAAGACTCAATCTCAAAAAACAGACCGAGGGTTGCTGGGGGGATGGGGGACGGGAGAGGGTGGTGGGGAAATAGACATTGGGGAGCATATGTGCTATGATGAGTGCTGTGAAATGTGTAAACCTGGCGATTCACAGACCTGTACCCCTGGGGATAAAAATACATTATATGTTTATTAAAATAAATAAATTAATTTAAAAAACAAACAAACAAAAGAAAGATAAAATGTAATAATGATGCTATTTTATATCTTTATGAGATTTAAAGCAAAACATCCATGACCTACATTCTCCTATTGGTAAAAATTACCTCACTTATCACCTTTATAAAAATAAACTTCCTAGATATCTACTACACTGAAAGTTACTTCAGATTTCATTTCACAGAAAGGGGGTGTATTTACAAGGACAGTAGTAGAATATTTGTGAGAAGACTTTCCATTGTAGCTTTTTTTCTATATTGCACTTTTACCACAGAGGATCTAGGAGACAAGACACTGAGAAGCCAGAGTGATTCTAATCAGTTCTCAGATGTTAGTCAAAATTAAATCGTAGGGCGCCTGGGTGGATGAGTGGATTAAGCCTCTGCCTTCAGCTCAGGTCATGATCCCAGGGTCCTGGGATTGAGCCCCACATCGGGCTCTCTGCTCAGCAGGGAGCCTGCTTCCCCCTCTCTCTCTGCCTGCCTCTCTGCCTACTTGATCTCTCTCTCTTTCAAATAAATAAAATCTTTAAATAAATAAATAAATAAATAAATAGTAAATATCCTCTTTCAGAGCATAGGGAGGTCACTCACTTCATAAAACATACCTGAATAATATCACGTTAGAATATTTTTTACGGACACTTGAGTGGTTCAGTCATTAAGTGTCTGCCTTTGACTCAGGTCATGATCCCAGGGTCCTGGGATCAAGCCCCACATTGGGATCCTTGCTCAATTGGAAGCCTTCCTCTCCCTCTCCTGCTCCAGCTTGTATTCCCTCTATGGTTATCTAAATCTGCCAAATAAATAAATTATATATATACATATGTCTATATGTACATAGATATAGATATAGATAAATATATATTTTAATTTTGCAACTTGCCACTGTTCCAAAAAATTTTCAGGGATGAGTCAAACTTAAAACAATGTAAAATAGGGCTTCCTTATGACCCTGCAATTGCAGGTCTGGGTATTTACTGGGTATTTACTCCAAATATACAGATGTAGTGAAAAGAAGGACCACATGTACCCCAATGTTCATAGCATGAATGGCCACAGTCACCAAACCGTGGAAAGAACCAAGATGCCCTTCAACAGACAAATGGAAAAGGAAGATATGGTCCATATACGCTATGGGGTATTATGCCTCTATCAGAAAGGATGAATACCTTCCTTTTGTATCAACAGGAACGAGATTGGAAGAGATTATGCTAAGTGAAATAAGTCAAGTGGAGAGAGTCAATTATCATATGGTTTCACTTATTTGTGGAGCATAAAGAATAACATGAAGGATATGGGGAGAAGGAGAGAAGGGACTTGGGGGAAATTGGAGGGTGAGACAAACCATGAGAGACTGTGAACTCTGAAAAACAATCTGAGGGTTTTGGAGGGGCAGGGGTGAGAGGTTGGGTGAGCCTGGTGGTGGGTATTATGGAGGGTATGCATAGCATGGAGGACGGGTGTGGTGCATATGCAATGAATTCTGGAACTCTGAAAAGTAATTATTATTTTTTTTTTTTTAAAGGAGATACAAGACTCTATCTGAGGACTGTGCCTGGGCAAAAACAGAGCAGGTGCCCCCAGGGGTGAGCAGGTGGTACAGGCCCACTCAGATATCTGTGATGGGCTGTTTGGGGCCCTTTCATTCAGGAAGCATTCAGGAAGTCCCACTCATCACAGGTGATCCTCTAGGAGCTGACTGTGAATCCTTCACAGAACAGACAGCACCGGAGGGCTCCAGACTAGTTAGGGGATAAACAGTGACACTGGACACGATGAGAGTTAACATCCACAAGACATTTTATGTGATGACTCATGGCTTCCACTAGATATTGGTGTTGCGGCACCTGGGTGGCTCAGTGGGTTAAGCCTCTGCCTTCAGCTCAGGTCGTGGTCTTGGGGTCCTGGGTCGAGCCCCTCATCGAGCCCCATATTGGGCTCTCTGCTCAGCAGAGAACCTGCTTACCCCTCTCTCTCTGCCTGTCTCTCTGCCTACTTGTGGTCTCTCTCTGTCAACTAAATAAATAAAATATTTTTTTAAAATGTTTAAAAAATAGATATGGGTGTATTTTCTCCAGCTATGGTAAGGTCGACAGAACCTAGGAGAAGCAGAATATGTAAGTGATCTTTGGCCGATGCATGAGGGCATTCTCTCACCCCCATAGAAGCCAGGGAACTGTGAGTTGGAGGACTCTTGGACCCTCATCCCACACATCTGTGATTCCTCCTTAAGGGTGAAGGACTGAGAGTTCCTTCTGGAGAAAGGAAGGGGTCTGCAGGAACTGTTGATGTGGGCACCTTTGCAGAGAAGAGGGTGCTGGAGGACAGCTTTAGCCCCTAAGAGAGTCATCCCCCACCCAGCCTCCTACCCGACTCTACACTAATCCAGGGATGCAGAATAGAGACTATAGGAAACATCACACTCAGCAATCTGTTGGAACTTGTTACGCTGCATGCTCAGAGGGTGCTCAGAAGACCCAATGAAAGTTCAGAAACCCGATATTCCACACCCTGTGGGAGAATAGTGTCAGTGGAAGGAGACCCACTCGTGGTAACTAGCGAAAGTGGCAGGACAAGGTCAGAGGAGGTAACATTTGAGGTATTGGGAGGGTTCTGGAAAGGCCTGGCTAGAGACAGCATCCCTTAGTTCCCTCCTTGGTTGGATCTTCACTGCACAGTGGCATGTGCAGCAAGGGTAATTAAGAGGGCAGACACCACCCCTCCCTGGGAACATGCAATTGAATTCTATGGCAAGTGGACAAGGAGACAGACTGAGGAGTGTGTCCAACTCCCCTAAGAAGAACAGAAATGCTCACAGGATTGATGAGGACTCACACTCATAGCACATTTTTACACCTTGTCTTCTATGACAAGACCTGACTCAGGCAGGACTGCCTGACCACAGGTGGACAAAGACGAGGACTGGTCTGTGACAGGAGCTGGAAGCCCAGGGACCCAGGTTCCCACAGGGGTTCCCTGGGATACTGGTTTTGGAGGGTGGCCTGTCCTCTGACTCCTCTGCCCAACTATCTCTTCCCAGGGCCATCTCCTCCATCTTGCACTCATGGCTAGAACAATAGCTTGAGGTTTTGTCCAGCCACCAGAATTTCCCAGCCTGAATATGCTGCTGGCATACCTGGGGCTCAATATGCCAGGCTCAGATTTGGAGCACCATACCCAGCTTCTGCTCTCACACCTGCAGCAGCTTGAGCCCACAGACACAGAGTCTGGGAGTGAGAATGGCTGGGTTGACTGCTGTGGGGCTGTGGATGGGGCTGCGTGGGCCACACTGAGCAAGCCTTCATAGAGTGCAGTTGGACCGAGAGGAGTGAGTAGTCTCAGATCCCTGTCCCCATGGTCTTTAGTCAGGGAGACCTCCCAGGTTTTGCTTCCTGGACACAGAAGACATTGAGTGCTGGGAAAAGTTTCTTTTCTTTAGAAGGGACATGGAAAGTCAATCATGATACTTTCTTTTCAAGTGTTACAGCACTAGGCCCAGAGAAAGATCCTGAACCACCTCAGGAAATCTCCCCAGCTCCCACTGTGGTGCCCGCTATATCTTCAGACACAAAGGTGGCCCACCCCATTCCTGGTGCTGGAGTTCACAATTCATCAAGAGCAGTGGCACCACCTGCCCTATTGGGGCCAGTGCAGGTGGTAGGGCTCTAATTCACTCTCCTGAGATGGAGGAACTATCATCCCCTTTACCTGACCTGAGGGTCCAGCAGGGTCCTGCCCATGCTCCCTTTTGCTTCCTGAGGGGCACGCGCCAGCCTCTCTCTCAGTGGAATAACCAGACTCAGCTGCCAACAGCAGCTCATGCTGACTGGAGCCCCAAGGATGGGGTTCCTTTCTCTCTTTGTAATTGTTGTGTTTTGCATACACTTTTAAAATGGCTTAATAGATTCTGTTCATAAAATAAAGTATTATTAGAGTTTACTTAAAATGGTATATTGATCTGATCCTTTTTAATGGTATATTGAGGTGCCCTTAAGTACTTTAAGAGTGTTGCACAACTAAATACTTGTGGAACATTTCCATCACAGAGAAACCTGGGCTACTTATCACTCACTGCTCATTACTGTGCCCCAGTCCCTGCAACCACTGCACTTCTCTCTGTCTCTGGTACTATACCTCATCTGGGATTTTCATGTGACTTGAATCCCACAATATGGACTTCTCTGTCTGGCTATAGAATATAAGAAAGATATATAATTTTTTTCGTTGTTTTATAAAAGTAACATTTTATTACAAACCAATGTTCCTGAAAGAACTATCATAATGGGAAACCCCAAAATAAGCTACTCTCATTATCTGGGGAATTGTTCCCTTTCATAAGGATATCTTGAATGGAAGAAATGGCAGGGGCGGGGGATTCTGGGTCCATGAGGCACCTTTAAATTCTTTCATTATCCTGCATAGGCCATATTTAAGTTATTCTAGTGGGTAATTTATTTAAAAAATATTAAAATCACATCTTAAATCTTCCCATTTATTACTAAGAAGTCAGGTAATAGAGTAAATAGTTCTTTAGTTTTAAGCCAGAAAGTGTTTATATAGTAAAATAATGACTTAAATCTGACAAAAAGAAGACAAGTTCCTTCTCCAATAAATAATCGCCCTTAATGGATTTTGTTCCAATTCCAATGATTTTCCCTCTGTGTTGCATGTGTGTGTGTGTGTGTGTGTGTGTGTGTGTGTGTGTGTTATGCTGCGGATGAAAGGTAGTAAGAGTTTTTGGGCTGGGCTTTTCTTCTACCTGATGTCCCCACAGTGGACAAGCACTGTCTCTGCTGTCCTCTTGGGCATTCTCTGTGACAGCACTCAAAGACCCATCGTGGAACAACTGAGCCATTTCCAATTATTTGACTTTTTTTTTTTTTTTTGACAGACAGAGATCACAAGCAGGCAGAGAGGCAGGCAGAGAGAGGAGGAAGCAGGCTCCCTGCAGGGGAGAGATCCTGATGCGAGGCTCGATCCCAGGACCCTGGGATCATGACCTGAGCTGAAGGCAGAAGCTTTAACCCACTGAGCCACCCAGGCGCCCCAAGAAGATGGCTTCAATTATTTGACTCTTGTCATTCAAGTGATAAGTACATCTGTGCCACGAATCTGTTTCTTTCTGTCTGATTCCTACAAGTATCACCACTTGAACACTTTAATTCAGGGACATCCCCCTTGTACTGATGGCATCAGAAGTGCTTAACAATCAAGAGGCCCATGGGGAAGAGGCTCTGGGCTCCTGAAAAACCACATGAAGGAGCTCAGTATCCAATCTGAAGATCCATTCAGCACTGTCTTGTGAAGAAATCTATGGCAACATGACAGCATAATTTGGGCAGTTATTTGGTAAATCAGCATAAGGGAATGTAACTAGAACATGTTGAAATCAGCAAGCAAACTTAGATAGTTATCAGCCTAGAACCTAGAGAAAATGACCAAAGAATCACTTGGCTTCCTCAGTCAATAGGGCACGAGGTACTTGATCTCAGGTTCATGAGTTTGAGCTCCACGTGGAACACAGAGTTGATGTAGGAAACAAAAGAAAAACAAAACAAAACAGGACTTGCACATGACCTAAATCGATTGGGCCTGGTCAGTAGTGCTGGTCGGTGGTGGGCTGGATCCTCTCTCCTGTTCATTCAGCCACTGAGCCCTGAGCACTCAGGTGGTGCCAGTCCTTATCAGGTGAAAGGTTTCTCCCTCTTGGAGCTCAGGGTTTTGAGGGGCAGATGGACAAGCATGACTGAAAAAAATGAATGAAAGGAGCATTTGCTCCATGAGACAAGAGTAAGGGACTAAACTGGGTCATGAACTCCACCATTGGAGGCATCTGATAAGGCTATGATGAGATGACACTGAGAATTCCTGTGGCAGGAAAAGAAGAAGGCAGCCCCACACAAATCCCACCGTATTTAGCCAGGAAGAGGGTACCATGGTGCAGAGGATTGGAAGCAGAATATGATGTTCCCAGAGTGGGGGTTAGAAAGGAGGCCAGGGTGCTAGAAAGGAGGATGCTGAAGGGGGGAGCAGAGGAAAGGGAGGAAGACCATGGCCTGGGGCAGGCAGACAGTACCAATACCTGCTCCTAGTGCTGTTTGACCACATTACCCCACACTCGGGGGCTTAACCAGCAAACACTGTCTCACAGTCTCAGAGGAGACTTTAAGTTCAGTAATCTAAAAGTGTTCAGCCAGGGGGTATTGCCAGAGCCCATCAGTACTTTGGGACTGTTGACAACACCAAGGCAGGACCTGCTTCTCTGATAACCTGAGCTCACTTCGGGTCTTAGCAGGATTATGTTCATCTCAAAAGGCCTGAGTTCTTCTGTGTGTTGTTGACCCTCATTGCTACATCACCTGCCCATGTGTGTGTCAAGATTCAACACAGGGGCTTGAATTCCAGTGTCAGGATCTGCGAGAGAACACGGGTCAGAGGCAGCATAGAGATGGGCAATGAGTTTTTAGAACTAAATCTCAGACAGGGCTTTTGGATCATGGGGCCATGTTCTGTGGAATGGAAGGAGTCACTAAGTCCAGACCACACTCCGAGGGACAGGCTTAGACCAAGTTTTTTAAACAATATATGAAATTTCAGGGAACCACTAGGAGGAGAAGGTAACGACCCCTATAGGGTCAGTGCCTTGCCCAGAATGACAGACTTGTATAAGGCTGAACCAGGCATGAACCCAGCTCTTTGTGAGTGTCCTCAAATTTGGGGCCCTGGATGTACCTCAGACTCACTGGAGGGCTCTGGAGAAAAGTTGTGTTGACGGCAGGGGCTTACAGACATGGAGATGGTTTCGGGGTGAGAATAAGCATTGATGTCATAGACAGGAGGCATTCCAGGAAGTTCTTGTCTGAGGGGGAACCCTGGTTATGACAACTCACTGAGTGGACCCCTATTCACGTCACACCCATTGGAAAGGAGGTAATAGCTCTCAGCACAAGATATGCAGTCCCTAGTGGTAAGGGTGTATTCTGACCATCAAGCCTCAAGGCTCCAATTCCCTCTTTATAGTTTGCTTTGAAAGTCAGAATGCCCAAGGTCATGAGAAATTATGACCCACCCCTATGTAGAGGGGCTATCATCATCTGGAACTCTAGAGTGTTAACACTGATGAACAGATGTGTGCCCTGAGCAGTGACTGTACACACACACACACACACACACACACACACACACATATCATTAGGGACTGTAGGGTGGGATCTCATGAGTAGCAGGCTCAGAGAAAGTGAGAAGGGGAGGACAAGGTACTTGGAGTTATTTCCTACCTGTGACATCACTCCTCCCATAACATAGATATTATTCTACATATGCCTGTGGAAATCTGGAGTTAGCCCATTCTAGAATCACCCATATTGAACAGACAAGACACAGACCACCCCTGACAGGTATAATGGCATATCCAGGGTCAAGGTAAGAGTATAGAGATGTGTATGATCCAGGTGGGGTCCTGACTCCACTCAGCCATTCTTTGGGGGTCTGTGGAGAGGAGTATGTTGGTGTCCCTGTGTACAGATGTGGTCTCACATGCAGAAAGGGGATGAGTAGATGGCAGCCCTGATCACTGTCTGTATAGGTGATAATATACAGGATGGACATGGGTAGCTGATCTCAGGCAGTGAAGTCACTTCCTTGACCACAGACCCCAACAGAATTTGGAACGCCACAACCAGGCACCCACATTCTAGTGTAGTCCAGTACCGCATTCTAGTGTAGTTCAGTACCAGTCTAGTGTAGTCCAGTACTTGGCTGGAGACATCTGATTTGGAAAGAAGTTTTCTTCCTCCATGCCTACTTCATGGGTCTCTGGCTTCCAGAAAGCCCAGGGGAATCGCTTTTTCTCTTGCTGCAGACATTGGCCCAAACTTTACCCCCAACGCCTCAGGGCATTTGGCAGGAGGTTCCATAAGGTAACACAAAGGAGGCTAGGCCAGGCCAAGACATCCCTCTGAGCCATCCCAGGGCAGCCCCATCCCCTCCTCTTGATTTTCAGGTAAAGAGGGATATGTGGGGGTTTCTTTCACTGGCTGGAGGAGGTTTCAGGACAGTGGAAACCATGGTGATCCCTTTATGTTCACCCCAATGTCATGGTGGACAAGGTGGAAAGACGATTGTGAGGTGTGTCTTACCTGTGCCAGAGTGCATCCAAGGCCCTGAAGCTCTGTCACGATTCTATCCTTGATGGAGATGTGTGCATACCAGGGAGTGGTCCATCTGGAAGTGAGTGCCCTGTGTCTGAGTACCAGCAAAGGGAGCCATACAGGGCACTGAGACCTCCTACCTAGCATCTGGGCACTGTCTTTATAGAGCTCCACGCAGGAGATGGGGCAGGAGCTGAATGACGAGAACCTCTGCTCTACCACCTTGAAGGACAAGAAGGTGCCCCACACTGCCAACAGAGTCCAGTGCTGGCTCAGGGTGAGTGCAGGTGCTGGAGAGAACCAACCCCCAGGGTCCCAAAACAGAAAAAAAAAAAAAAAAGTGTCTCAAGTCCCATTACTAGAGCCAGCCTAGTACTGCCCTGGTCTCCCTCCTAAAGTCCTGATCCCACGTTAATCTGCATCCCCATTGCCTCCCTAACTTGCCTCCATGGCTCTGTCCCTGCCTTGGCCAAATGCTGTGTCACTGTCCACATAGTTGTAGGAATATCAGAAAAGGGACTCTAAATGCTTTCTCATCCCACTCATCGAGAATCCTTTTGTCCTCTGTTATGCGTTTTCCTAAATTGTGGTGCTAGGTGTTCCCATTGTCTTGACAGTCCTTCCCCAAGTTCTGAAAGTCTTGCACATGATCATGGTGAGTTGGGAGACTTTACATAAAGGAGCAGGGGGCCCATGGTACTATGACTCCTGCTCTGCCTTTTGGTTGTGAGGGAACACATCCCTGGGTCCCCTCCACGGTGAGGAGCAGGGACTGCATTGTGCTGCACGACATTGCAGAAGGCCAGTCATTTATCACAGACATTGAGCCCTTCACTGATGCAAGACTTTGATGGGATTTGCTTCTGTTGCTGACTCCCATTGCTGCACTAAACATCCTACATGCCCTAACATCTCTGAGCTGTCTCATCTAAGAAAATGTCTGTGTTCTCATCTCAAGAATGGGATATGCTATCAGAAATCACAGGATCAATGCTGTTCATGCAGGGAGGTCCTATAAATACTCAGCTCACAAGCTGACCTGAGATACTATCAAGTTCAAGCTTCACTTACTTCACTTCTTTGTATGGATGCCAAGAACATTTTTTTTTTCCTTTTCATTAAAGGTTTATTAATTCATTGGTTGATTGACTCATTGGAAAAAGATAGGGGGAGACTGGGGATAAGCAGAGGGAGAGACAGAATCTTCACGAACATTCTGCCCTCGATACGCAGCCCTAAGAGGAACTTGATCTCAGGACATTAAGATAATGACCTGAGCCAAAACCATGACTCCTAGATTTCAGCCAAGGAATCACCCAGTCACCTGATTGTTTTTATGACTGTGTCCCATTAGTTCCACCTCTTGCCATAAGTCACTGGGATCTTGGGGGTTCGGTCTGTGCTCCAACCCCTGACCCTCGTGGTGGCTATAGCACTGTCTCAGGACTCCTCTGTTTCACCTCAGGGGAAAAATGGCTCTCCGTTGAAGAGGAGAGAGACCCACGTGCTATGGACCAATGGGGCAAACCTGCTAAAGAAGCAAATACATCTGGAGCCTGATCCCCTAGGAGACAACCTCAGGTGTCAACATATTTCTGGGCTCATACTGTGACTCTGCCACATCCCAAGAGGTGCTGGACCTCCGGTTTGCAAGGCCAGTACCCTGCGCTTTACTGCCCAGCAACATTTGGCCACAGCCACGTTGTGAGATTTGGGAATGTCCCAAAACGTCCCTAGCCTCGGTTTTCTCCTCTGACTGGGGCAGAGTTATTTTAGGGACTCAGTGGGGTCTTGAAATGAAAGTGCACCTGGATGCCTGGGCCTGTGCAAATGTCTGTTAGCAGATCTGTCATTGTACACATTTATCATTGTCCTGCTTGTCGTGATGAAGCCTCTGCCTTACTCTGACTATCACTGTGGACTTTATCTTGGCTGTTTGGCCATTTTAAAAGAGATCAGAGACTCTATCTGTGGTCTGTGCCTGGGTGAAACCAGAGCAGTGGTCTCCGGGTGTGAGCAGGGGGTCCAGACTCATTCAGATATCTGTGATGGGTTGGTTGGTGCCCTTTCATTCAGCAAGAATTCAGGAAACCCCACTCTGTGCATGCATTCCAATAGGAGCTTACTGTGAACCCTGCACAGATCAGATAGCACCCCAAGCCTCCAGACTACTCAAAGGTCAGGCAGTGACACTGGACACTAAGAGAGGTAACATCCACAGGGCATTTCATTAGTTTCCCCCTGGCCTCCTCTAGATATGGGTGCATTTCAGGAGCAGTGGAATATGTGAGTGAGCTTTGGCTGATGAAGAAGGGCCTTCTCTCTCCCCAAGGGCAGCCAGGGGACTTTGAGTTGGAGGGAACCTTGGACCCTCATCCCACACATCTGTGATTCCTCCTTAAGGGTGAAAGTCTGAGAGTTTCCTCTGGAGAAAGGAAGGGGCTCAGGGGAGCTGAGGGAGCCCACAGTGGACACTGTGGCAGAGCAGAGGGGTCTGGGGAATAGCTTTAGCCCCTAAGAGTATCATTCCCCTTCCCGCCCCCTCCCAGCCCTGACTCTAACCTAATCCTGGGACCCAGAAGAGAGGCTGTGGGAACCATCGCACTCAGCAATCTGTTGGAACCTGGACACTGGGTGCTCAGAGGGTGCTCAGGAGACCCAGTGAGAGCTCAGGGACCAGACATTACACACCTTGTGGGAGAATAGTGTCAGTGGAAGGAGATCCACTCATGGCGCCTAGTGAAAGAGGCAGCACATGGCACAGGTAGTGACATTTGAGGTATTGGGAGGGTCCTGTTAAGGACTAGCTAGAGAGAGAGCGTCCCTTTGTTTCTTCTTTGGATGGCTCTTCACAGAGCAGTGGTATGTGCAGTGAGGGTAATTAAGAGGACAGACATCACCCCTCCCTGGTACAAGACGTTGAATTCAAGTAGCAAGTGCACAAGGAGACAGACTGGGGAGTGTGTCCGGCTCCTGTTAGGACAGAAATTCTAACACCATTGATCAAGGACTCACACTCAAAGTGGGTTTTGCCACCCTGTAATCTGTGACCAGGCTTGTCTCAGTCAGGACAGCCAGATCACAGGTGGACAAGGATTAGGACTGGCCTCTCACAGGAGCTGGAAGCCCAGGGACACAGGTTCCCACAGGGGTTTCCTGGGATACTGGTCTGGGAGGGTGGGCTGTCCTCTGACTCCTCCACCTAACAGTCTCTTCCCAGGGCCATCTCCTCTATGTTGAACACATGTCAAGGAAAATATCCAGAGGATTTTTTCCAGCTCCCAGTGTTTCCCAGCCTGAATACGCTGTTGGCATATTTGGGGCTCAATATGCAGGCCCAGATTTGGATCACCGTGCCAAGATCTTGCTCTCCCAGGTGCAACAGCTTGAGCCCACGGAGCCAGTGTCTGGGTAAGAGAAATTCTGGGATGAATGATGTGGGCCAGTGGAGGGTACTGTGTGGGCCACACTGAGTAGGCCTCCAAAGAGTGCAGCTGGGTCGAGAGGAGTAAGTAGTCTCAGATCCCTGTCCCCATGGTCTTTAGTCAGGGAGACCAACAAGGGATTGGTTCATGGACACAGACGACATTGAGTGGTGGGAAAAGTTTCCTTTATTTCGAAGGGACACGGGAAGTCAATCATCGTGATGATACTTTCTCTTCATGGAGCTACAGCACTAGTTCCATAGCAAGATCCTGAACCACCTCAGGAACTCGCCCCAGCTCCCACTGGGTCACCCACTGTATCTTCACAGACAAAGCTGGCCCACCCCATCCCTGCTGCTGGATCTCACCCCTCAGCAAGAGCAGTGGGACCACCTGCCCTGTTGGGGCCAGTGTAGGTGGTCGTCAAGGCTCTAATTCACTCTCCTGAGATGGAAGATTTGTCATCCCCTTTTCATGACCTTGAGGTCCAGCAGGGTCCTGACCCTGCTCCTGGGGTTCCCAAGGGACTCAAGCCAGCACCTGTGTCAGTGGAATAACAAGCCTTAGTCCCCAAGCAGCATCTCATGCTGGATGGAACAGGCTGGATGGATTCCCCTTCCCTGTCTTTGCCTCTTGTGTAAGTTTTGTGGTTTGTATACACCTGTATAATGGCTTCATAGATTTTGGTCATATAAATAAAGTAGAAATTGTGATCACTTAAACGTTTACTCTGATCCTTTTCAGTTTTCTATCGAGGTGACTTTAAGTATAGTGTTGCACAACTATTTACTAGTAGAACATTTCCATCACAGAGAAACCTGGGCTACTGATCACTCACTGCTCATTGCCTCATGCCAGTCCCTGCAACCACTGCTCTTCTCTCTGTCTTTGGTACTTTATCTCGTGTGGCATTTTCATGTGCCTGGAATTCTACAACATGGCCTTCTTTGTCTTGCTACAGTATATAAGAATGTTATGTATTTTTTTTCAGTTTCTTTTTTATAAAAATAACACTTTATTACCAACGAATGTTCCTGAAAGAACAGTCATAATGGAAAACTCTAAAATAAACTACTTTCATTATCTTGGTTAGTGTTCCCTTTCATAAAGGAACCCCGAATGGCAGAAACTGGGTAATGTTTGGGTCCATTAGAAACCTTTAAATTCTTTCTTTATCCTGCATAGGCTATGTTTAAACTATTCTGGAGGACTTTTTATAAAAAATATTAAAATCATATATCAAATCATCCCATTTATTTCTAACAAGTCAGGTAATAGTCAATTGTTCTTTAGATTTTAGTCACACTGTGGTTATGTAGTAAAATAATGATTCAAATATGAAAAAAAAAGAAGACACTTTCCTTCTTCCAATAAATAATACACATAATGGATGGTGTCCCGATTGCATGAATTTCCCTCTGGGTTGTGTGTTTGTATGTGTGTGTGTGTGTGTGTGTGTGTGTGTAATACTGAGTGGGAGGCAGGTAGAGTTGTAGGCTGGGCTCTTGTTCTACCTGATGTCCCCACCGTAGATACGCACTGTTGCTGCTGTTCCCTTGGGCATTTTCATTTACAGCACTCAAAGCCCCATAGTGGAACAACTGAGCCATTTCCAATTACTTGACTCTCATCATCCAAGTGATAAGTATGTCTGTGCCATAAATCTCTTTTTTCTTTCTCTCTGATTCCTACAAGTTTCATCACCTGAACACCTTTAGTTCAGGGACATTCCCCTTGTACTGATGGCATCAGAGGGACATGACAACCCAGGGAGTGAGAGGTCTTATGATAGAGGGACTCTGGGCTCCTGAACGCCCACATGAAGGAGATCAGCCTCCAATCTGAAGATCTACTCAGCACTGTCATGTGGGGAAATCTATGTTAACATGCTACCACATTTGGGAGAGTTATTTGGTAAATTAGCATAAGAGAATATAACTAGAACATGTTGAAAACAACAAGCAAACTTCGATAGTTATCAGCCTAGAACCTAGAGAAAATGACCAAAGATGCACTTGGCTTCCTCAGTCAGTATGGCACGAGGTACTTGATCTCAGGGTCATGAGTTTGGGCCCCACATGGAACATAGAGTTGATGTAGGAAACAAAAGAAAACAACAGGACTTACACTTAACCCAAATCAATTGGGCTTGGACAATAGAGCTGAATGGTGATGTGGTGGTGGTGCCAGTGCCAATCAGGCAACCAGTTTTTCCCTTTAGGTGATCAGAGGGCAGATGGACAAACATGAACTGAAAAGGTGAATGAAAAGAATATTTGCTCTATAAGAGCAAGGGACACAACTGCGTCCTGAGCTCATCCAGGTGAGGGGTCTGACAAGGTTGTGTTGAGGTGACATTGAGAATTCCTGTGGCAGGAAAAGAAGGAGAGAGCCCTGCCCAAATCTGAGTGTATTTAAATGGCAGAGGGTACCATGGTGCAGAGGATAGGAAGCAGAATATTATGTTCTCAGAGTTGGGATTAGAAAAGAGGCCAGAGTGATTGGAGGAAGCTGAAGATCAGAGTAGAGAGGAAAGGGAGGAGGGCCATGGCCTGGGGCACGTGGACACTACCAGTGCCCTGCTCCTCGTGCTGTGTGATCACATTACCCTACACTCAGTGGCTTAACTAACAACCACTATCTTACATTCTATGAGGAGTATTTAAGTACAGGAATTCAGGAGTGCTTAACTAGGGTCTCCTGCCAGAGCCCCTCAGTACTTTGGGGCTGTTGATAACATCAATGCAGGATCTGCTTCACTGAGGATCTGAGCTCACATACTGGTTTTGTCAGGATTCCGTCTATCTCAAAAGGTGTGAGTTCTTTGGTCTGTTCTTGGCCCTCCTTGTTAGGTCTTGGGCCCATGTGTGTGTTTCAAGGTTCATCATAGGACTTTGTACTCCAGGATGAGGATCTGAGAGAGAACACAGGACATAGATAGCATGGGGATGGTCAATGAGCTTTTAGAACTAAATCTCAGACTGGGCTTTTGGATCATGAGGCCATGTTCTATGGAATGGAAGGAAACATTAAATCCAGGCCACACTCCAACGGATAGCATTACACAAAGATGATAAGACAGGATATGAGATTTCAGGGAACCACTGGGAGAAGGTGAAGACCACAGCATTGTTAGTTCCTTGCCCAGAATCACAGACTTGTAAGAAGGATGAACCAGGCATGAACCCAGCTCTTTGTGAGTATCCTCAAAGTTGGGGCCCTGGATGTATCTAGGACTCATTGGAGGGCTCTGGAAAAAGTTGTGTTGACGGCAGGGGCTACAGACGTAGAGATAGTTTCAGGGTGAGGAAGGGCATTGATATCATAGAAAGGAGGCATTCCAGGAAGTTCTTGTCTGAGGGGGAGCCCAGGTCATGCAACCCACTGAGTGGACCCCTATCCACATCACAACCATTGGAAAGGATTTCATAGCTCTCAGGACAGGTAAGGGTGGACTCTGACCATCAAGCGCCAAAGCTCCAATCCATTCCTTAGGGTTTGCTTTGAAAATTAGAAAGCCTAAGGTCTTGGGAAAGTATGGGCCACCCCTCTGTAGATGTGGCTGTCACCTTCTCGGACACCAGAATATGAGCACTGATGAACAGATGTGTGCCCACAGGAATGACTGTGCATACTCTCTCTCTCTCTCTCTCTCTCTCTCTCTCTCACACACACACACACACACACACACACACTTAAACACAACATTAGGGACTGTAGGGTAGGATCTGATGAGTAGCAGACTCAGAGAAATTGAGAGGTGGAGGAAAATGTGCTTGGAGGTATTTCCTACATGTGACATGACTATTCCGATATCATATATTTTATTCCACATATGCTAGTGGAGATGTGGAAAAAATCCATGCTACAATCATCTGTATTTTACAGACAAGATGCAGACCACTCCTGTTAGACATAATGGCTTATCCAGGGTCACAAACAGGTAAGAGTGGAGATTTGTGTCTGAAGCCAGGTGGGGCCCTGGCTGCACTCAGCCTTTCCTTAGAGGCCTGTAGAGATGTGTGTGTTGGTGTCACTGTGTACAGATGTGGCCTTGCATGCAGAAAGGAGATGAGAAGATAGCAGCCCTGAGCACTGTTTGTGTAGGTGATAATCCAGGGTAGAATTGGGTAGGTGATCTCAGTCGGTGTAGTCAATTTCCTTGACTGCAGACCCCAATAGCATTTGGAACACTGCAACCAGGTGCACATTCTAGTGTAGTCCACTACCAGAGTTACTGGACTGGAGACATCTGATACAAGAAGATGTACTCTTGCTTTTTGCCAACACAATGGGTTTCTGGCTTCCAGAATCCTCAGGGGAATAGCTTTTTCACATGCTGCCAACATTGCCAACAACCTTGCCCCCAGTGCCTCAGGGCATTTGGTAGAATGTTCCAGTATGCTTTATAAGAGCAGGGTTCAGTATGGATGACTAAAAATCTAACCTAGGGTTAGGATAAGGGCCTAGGGGCATGACATATCCGATCTACTGACTCTGGGGCCTGTTGTCATGGTGGCTGATTGGAGGATGGGATTAGGTTGTGTCAAACTGCATGAAAGTCCAGGGTTGAGTATGAAAATAGGGTAGCATCAGAGGCAGTGCATGTTTCTCCTAATCTGGGGGTTTTGTGCAGCTCATAGGGCACGGTTTCCTTCTGGAGGGCAGGGTGTGGCCTGTGGTGTGAGTCCTGAGTCCCTAACCTGGGAGACTTGTGGGCCAGGACTCTGGGAAAAGACGTCTGAAAATCCAAGCTAGGGTTTGGGCTAAGGCCTAGGGCATGGCAGGCCCTATCTGCAGATGCTGAGGCGACCTCCCCAGTATCTGAAGTTATTATGAGTGTCAGTATTTCACTCAGACTAGAATTTATGAACACTAGGGCCACCGTATGTAGAGGTGGCCTCCTGAGAACATGGTGGTTTCTCCTGCTCAAGGGGTTTTGTGCAGTTCCAAATAGCAAGATTTCATTATGGTGGACTGGCGGAGTCCTATTGTGTGTCTCATGGTCCCCCAAACGGAGGGATTCATGAGCAGGGCTCTGGATATGGATGTCTGAAAACCCAACCTAGGTTTAGCATTTAGGGACTAGGGGCATGGCAGGTCTGATGTGCTGACTCTCAGACCAACTACATGGGTAGCTGACTTGAGGTCGGGGCTCAGGCTGAGGGTCAGAATGTATATTAGTGTCCAGGGACAGGCTCCTTAAATCGGGGTGGCCTTGATGGCCGTGCAGGTTTCTCCTAATCTGGGGACTTTTTGCAGCTCCATAGAGCACGTTTTCCTTCTGGAGGGCAGGAATAGTCCTATGGTATGGTTCTGGATTACTCTATTGGAGGGCTTGTAGGCCAGCAGGACTCTTGGGGTGGGAGTCTGAAAACCCAAGCTGGGGTTAATTTTGGGACCTAGGGCATGGCCATCCCAATCTGCAGAGGTTGAGGCAAACTCCCTGGGATGTGAGTTTATTGCGAGTTTCAGGCGTTCACTCAGGCTGGAGTTTGTGTCCATTGATTCTGCCAAATATGGGGGTAGCCTAATACGGCCTTGGAGGTTACTAAAACCCTGTAGATTTTGAGCACCTCCAATTAGTAAGGATTTATTCTGAGGGACAGGAGGAGTCTTGTTTTATGACTCAGGGGTCAACCACATGGAGGGACTTGAGCCAAGACTCTTGGATGGATTCCTGAAAACCCAACCTAGGGTTAGGGTTAGGTCCTAGGCGCATGGCATGCCCAATCAGCTGTCTCTGGAGGGAGCTACCTTGGAGACTCAGTTGTAAATGGAGCACAGGTTGATGGTCACAATGCACGTTTGTGTTCAGTGAGTCCTCAGAAAGAGGGTGTGGCCTCAGCCATGCTGGTGTCTCCAGCTCTCAGGGTTTTTACACAGTTCCAAACAGCCAGAAATCCTTTCTGGAGGAGAGGAGGAGTTCTATTTACTGGCTCAGGATATCACATATGGAGGGCTTAGAGACCAGGCCACTGGGGGCAGATGTATGAAAACACAATCTAGGGTGAGAATGAGGGCCTAGGGTCAGGACAGGCCTGATCTCCTGGCTCTTGTGCTAGCTATGTGGGTGGCAGGGTAGAGGTCGGGGCTCAGGATGAATGACAGAATGTGTATTAGTGTCCAAGACTGGATTCTGTAAATGGGAGTGGCCTCAGAGGCCATGCATGTTTCTCCTAATCAGGGGGTTTTGTGCAGCTCCATAGGGCACGGTTTCCTTCTGAACGGCAGGAAGATTCCTCTGGTTATAGCTCCTGAATTCACAGTCTGGAAGGCTTGTGGGCCAGGGTTCTAAAGAAAGAAGTCCAAAAATCTGAGTTAGGGTTAGAGTTAGGGCCCAGGGCACGCAGGCCCAATCTGAAGATGCTGGGGCGAGCACCCCAGGATGTGAAGTTAGGGCGAGTGTCAGACATTCGCTCAGACTACAATTTGTGACCACTAGGGTCACCGTATGTTGAGGTAGCCTCCTGAGGACATGGAGGTTTCTGCCACTCTGAGGGTTTTGCATAGTTACAAATAGGTTTCATTCTGGAGAACAGTTGGAGTGTTGCTGTTTGGCTCTAGGGTGCCCCATGTGGAGTCATTCGAGAGCAGGCCTCTGGGCAAGGATGCCTGAAAACTAAACCTAGGGTCAGGGATAGGTCCTAGGGGCAAGGCAGGTCCAATCTGCTGCCTCTGGCACCAACTACCTGGGTGTCTGTCTGGAGGTAGGACTCAGGTTGAGGGACAGAATTGTATTAGTGTCCAGCACTGGCTTTCGTAAATGGGGGTGACTTGGCGTCTCATGCAGCTGTCTCATAATCTGGGGGTTTTGTGCAGCTCCATAGGGCATGTTTTCCTTCTGGAAGGCAGGCAGAGTCCTGTGTTGTGACTTAAGTGTTCCCTATCTGGAGGGCTTGTGGATCTGGACTCCGAGGACAGAATTATGAAATCCCAAGCTAAGGCTAGGGTTAGAGCCTAGCGAATGCAGGCCCAATCTGCAGACGCTGAGGCAAGCTCCCTGGGATGTAAAGTGAGGCCGAGTGTCAGGCGTTCCCCCAGGCTGAAGTTTGTGTCCATGTGTTCTGTCAAATATGGGGGAAGCCTCTTGTGGCCATGGAGGTTACTACAGCCCTGCCGGTTTTGTGCAGCTCCAATTAGCAAGATTTATGTTACGGGACAGGAGGAGTGCTGTTTTATGGCTCAGGTGTCCACCATAAGGAGGGATTCACGAACAGGGTTCTGAGTATGGATGCCTGACAACCCAACCTAGGGGGAGGATTAGGGCCTAGGGGCATGGCAGGTCCAATCTCCTGGCTCTGGGGCCAGCTGTCCCAATGGCTGATTGGAGAACTGGACTCAGGTTTTGTCAGACTGTGAATTAGTGTCCAAAGTGATGTAAAAACCTTGGGTGGCATCACGGGCCATGCACGTTTCTGTAATCTTGCGGTTTTGTGCAACTCCATAGGGCACAGTTCCCTTCTGGAGGGCAGGCTGGTGTGGTTCTTGAGTTCTCTATCTGGAGGCCTTGTGGGCCAGGACTCTTGGGATGGAAGTCTGAAAACCCAAACGAGGGTTAGGGTTAGGGCCTAGGGCATGGTTGGCCCGAACTGCAGATGCTGAGGAAGCTCCATGGATTGTGAATTTAGGGTGAGGGTCAGGTGTTCACTCAGGCTGGACTTTGTGTCCATGAGTACTGCCAAATATGGAGGTGGCCTCATGTGCCCATGGAGGTTACTACAGCCATGGTGATTTTGCACAGCTTCAATGAGCAAGGTTTTATTCTGCAGGACAGAAGGAGTTCTGTATTATGTCATCCATATGCAGGGATTTGAGCCAAGTATCTGGGTATGGGTTCCTGAAAACTAAATCTAGGTTAGGATTAGGGCCTGGGGGCATAGCATGCCTGATCAGCTGTCTCTGGGACGAGCTACCTCAGAGACTGAGTTGTAAACGCATCTCAGGCTGAGGTTCACAAATCGGCTTGTGTCCAGTGAGTCCTCCCAAATTCAGGGTGGCCTAGGCCATGTCGATGTCTCTTACTCTGAGAATTTTACACAGCTCCAAACCACAGGAATTCCTTTAGGAAGGCAGGAGAAGTCCTGTTTTCTGGTTCAGGGATCTCCCATATGGAGGGATTTGAAAGTAGACCACTGGGGACAGATATCTGAAAACACAGCTAGGGTTAGAATTGGGGACTAGGGGAAGGGTTGGTCTGATCTGCTGTCTCTTGGGCTAGCTACGTGGGTGACAAAGTGGAGGTCCTGTCTCAGGATGAGTGACAGAATATGTATTAGCATCCAGCGAGGGCTTCCTAAATGGGGGTGGTCTCAGAGGCCATGCATGTTTCTTCTAATCTGGGGGGTTTTGTACAGCACCATAGGTCATGGCTTCCTTCTGAAGGGCAGGGAGAGTCCTGTGGTATGGCTCCTGAGTCCCCAGTCTGGAGTCTGAGTTCCCAGTCTGGAAGGCTTCTGAGCCAGGACTCTTGGGAAAGAAGTCTGAAAACCCAAGCTAGGGTTTGGGAAAGGTATGGCATGGCAAGCCGTATCTGCAGATGCTATATTGAGCTCCTCAGGATCTGAGCTTAGGGCAACTATCAGGCATTCGTTCAGACTAAAATTTGTGACCACCAGGGCTGCTGGAAGTTGAAGTGGCCTCCTGAGGACATGGAGGTTTCTCCCACATTGGGAGTTTTGCACAATGCCGAATAGCAAGGTTTCATTCTGGAGTACAGGTGGAGTCTTCTTGTATGGCTCTAGGGTACCCAGATTGGAGAGATTCATGAGCAGGGCTCTGGGGATGCATGCCTTAAAAACACAACATACAGTTAGAGGTAGGGCCTAGGGACATACCAGGTCCAATATGCCAACTCTGGTTGTGGAAAAGGACTCTGAGGACAGAAGTCTGGAAACCCAAGCTAGGTATAGGGTTTCGGCCTAGGATATCACAGGCCCAATGTAGAGACGCTGAGGCAAGATCCCTGAGAATATACAGTAAGGCGAGTGTCAGGAGGTCGCTCAGGCTGGAGTTTGTATCCATGTGATCCACCAAATGCGGTGGTGGCCTCATGGGGCCATGGAGTTTGCTCCCGCTTTGAGGTTTTTGCACAGTTCCAAATAGTTTGGTCTATTCTGGGGGATTGGTGGTATCCTGTTTTATGGCTCGTGGGTCCCCCATATGGAGGGATTGGAGAACAGGGTTCCGAGTATGGATATCTGAAGACCCAACCTATGTTTAAGGTTAGGCCCTAATGGTATGGCAAGCCTTAGATCCTGGCTCTGGGCCGAGCTACCAATGGGGCTGTGTTGAAATGGGGCTCAGGCTAAGGGTCGCAATGGGTGTTTGTATCCTGGGCGGCCTGTAAAATTGGGCATGGCCTCAGTGGCAATGCAGCTTTCTTCCAAATCAGAGGGTTATGCAGAGCTGCAAAAAGCAAGAATACCTTCTGGGGGACAGGAGAAGTTCTGTTCTGTTTCTCAGCAGTCCCCCATGTGGTCGGATTTGAGAGGAGGGCTCTGGGTATGGATGCCTGCTAACCCAGCCCAGGTTTAGCATAAGAGCCTAGGGGCATGGCAGGTCTGATCTCCTGGCTTTGGGGTCAGATGTCTCTGTGGCTGCTTGGAGGACGGGACTCAGGTGTGTCACACTGCACAGTACCATCCAGGTTTACATATGCAAGTGGGTGGCCTTGGGGGTGGTGCATGTGTCCAATAATCTAGGGGTTTGGGGCAGCTCCGCAGGGCACGGTTTCAATCTGGAAGACAGGGATAGTGCTGCTGTGGCTGTGGAGTCCCCAATCTTGAGGACTTGTGTTTCAGGACTCTGAGGACGGAAGTTTGAACCCAAGATAGGTTTATGGTTAGTGTCTAGGGCATGGATCACCAATCTGCAGATGCTGAGGCAAGGTCCTGGATTCTGAAGTTAGAGCAAGTGTTAGGTATTCGCCCAGACTCGAATTTGTGTGCACTAGAGCCGTCATGTGTGTGGGTGGCCTCCTGGGGCCATGGAGTTTTCTTCTCCTCTGTAGGATTTGCAAAGCACTAAATAATATGGTTTCATTCCGGGGGAGAGGTGGAGTCCTGTGTATGGCCCTAGGGTTGCCCATATGGAGTGATTCGAGAGCAGGGCACTGGGTATATATGCCGAACACTCAAACTAGGGTTCATGGTAGGGCCTGGGGCATGGAAAGTCCAAAGTATTCCCACTGGCGCCAGCTACTTGGTGGCTGACTGAGGGTCAGTGTTCTGGTTGAGGGCAGAATGTGTATTAGTGTCCAAGGCCGGCTTCTGTCAATGGGGTAGCTTCGGGGTTTCATGCAGCTTTCTCATAATAGAGGAGTCACCTGCAACTTAATAAGGCACATTTTCCATCTGGAGGGTTGGCACAGTCCTGTGGTGTGGCTCGGTGTTCCCTATCTGGAGGGCTTGTGGACCAGGACGTTGAGGATGTCCTGAGAACCCAAGTTAGGACTAAGGTTAGGGCCTAGGGAATGGAAGGCAAGTGTCAGGATGTCCCACAGGCTGGAGTTTGTGTCCTTGCATTCTGCGACTCATCGCTGGCCTCATGGTGGCATGGAGATTCCTCTAACTCTGGGGATTTCACAGTTCCAAATAGCTTCGTTTATCTTGGCTGCAGGTTGTGTCCTGTTTGATGGCTCAAGGGTCCCCCACATGGAAAGATTCGATAGCAGGACTCTACCTATGGATGCCTGGAAACCCCACCTAGTGTTACCATTGCAGCCTAGGAGCATGGTAGGTTCAATCTGGTGGCTCTTGGTCCAACTACCCAGGGGGCTGAATTGAAATTGAGTTTCATGCTGATGTGTCACAATGCAGGTTTGTGTCCAGGGAGACCTTGGTAGGTGGCAGGGGCTCAGGGGCCATGTAGAAATCTCTCCTACCCTGAAGGATTGACACAGCTCCAAAAAGCAAGGTGTCCTTCTGGGGACAGGAGGAGTTCTGTTTTGTGGCTCATGGACCACATGTTGGACCATGTGTTGGTGTTCGAGAACAGGCCTCTGGGGACAGATGCCTGAAAACCTAAGCTTGGGTTCAGATTAGGGCCTAAGCCATGTCAGGTTCAATCTTCTCTCTCTAGGGACATTACCCTGGGTGTCTGACTGGATGTCAAACCTCAGGGTGCTATAGATAGCACATCGTTGTCCAGAGCGGCCTACAAAATTCAGGTGGCCTTGTAGTTTTCTCCTATACATGAGAGTTTTGGCTACTGTGACAGGCACAGTTTCCTTCAGGAGGGCAGGCACAGTCCTGCAGTGTGGCTCTGGAGGCCTCATCCTGGAGGGTGTATGGGTCAGGGTGTCGGTGACAAAACTCTGAAAACACAAACTCGATTTTTGGTTAGGGCCGAGGTTATGGCAGGCCCAATCTGCAGACCATGAGGGGAGGTCCTCAGGATCTGAAATTAGACAAATGCGTGGTGGTAGCTCAGGCTTTTGTCTCTGGATTGTGTGTCTAGGATGGCCCCAGAATGTAGCTTTGGACTCAGGGCCCATGGAAGATTTTCCCTCTCTGGGGATTCTGCCCGGCTCCCAGTAGTTCGGAGTCATTCCAGGGTAAGGGAAGAGTCCTTTTTTCTGTCTCAGGAGTGCCCCCAAACCAGGGATTCCAGAGACGGGCTCTGGGTATGGGCACCTGGAAAACCCCACTGTGGGTTAGGATTTTGGCCTGGGAGCAAATCAGGCCCGAAATGTGGGCTCTCGTTCAACCTACGGAGGACGTTTCTTTGAAAAAGGAGCTCAGGCTGAGGGTCACAATGCATGTTTGTGCCAAGTTCGTACCTCAAGAGTGGACTTGGCCTCGTGGGTCATGCCATGTTTTCCTACTTTGAGGGACTTAAACTCATCCCAACAGAAAATTTTACTGCCACGGGGAAGGAAGAGTACTCTTTTGTGTATCAGGTACCTCCATATACAGAGATCTGAGATAAGATCTGGGGACAGATGCCTGAAAACCCAGGTTGGGTAGAGAGGACCGCCTAGGGTCATGGGAGGTCCAATCTGCCTGACATTCGGCCAGCTATCTGGGAGTTGATAGGAGGTTGGGGCTCAGGCTGTGTCAGACAGAGCACTAGTGCACAGGGTGGCCTAAGAATTTGGAGTGCCCTCGAGTGCCATGAAGTTGGATCCTCCTTTGGGGTTTTGGGGCAGCCATATAGGGCAATTTTTCTTTTTGGTGGACAGGCAGACTGCTGCGTTGTGGCTCCAGAATGGCCAATATGGAGGGCTTGTCAGCCAGGAGTGTGAGGATGGAAGTTTGAAAACAAAAACGAGGGTTAGGTTGTTGGCCTAGGGCATGGCATTCACAATCAGCAGCAGCTGATAGAGATCTCCATCATCTGAAGTAAGAGCGAGTGTCAGACTTTCGTTTATGCTAGAGTTTTTATCCATGATGGCCACCTAATGGAGGAGTGGCCTCATGAGGCAATGGAGCTTTTCCCACTGTGGGAGTTGTGAGCTACTCCAAACAGCAAGGTTTCATTCCGCGGGACAGGGGGAGTCCTCTTTGATGACTCCAGGGATGCTCCTATGAAAATATTTGATAGCAGGGCTCTATGGATGGATGCCTGGAAAGACCACCACATGTTACCATTGCAGCCTAGGAACATGGCAGGTTCAATCTCCTGTCACAGGGGCCAAATACCCAGGGGGCTGAGTTGAAATGGAGTCTCGTGCTGATGGTTCACAATGCAGGTTTGTGTCCAGGGAGACCTTGGATGTGGCGGTGGCTCAGTGGACATGAAGTATTCCCCTACCCTGAGGTTTCAGCACAGCTCCAAAGAGCAAGGTGTCCTTCTGGGGACAGGAGGTGTTCTGTTTTGTGGCTCAGGGACCCCCTTATGTAGGTATTCGAGACAAGGCCTCTGGGGACAGATGCCTGAAATCCTAAACTAGGGTTCAGATTAGGACTTAGGGGGATGGCAGATTCAATCTTATGTCTTTAGGGCCATTTACCTGGGGGTCTGACTGGAGGTAGGTGCTCAGGGTGGACAGACTTCGCATTTTGTCCAGAGCAGCTTACAAAATTGGGATGGCGTCAGATGTCTTGCAGGTTTCTGTAAATCAGGAAGGTTTAGGCAACTGTGATGGGCAGATTTTCCTTTGAGTGGGCAGGACAGTCCTACGGTGTGGTTCTGGAAGCCCCATCCGGAAGGGTGTGTGGGCCAGAGCTCTGGGTACAGAAGTCTGAAACTACAAACTCGGGATGGGTTATGAAAGAGGTTATGGCAGACCGATCTATAGACCTTGAGGGCAGCTCATCGGCATCTGAACTTAGGTGTAGTGTGAGGCAGTATCTCAGGCTTTTGTGTAGGGGTTGTGTGTCTGGGGCGGCCATGGAATGTAGGGTTGGCCTCAGGTGGCCATGGAAGTATTTCCCTCTCTGGGGATTCTGCTGGATCCCAATAGTATGGCGTCATTCTGGGGGAAGGGTAGAGTCCTGTTTTCTGTGGCAGTTGTACCCCAATAACAGAGATTCCAGAGACAGGCTTTGGTTCTGGTGCCTGGAAAATCCCACTGTGGGTTAGGATTTGGGCCTAGGGGCATGGCAGGCCCGATATGCAGGTGTCTGGTCTAGCTACCCAGGGGGGTTATTTGAAAACGGACTCAGGCTGAGGGTCACAATGCGTGTTTCTGCCCAAGGTGGCCCTCAAGAGTGGGCTTGGCCTCATGGGACATGCAGGTTTCTCCTACTTTGAGAGTTTGACACCCATCTCTACAGCAAGGTTTCCTGCCATGGGGAATAAGGAGTTTTGTTTTGTGCATCAGGTCTCCCATATGCAGGAATTTGAGATAAGGTCTGGGGACAGATGCCTAAAACCCAGGTTGGGTAGAGATGACATCCTGGAGCCATGGCATGTCCAATCTGCTGGATATGCGGCCAGCTGTCTAGGTGGCTGAGGGGAGGTCTGGGCTCAGGCTGTGTCAGACAGAGCAATATTGCACAGGGCAGCATATGTAATTGGAATGCCATCGTGGGCTGTGCAGGTTGATCCTCGTTGGGATTTTTGGGCAGCCCCTAAGGCACGTTTTCCTTCTAGTGGGCAGGCAGAGTGCTGTGTCATGCCTCCATAATTCTCAATCTGACGGACTCGTGGGCCAGGAGTCTGAGGGTGGAAGTCTGAAAACACAATCTAGGTTCGGTTTAGGGCCCAGGGCATGGCAGGCCCAATCTACAGAACTGAATCGAGATCTCCAGCATCTCAAGTCAGCGACTGTCAGAAGTTCACTCAGGCTGGAGTTTTTGACCATTATGGCCACCTAATGGAGGGGTTGCCTCATGAGGCCATGGAGGTTTTCCCAATCTGGGTGTTGCGAGCTGTTCAAAACAGCAATGTTTCCTTCTGCGGGACAGAGGGATTCCTGTTTGATGGCTCAAGGGTGCCCCATACAGAATGATTCAAGAGCAGGGCTCTAGGTATGGATGCCTGGAAACTGCACCTCACATTCCCATTGGCACCTAGGAACAAGGCAAGTTCGATCTGCTGGCTCCGGGGCAAGCTACCCAGTGTTCTGAGTTGAAATGGAGTCTCATGCTGATGGGTCCCAATGTAGGTGTTGTGTCGAGGGAGACCTTGGGTTTGGCGGTGGCTCAGGAGCCAGTAATGATTCTCCTACCCTGAGTGTTTTTCACAGCTCCGAATAACAAGGTTCCATTGGGGGACAGGAGGTGTTCTGTTTTGTGCCTCAGGGACCCCCATATGTTGGTATTCGAGACCACGCCTCTAGGGACAGATGACTGAAAACCTAAGCTGGGGTTCATATTAGTGCCTAGAGGCATGTCGGGTTCATTCTTCTGTCTCTGGCGCCATTTATCTGGGAGTCTGACTGGAGGCTGGTACGCAGGTTGTGTCAGACTATGAATTTTGTTCAGGGCACCCTATAAAACTGTCAGGGGCCCAGCAGTTTCTCCCAATATTGAGGTTTCTTGAAGCTGTAGAAGGCCCAGCTTCCTCCTAGAGGGCAGGCACAGTCCTGTGGTGTGACTATGGATTACCCAGGCTGAGTGTATTTGGAGCAGAACTCTGGGGACAGAAGTCTGAGAACACCCACTAGGGTTCAGATTAGGATGGAGGTTGTGGCAGGCCTGATCTGCTGACCCTCAGGAGAGCTTTTTTTTAAATTTGTAATTAGGGTGCTGGTGAGGCGGAAACTCAGGCTTTTGCCCCTGGTTTTTGTGTCTAGGATGGCTGTGGAATGTAGGGGTGGCCTCATGGGCACATGGAAGATTCTCCAGCTTTGGGGGTTTTGCACTGCTCCAAATAGCATGGTGTCATTGCGGAGGAAAGGAGGAATTTTTTTTTTTTTTTTTTTTTTTTTGATTCAGGGGTAGCCATAAGGAGGGATTCGAGAACAGGGCTTTGTTTATGGGTGCCTGGATACCCAACCTTGGGTTAGGATTTGGGCCTAGGGTCACAGCAGGCCTCATATGGTGGATCTATGTCAAGCTACAGAGGGGGCTTAGTTGAGAACGTGGCTCAGGCTGAGGGTCACATAGCAGGTTTGTACCCAGGATGGCCCTCAAGTATGGGCGGGGCCTCATGATGCAGACAGGTTTCTCCTACTCTGAGGGTTTCACACACATCCCAATCACAAAATTTATTGCTATGGGGCAGGAGGACTTCTATTTTGTGGATCATGTTCCCCATATGCAGGGATTGGAGCACAGGCCTCTGGAGACAGATGCCTAGAAACACATGTTGGGTAGAGATGATGGCCTGGGGGTATGGCAGGTCTGATCACGTGGATTGGCGGCCAGCTAACTTGGTGGCTTACAGGAGGCTGGAGACAAGGCTGAGGCAGACAGAACATTAGTACACAGGGCTGGCTCTGAAATTGCAGTGCCGTCGAAGGCCCTGCAAGCTGATCCTCATTTGGGGTTTTTGTGCAGTCCCATAGGCCACTTTTGTCCTCTGAGAGAACGCAGAGTGCTGTGTTGGGTCTCCAGAATTCCCAATGTGGAGTGTTTGTGCACCAGGACTCTGGAGACAGAAGACTGAAAACACAAGCTAGTGTTAGGATTTGGGTCTAGGGCACAGGAGGCCCAATCTGCAGAGGCTGAGGCAAGATCACTGGCATCTGAAATAAGGGCGAGTGTCAGACGTCTACTCAGGCTGGGGTTTGTGTCCATGAGTGTCGCCTGACATAGGGCCGGCCTTCAGGCCATGGAGGGTTCCCCTATCTGGGGGCTGGGCACAGCTGCAAACAGCAAGGTTTCTTCTTCATGACAAGGGGAGCGCTGTTTGATGGCTTAAGGCAACCTGTATGGAAAGATTTGAGAGCAGACTCTATGTATGGAGCCCCGAAAACCCCACCTAGGGTTTCCATTGGAGATGAGGGTCATGGTAGGTCATATCCGCTGGCTCTAGGCCAACCTACCCTGCATGCTGAGTTGAAAATGAGTCTCATGCTGAGGGTCACAATGCGGGTTTGTGTCCAGGGCGACCTTTAAAAGTGGCGGTGGCATCAGGGGCCATGCAGGACTCTACTACCCTGAAGATTTGACACAGCTCCAAATAGAAATATATCCTTCTGGGGACCAGAGGTGCTGTGTTCTGTGGCTCAGAGATCCCCCAAATGTTGGTACTTGAGACGAGCTCTCTGGGGACAGATGCCTGTATACCAAGGCTAGGGTACAGATTAGGGCTTAATTGCATGTCAGGTTCAATCTTCTCTCTCTGGGACCATCTACCTGGGTGTCTGATGGGAGGTTGGTGCTCAGGGTGTGTCAGTCTGTGCACTGTTATCCAGGGTGTCCTACGAAATTGGGCTGTCCTCAGGGGCCTTGCAGGTTTCTCCTATTTTGAGGTTTCTTGAAGCTCTAAAGGGAACAGATTCCTTCTGGAGGGCAGGCACAGTCCAGTGGTGTGTCTATGGAATACCCAGGCTGGAGTGTTTGTGGGGTAGGACTCTGGGAACAGCAGTCTGAAAACACCAACTAGCGTTAGGATTAGGGCGGATGGTACGTCAGGCTCGATCTGTAGTCCCTGAGGCAAGGTCCTCCAGATCTGAAATGAGGGCGAGTGTGGGGCAGAAGCTCAGGCTTTGTTTCTGGTTTTTGTGTTTATGATGGCGGTATAATAATATAAGGGTGGGCTTCATGGGGACATGGAAGTTTCTCCCTCTTTGTGGGTTTTGCAAAGCACCAAATACCATGTTGTCATTGTGGGGGAAAGGTTGAATCCTGTTTTCTTACTCAGAGGTCCCCATAAGGTGAGATTTGAGAGCAGGGCTCTGTGTATGGGTGCCTGGCAACACAACCTTGGGTTAGGATTTGGGCCTAGGGTCACGGCAGGCCTCAGATGCTGGCTCCAGGTCAAGCTACCAAGTGGTTTTTGTTGAAAACATAGCTCGGGCCGAGGGTCACAATGTCATTTTGTGCCCAGGGCAGCTCTCAATAGTGGGCGGGGCCTCATGGGCCATGCAGGTTTCTCCTACTCTGAGAGTTTTACACACATCCCAATAGCAACGTATCCTGCTGGGGGGCAGGTGGACTTCTATTTTGTGGGTCATGTTTCTCCATATGCTGGGTTTTGTGAATAGGCCTCTGAGGACAGATGCCTACAAATCCAGGTTGTGTAGTGATGATGACCTAGGGGCATGGCAGTTCAGATCTCGTGGATAGGTGGCCAGCTACCTGGGTGGCTGACAGGAGGCTGGGGATCAGTGTGGGGCAGACAGAACATTAGTTCACAGGGCGGCCTATGAAATTTCGGTGCCCTCTAGGGCTGAACAGGTTGATCCTCATTTGGTGTTTCTGGGCAGCCCCATAGGGCAACATGTTTCTTCTGGCGGGCAGGAAGAGTTCTGCGTTTTGGCTCCAAAATTCGCAATCTGAAGAGCTTGGGGTCCAGGAGTGTGAGGAGAGAAGTCTGAAAACTCAAGCTAGGGTTAGGTTTCAGGCTGAGGGGCAGGAGGTCCACTCTACAGAGGCTGAATGGAGATTCCCTGCATCTGAAGTCAGAGCAAGTATCAGACATTGGCTCAGGTTGGAGTTTGTGTCCATGATGGCCCTTTCATGAAGGGGGGGAGGGCTTATGAGGCCATGGAAGATTTCCCCGCTGGGGGTTGTGAACTGTTCCAAAGTGCAAGGTTTCCTTCTGTGGGACAGTCGTGTCCTGTTGGATGGCTCAAGGATGTCCCATATGCAAAACTCAAGAGCAGAGTTCTAAGGGTGGATGCTTGGAAACCCCACCTCGCACTCCCATTGGCGTGTAACAACAAGGCAAGTTCGATCTGCTGGCTCTGGGGCGAGCTACCCAGGGCGCTGAGTGGAAATGGACTCTCCTGAGGATGGGTCATCATGTGCGTTTGTGTCCATGGAGACCTTGGAATGTAGCAGGGGCTCAGGGTCCCTGCAGGATTCTCCTACCCAGAGGGTTGGACACTGCTCCAAAGAGGAAGCTTCCCAGGTGGAGATGAGAGGAGTTCTGTTTAGTGCCTCAGGAAACCCTCATATGCCTGTATTCGAAACCAGGCCTCTGAGGAGAGATGCCTAGAAATCAAAGCTAGGGTCTGATTAGGGCCTAGGGGCCTGTCCAGTACAATCTTCTGTCTCTGGGGACATCCGTCTGCTTGTCTGAGTGGAGGTAGTTCATCAGCTTGTGTTAAATTGCCCCTGTTTTCCAGGGTGGACTACACTATTGGGATGGCCTCGGGGGACTTGGAGGTTTCTCCTAATCTGCAGGGTCATGGCCAATGGAATGGGCACAGTTTCATTGGAGAGGGCAGGCACAGTCCTGTGGTGTGTCTCCAGGGGCCCCAGCCTGGATGGTGTGTGGGCCAGGGCTGTGAGGACAGAAGTCTGAAAACACAGACTAGGCTTATGTTTGGGGCCGAGGGTATGGCAGGCCTGATCTACGGACGCTGAGGGGAGCTCCTCGAGATATCAAAGAAGGGCGAGTGGGAGGCTGTTGCTCAGACTTTTGTCCTTGGATTTTGTTTCAAGGATGGCCGTGGAATGAAGGGGTGGCTTCATGGGCCATGGACGAGTCTCCCTCTCTGGGGATTTTGCCCAGCTCCCAAGAGATTAGGGTCATTCTGTGAGAAGGGAAGAGTCGTGTTTACTGCCTCAGGTATCCTTCCAAAAGAGGGATTCCAGAGTAGAGACCTGGGTATGGGATACTGGAAAACCTGGCCTCTGGTTAGGATTGGGGACCTAGGGGTAAGGCAAACCCCATATGTGGGTTCTTGGTGCAGCCACCGAGAGGCCTTTCTTGAACACAGGGTTCACGCTGAGGGTCACAATGCATGTTTGATCCCAAGGCGGCACTCAAGCATGGACGTGGCCTCATGGGACATGCAGATTTCTCCTACCCTGAAGGTTTGACACCATGCCAACAGCAAGGTTTCCTGGCATGCGGAAGGAGGAGTTCTGATGTGTGCATCAGGTTCCCTCCTGTGCAGGGATTGGAGATAAGGTCTCGGTTCAGGTGCCTGAAAACCGAGGTAGGGAAGAGATGACGGCCTAAGGACATGGCAGGTCCGATGTGCTTGGTGTGTGGCCAACTGTCTTGGTGTCTGTCGGAGGTCTGGGCTCAGGCTGTGTCACAAAGAGCATTAGTGCCCCGGGCAGCCTATGGAATTGGGGTGTGATCAATGGCCATTCAGGTTGATCCTCATTTGGGGTTTCTGGGCAGCCCCATAGCGCAAAGTATTTCTTCTGGTGGGCAGGCAGAATGCTGCGTTTTGGCATCAGAATTCCCAATCTGGAGTGCTTGTGGGGCAGGAGTGTGAGGACGAAATTCTGAAAACACAAGCTAGGGTTAGGTTTGGGGCTGAGGGGATGGCAGGCCCACTGTGTAGAGGCTGAATCAAGATATCCTGCATCTGAATTCATGGCGATGATCAGACGTTAGCTCAGGCTGGAGTTCGTGTCCATGATGTCCCCTTCATGAAATGGGGCCTCATGAGGCCATGGAGGTTTTCCCATGCTGGGGGTTGTGAGCTGCCCCAAAGTGCAAGGTTTCCTTCTGGGGGACAGTCGAGTCCTGTTAGATGGCTCCAGGACACCCCGTACAGAAAGACTCGAGAGCAGGGTTCTAAGGATGGATGCCTGGATACCCAACATTGCATTCCCATTGCCTCTAGCGACAAGGCAGGTTCAATCTGCTGGTTATGGGGCGAGCTATCCAGGAGGCTGAGTTGAGATGGACTCTCCACAGAATGGGTGATAATCTGCATTTGTGTCCATGGAGACCTTGGCATGTGGCGGTGGCTGAGGGGCCCTACAGGATTCTCCTACATGGACAGTTTGACACAGCTCCAAAGAGTAAGCTTCATATGTGGAGACAAGAGGCATTCTGCTTGGTGCCTCAGGAAACCCCCATATGCTGGTATTCGAAACCAGGCCTCTGAGGAGAGACGCCTGGAAATCAAAACTAGGGATCATCTTAGGGCCTAGGGGCTTGTCCGGTTCAATTTTCTGTCTCTGGGGACATCAGTCTGTGTGTATGAGTGGGGTTAATTGTCCTAGCTTGTGTCAGAATGCCCCTGTTTTTCCTGGGCGAGCTACACTATTTGAATGGCCTTTGGTGCCTTGGAGGTTTCTCCTAATTTGTAGGGCTGTGGCCAACGGAATGAGCACAATTTCCTTGGAGAGGCACAGTCCTGTGGTGTGGCTCCAGGGACCCCAGCCTAGAGGGTGTGTGGGTCTGAAAACACAAACTCGGCTTAGGTTTGGGCCGAGGGTATAGCAGTCCGGATCTACAGACTGTGAGGGAAGCTCCCCAGGATAGGGAATAAGGACGAGTGTGAGGCTTTTGCTCAGGCTTTTGTCTCTGGATTTTGTGTCAAGGGTGGCCATGGAATGAAGGGATGACCTCATGGGCCATGGACCAGTCGGAAGGAGGAGTTATGATTTGTGCATCGGGTTCCTCCCTCTGTAGGGATTGGAGATAAGGTCTAGGTTCAGGTACCTGAAAACCAAGGTAGGGAAGAGAGGACGGCCTAAGGCCATGGTGGGTCTGATGTGCTGGGTGTATGGCCAACTGTCTGGTTGTCTGTCGGGAGGTCTGGGCTCAGGCTGTGTCAGACAGATCATTAGTGCCCAAGGCAGTCTATGAAATTGGGGTGCGATCGAGGGCCGTACAGGTTGATCCTCATTTGGGGTTTCTGGGCAGCCCCATAGGGCAATGTTTTTCTTCAGGTGGGCAGGCAAAGTGCTGTGTTGTGGCTCCGGAATTCCCAATCTGGAGTGCTTCTGGGCCAGGAGTGTGAGGACAGAAGTCTGAATATGCAAGCTAGGGTCAGAATTGGGGCCGAGGGCAAAGAAGGCCCACTCTGCAGAAGCTGAATTGAGATCTCCTGCAACTGACTCCAGGGCGAGTATCAGACGTTGGGTCAGGATGGACTTTCTGTCCATGATGGCGCCTTCATGATGGTGGGCCCTCATGAGGCCCTGGAGGATTTCCCACGCTGGGGGGTTGTGAGCTGCTCCAAAGATTTCCTTCTGTGGGACAGTTGAGTCCTATTGGATGATTCCATGATGCCTCATATGGAAAGACTAGAGAGCAGTGTTCTAAGGATGTATGTCAGAAACCCCACCTCGCATTCCCATTGGCTCGTAGCAACAAGGCAGGTTCAATTTGCTGGCTCTGGGGGGGGGGTCTACCCAGGGGGCTGAGTTGAAATGGACTCTCCTGAGGATGGGTCATAATGTGGATTTGTGTCCATGGAGACCTTGGAATGTGGCGGTGGCCCAGGAGCCATGAGCATTCTCCTACCCAGAGGGTTTGAAACAGCTCTCAAGAGCAAGCTTTCCTTCTGAGGACAGTAGGGGTTCTGTCGTGTCGCTCAGGGACCATATGTTGGACCATATATTGGTATTCCAGAACAGGCCTCTGGGACAGAAGGCTGAAAAACTAAGCTAGATTCTCCTGTGATCCTGGGGGCATGTCAGGTTCAATCTTCTGACTCAGGCCCATTGACCTGGGTGTCTGCCTGGAGGTAGCTGCCAAGGGTGTGTCAGACTGCGCATTTTTGTCCAGAGCAGCCTAGAAAATTGGGGTGGGGTTAGGGGACATGGAGGTTTCTCCTCATCTGGAGGTTTTGTGCAACTGTGACGGGCAGAGTTTCCTTGGGGCGGGTAGGCCCAGTCCTGCAGTGTGGCTCCAGAGGACCCATCCTGCAGGGCTTATGGGCCAGGGCTTTGTGCACAGAAAACTGCAAACACCACTCGGGTTAGGGTTAGGGGCGAGGTAATGACAGGTCCAATCTGCAGAACCTGAGGGCAGCTCCTCGGGATTTGAAATTTCGGCGGCTGGGAGGCGGTAGCACAGGCTTTTCTCTCTGGATTGTGTGCCTAGGACAGCCACAGGATGTTGGGGTGGGCTCATGGGACCATGGGTGATTCTTCCTCTCTGGGGATTCTGCCCAGCTCCCAAGGTTTTGCTGTCTTTCTGGGGAAGGGATGAGTGCTGTTTTCTGTCTCCGGGGTCCCACCCAAACAGGGATTCCAGAGACAGGGTCTGGGTCCAGGCGCCTGGAGAACCCCACCAAGTGTTAGGATTTGGGCTTAGGGGTATGGTATGCCCTGTACGGGGCTCCTGGTCCACATCACAAGGGGGCTTGTTTGAAAGCGGGATCAAGCTGAAGATCACAATGCTACTTTGTGCCCAGGGGGGCCCTCCTGAGTGGGCGTGATCTCATGGGCCATGCAGCTGGCTCCAACTCTGAGGTTTTGACACCCATCCAACAGCCAGGTTTGCTGCCATGGGGAAGGAGAAGTATACTTTTGTGCTTCAGGTTCCCCCATAGGCAGGGATTTGAGATAAGGTCTTGGGACAGATGCCTGAATACCCAGGTTCCAGAGAGACGATGGCCTCAGGCCACAGCAGGTCCCACGTGCAGGATATGGGGCCTGGTAGATGGGAGGCTGACAGGAGGTCGGGGCTCAGGCTGTGTCAGATAGAGCATTAGTGCACAGGTTGGCCTAGGACATTGCAGTGATGTCGAGGGCCCTGCAGGTTGATCCTCATCTGGGGTTTCTGAGAAAACCCATAAGGTCCTTCTTTCTGGTGGGCAGGCAGAAGGCTGCATTGTGAATTCCCTATCTGGAGGGCTTGCGGGCCAGGAGTGTGATTATGGAATTCTGAAAACACAAACTACGGTTAAGTTCAGTGCCGAGCACATGGCAGTTCCTATGTACAGCGGCTGATTCGAGATCTCCAGCCCCTTAGTAAGGGCGAGTGCCAGATGTCCGCTCACGCTGGAGTTTGTGTCCATGATGTCCGACGATTGGAGGTGTGGCCTCATGAGGCCAGTAGGTTTTCCCACGGTGGGGTTTGTGAGCTGGTCCAAAGAGCAAGGTGTCCTTCTGCGGGACAGGGGGAGTCCGGTTTGATGGCTCCAGGGTCCTCCACATTGTAGGATTGGATAGGAGAGCTCACCACATGGATGTCTGGAAAGCCCAATTCGTGTTTCCAGTGCAGCCGAGGAACATGGCAGGTTCAATCTGCTGGTTCTCGGGTGATGCGCCCAGGGGCCTGAGTTGACAGGGAGTCTTATGCTGATGGGCACAATGCAGATTTGTGTCCAGGGAAACCTTAGAATGTGGCAGTGGCTCAGGGGCCATGCAGGATTCTCCTACCCTGAGGGTTTGACACAGCTCCCAAGAGCAAGCTTTTCTTCTGCGGTCAGGTGGGGTTCTGTTGTGTGTCTCAGGGATCACATGTTGGACCATGTGTTGGTATTCCAGAACTGGACTCAGGGAACAGATGCCTAAAAACCTAAGCTAGGGTTCCGATGAGGTCCTAGGGGCATGTCAGGTTCAATCTTCTGACTCAGGCCCATTGACCTGCATGTCTGCCTGGAGGTAGGTGCCTAGGCTGTTCAGACTGCGCATTATTGAGAAGTTGGCCTACGAAATTTGGGTGGGCTGAGGGGCCTTGCAGGTTTCTCCTCATCTGGAGGGTTTGGGCAAACGTCATGGTCAGAGTTTCCTTCGGAAGGGCAGGCCCAGTCCTGCGGTGTGGCTTCAGAGCCCCCATCCTGGAGGGCAATTGGTCCAGGTCTTTGGGGACAGAAGTCTGCAGACACAAATTCGGGTTTGTGTTAGGGGCAAGGTGATGGCAGGCCTGATCTGCAGACTCTGAGGGCAGCTCATCTGGATTTGAAATTTGGGCAGATGGGAGGAGGAAGCACAGGCTTTTCTGTCTGGCTTATGTGTCTAGGATGGCCATGGAATGGAGGGATTGCCTCATGGGGCCATGGGAGATTCTTTCTCTCTGGGGATTCAGCCCACTCCCAAGAGCTTGGTGTCTTTCAGGGGGAAGGGAAGAGTGCTGTTTTCTGTCTCAGGGGTCCCGCCCAAACAGGGATTCCAGAGACGGGTTCTGGGTCTGGTTGCCTGGATAACCGAGGGTTAGGATATGGGCCTAGGGGCATAGCAGACACACTCTGCGGGTTCCTGGTTCAGCTCCCTACCAAGGGGGCTTCTTTGAAAGCAGGCTCAGGATGGAAGTCCAATGCCTTTTTGTGCCCAGGGTGACCCTCTTGAGTGGGCGTTGTCTCATGGGCCATGCAGTTGGCTCCCACTCTGAGGATAGGACACCCATTCCAACAGTCAGGTTTCTTGCCATGGGGAAGGAGTAGTACTCTTTTGTATTTCAGGTTCCCCCATAGGCAGGGATTTGAGCTAAGGTCTGGGAACAGTAGCCTGAATACCCAGGTTGGGTTGAGATGACAGCCTTGGGCCATGGCAGATCCCACCTGCAGGATATGGGGTCCAGTATCTGGGCAGCTGACAGGAGGTCGGGGCTCAGGCTCTGTCATACAGAGCATTAGCGCCCAGGGCGGCCTATGATATTGGGGTTCCGTCAAGGGCCGTGCAGTTTGGTCCTCATCTGGTGTTTCTGGGCAGACCCATAGGGCACTTCTTCTTCCTGGTGGACAGGCAGATGGCTCCATATGGCTCCAGAATTCCCAATCTGGAGGACATGTGGGCCAGGAGTGTGAGGACGGAAGTCTGAAAACACAAGCTATGGTTAACTCCAGTGCCAAGCGCACAGCAGTTCCGATGTGCAGCGACTGATTCGAGATCTCCAGCCCCTGAGTAAGGGCGAGTGACAGATGTCCGCTCACGCTGGAGTTTGTGCCCATGATGACCGAAGAATGGAGGTGTGGCCTCATGAAGCCATGGAGGTTTTTCCACGCTGGGGTTTGTGAGCTGGTCCAAACAGCAAGGTGTCCTTCTGCAGGACAGGAGGAGTCCCATTAGATGGCTCCAGGGTCTCCCATACTCAAGGACTGGATAGCAGAACTCTCTGCATGGATGCCTGGAAAGCCCACCTCGCGTTACCATTGCAGCTGAGGAACATGACAGGTTTGATCTCCTGGCTCTTGGGCCAAGTGACAAGGGGGCTGAGTTTAGAGGGGATCTCATGCTGATGGGTCACAATGCTGGTATGTGTCCAGGGAGACCTGAGAATGTGGCTGTGGCTCAGGGACTCTGCAGGATTCTCCTACCTGGAGGTTTTACACAGATGCAAATAGCAAGCTTCCCATGTGGAAATGAGAGATGCTCTGTTTTGTGCTCAGGTAACCCCCATATGCTTGTATTCAAAAAGAGCCCTCTGAGGAGTGATACCTGGAAACCAAGCTAGGGTTCAGTAGTGCCTAGAGGTAAGTCTGGATCAATCTTCTGTCTCTGGGGACAGAGTATCATACAATGCCTCAGGCTGGAGTTTGCGACTATGATGGGCCCTGAATGAAGGTGTGGCCTCGTGAGGCCATGGAGTTTTTCCCACTCTTCGGGTTGTGAGCTGCTCCAAACTGCAAGGTTTCATTCTGTGGTACAGACGAGTCCTGTTGGATGGCTCAAGGCTGCCCAATATGGACAGATTCAAGAGCAAGGCTCTAAGGAGGGATGCCTGGAAAACCCACCTCGAATTCTCATTGGCTCCTAGGCACAAGGCAGATTCAATCTCCTGGCTCTGCTGTGAGCTCCCCAGGGGGCTGAGTTGAAATGGACTCTCATGCTGATGAGCCATAATGTGGGTTTGTGTCCATGGAGACCTTGTAATGTGGCGGTGGCTCATGGGCCCAGCAGGATTCTCCTACCTGGAGGGTTTGACACAGCTCCACATAGTAAGGTTCCCATCTGGAGATGAGAGGTTTTCTGTTTCGTGCCTCAGGAAACCCCCATATGCTGGTATTTGAACCAGGCCTCTGAGGAGAATGCCTGCAAACCTATGCTAGGGTTCAGCTTATGGCCTAGGGGTCTGTCTGGTTTAATCTCCTGTCTCTGGGGACATCTGTCCGTATGTCTGAGTGGAGGTGGTTGCTCAAGTTGTGTCAGAAAGCGCCTTTTGTCCACTACACAATTGGGATGTCCTCGGGGTCTTGTAGGTTTCTCCTAATCTGTAGGGCTATGGCCCATGTAATGGGCACACTTTCCTTTGAGAGGGCAGGCACAGTCCTGCAGTGTGGCTCCAGAGGCCAAAGCCTGGAGCATGTGTGGGCCAGGGCTGTGGGGACAGAAATCTGAAAACACAAGCTCATCTTCTTTTTGGGGGCGAGGGTATGGCAGGCCTGATCTACAGATCATGAGGGGAGCTCCTCGGGATATGACATAAGGGCTAGTGTGAGGTGGTAGCTCAGGCTTGGTCTCTGGATTTTGTGTCAAGGATGGCCATGGAATGGAGGGGTGGCCTCATGAGCATGGACGATTCTCCCTCTCTGGGGATTTGGCTGGGCTCTCATTAGTTTGGGGTCATTCCGTGGGAAGGGAGGAGTCCATTTTTCTGTCTCAGGGATTCCTCCAAATGTGGGATTCCAGAGCAGAGCCCCAGATACTGGCAACCGTAAACCCCACCTTTGGTTAGGATTGGGGCCTAGTGAAATGGCAAGCCCGATATGCACGTAGTTGGCCCACTACCAAGAGGCCTTATTTGAAAATGTGGCTCATGCTGAAGGTCCCAATGCATGTTTGTGCCCAAGGCGGCCCTCAAGTATGGGCATGGCCTTATGGGCCATTGCAGTTTTCTCCTACTCAGAGGAGTTGATTTTGACACCCCTCCTAACAGCAAGGTTTCTTGCCATGGGGGAGGAGGAGTTCTGGTATTGTTCATCAGGTTCCCCCCTGTGCAGGGATTTGAGATAAGGTCTTGGATGCCTGAAAACCCAGGTTGGGAAGATATGACGGCCGAGGGCCACGGCGGGTGCAATATGCTGGATATGAGGCCAGCTGTCTGGGAGTCTGATGGGAGGTCTGGGCTCAGGGTGTGTCAGCCAAAGCATTAGTGCACAGTGCAACAAAGGAAACTGGGTTGCCAACGAGGGCGCTGCAGATTGATCCTCATTTGGGGTTTCTGGGCAGTCCCATAGAGCACTTTTTTTCTTCTAGCGCACAGGCAGAGTGCTGCGTTGTGGCTCCAGAATTCCCAATCTGGAGGGCTTGTGGGCCCTGAGTGTGAGGACGGAAGTCTGAGATCTCAAACTAGGTTAAGATTTTGGGCTGAGGGCATGGCAGGCCCACTCTGAAGACGGTACATTGAGATCTCCAGCTTCTGAAGTCAGGGTGAGTATCAGACGTTGGCTCAGACTGGTGTTTTTGACCATAACGGCCCCAGCATGTAGGGGTGGCCTCATGAGGCCATGGAGGATTTCCCACTCTGGGGGGTGGGAGCTGCTCCAAACAGCAATGTTCCCATCTGTGGGACAGGCGAGTCCTATTGGTTGGCTCAAGGACACCCCATACAGAAAGATTTGAGAGCACGGTTCTAAGGATGGATGCCTGGAAACCCCACCTCGCATTCCCATTGGCTCCTAGGGACAAAGCAGATTCAATCTGCTGGCTCTGGACGAGCTCTCCAGGGGGCTGAGTTGAAATGGACTCTCATTCTAATGTGTCATAATGTGGGTTTGTTTCCATTGAGACCCTGGAATGTGGTTGTGGCTCAGGGGCCCTGCAGGTTTCTCCTACCCAGCGGCTTTGACACAGCTCCAAATAGCAAGGTTCCCATCTGGAAAGGAGAGGTGTTGTGTTTTGTTCCTCAGGAAATACCCATATGCTGGTATTTGAGAACAGGCCTCTGAGAGAGATGCCTCCAAACCTAAGCTAGGGTTCAGATTAGGGCCTCGGTGCCTGTCTTGTTCAATATTCTGTCTCTGGCGACATCTGTCTGCAAGTCTGAGTAGAGATAGTTCCTCAGGTTGTATCAGGAAGCGCCTTTTGGTCCAGGTCTGACTATGCAATTGGGATTGCCTTGGGGGCCTTTTAGCTTTCTCCAATCTGTAGGGTTGTGGCAAATGGAACGGGTAGTTTCCCTCGAGAGGGCCAGCATAGTCCTGTGGTGTGGCTCCTGAGGCCTCAGCCTGGAGTGTGTGTGGGCCAGGGCTGTGGGGACAGAATTCTGAAAACACAAACTCTGGGTAGGTTTCTGTCCGATGGTATGGCAGGCCCGATCTACAGACCATGAGGGGAGCTCCTCAGGATAAGACATAGGGGCACGTGTGAGGCGGTCACTCAGGCTTTTGAGTCTGGATTTTGTGTCAAGGATGGCCGTGGGATAGAGGTGTGGCCTCATGGGGCTTGGACGATTCTCCCTCTTTGGGGATTTGGCCTGGCTCCCAAGAGATTGGGGTTATTCTGTGGGAAGGGAGGAGTCCTGTTTTCTGTCTCAGGGGTCCCTCCAAAAGAGGGATTCCAGAGCAGAGCCCAAGTTACAGGGGACCGGAAAACCCCAGCTTTGGATAGGATTGAGTCCCCGGGGCATGGCAAGCCTGATATGCGGGCTCTTGGTCCACTACCAAGAGGTCTCATTTGAAAATGGGGCTCAGGCTGATGGTTAAAATGCGTGTTTGTGCCCATGCTGGCCCTCAAGCATGGGCGTGGCCTCCCTGGCCCTTGCAGGTTTCTCCTACTCTGAGGGGTTGAATTTGACACCCATCCCAACAGTAAGGGTTCTTGCCATGGGGGAGGAGTTCTGTTTTGTGCATCAAGTTTCCCCATGTGCAGGGATTTGAGATAAAGTCTAGGGAGAGATGCATGAAAACTCAGGTTGGGAAGATATGACGGCCAAGATCTATGGTGGGCCGGATCTGCTGCATATGTGGCCAGCTGTTGGGTTTGTGATGGGATGTCTGGGCTCAGGTTGTGTCAGACAGAGCATAAGTACACAGCGCAGCCTAGGAACTTGGGGTGCGGTCAAGGGCCGTGCAGGTTGATCCCCATTTGTGGTTTCTCGGCAGCCCCATAGGGCACTCTTTTCTTCTGGTGCACAGGCAGAGTATTGCATTGTGCCTCCAGAATTCCCAATCTGGAGGATGTGTGGGCCACGAGTGTGAGGACTGAAGACAGAAAACACAAGCTAGGGTTAAGTTTCAGGCCGAGGGCATGGCAGGCACACTCTGCAGAGGCTGCCTCGAGATATCCAGCATCTGAAGTAAAGGCGAGTATCAGACGTTGGCTCAGGCTGGAGTTTGCGACTATGATGGCCCCTGAATGGAGGAGTGGCCTCATGAGTCCATGGAGTTTTTCCCACTCTGGGGGGTGTGAGCTGCTCCAAACAGCAAGGTTTCCTTCTGTAGGACAGGCGAGGCCTGTTGGATGGCTCAAGGCTGCCCCATACGGAAAGATTCCAGAGCACAGTTCTAAGGATGGTTGCCTGGAAACCCCTCCTCACATTCCCATTGGCTCCTAGGGACAAGGCATATTTGATCTGCTGGCGCTGGGGCGAGCTCCCCAGGAGGTTGAGTTAAAATATACTCTCATGCTGATGGGTCATAACGCAGGTTTGTGTCCCTGGAGACCTTGGAATGTGGCGGTGAATCAGGGACCATGCAAGATTCTCCTACTCTGCAAGTTTGACACCCATCCCAACAGCAAGGTGTCCTGCCATAGGGAAGGAAGAGTACTCTTTTGTGCATCACGTTCCCCCATAGGCAGGTTTTGAGATAAGGTCTCAGGACAAATGCCTGAATATCCAGGTCAGGTAGAGGTGGTGTCCTTGGGCCATGGCAGGTCCCATCTACTGGATATGTGGCCAGCTATGTGGGTGGCTGACAGAAGTCAGGGCTCAAGCTTTGTCAGACTGAGAATTAGTGCACAGGGCAGCCTAGGAAATTGGGGTGCATTCGAGGGCCATGCAGGTTGATCCACATGTGGGGTATATCATCAGCCCATATGGCACTTCTTATTTCTGATGAGCATGTGGAATCCTGTCCTGTGGCTCTAGAATTCCCAATCTGGAAGTCTTCTGGGCTAAGAGTGTGAAGACGGAAGTCTGAAATCACAAGCTAGGGTTAGGTTCCGGGCCGAGGGCCTGGCAGTTCCAATGTGCCGTGGCTTATTCGAGATCTCCAGCACCTGAGTAAGGGTGAGTGTCAGATGTCCGCTCATACTGGAGTTTGTGTCCATGATGGCCCACTAATGGAGGGGTGGCTTCATGATGCCATGGCAGTTTTCCCACGCTAGGGCTTGTGAGCTGCTCCAAACAGCAAGGTTTCCTTCTCTGGGACAGGTGGAGTCCTGTTTGATGGCTCCAGGGTCCCCCATATGGAAAGATTGTGTAGCAGACCTCTCCGCATGGATGCCTGCGAAGCCCACCTCACGTTATGATTGCAGCCTAAGAACATGACAGGTTCTATCTGGTGGCTCTGGCGCGAAGTACCAAGGGGGTTGAGTTGACATGGAGTCTCATGTTGATGGGTCACAATGCTGGTTTGTGTCCAGGGAGACCTTGGAATGTGGATGGTGACTCAGGGGCCATGTAAGATTCTCCTACACTGAGGGTTTGACACAGCTCCCAAGAGCAAAGCGTTCCTTCTGAGGAGAAGAGGTATTCTCTTTTGTGGCTCAGGGAGCACATATTGGACCATATTGTTGGTATTTGAAGAACAGGCCTCTTGGGACACATGGCTGAAAACCTAAGCTACAATTCTGATTAGGTCCTAGGAGCATGTCAGTGTAAATCTTCTGAGTCTAGGCCTAATTACCTGGGTGTCTGCCTGGAGGTTGGTGGTCAGGTTGTGTCAGAGTGTGCATTTTTGTCCAGAGCAGCCTAGGAAATTGGGTTGAACTCAGGGGTCTTGCACGTTTCTCCTAATCTGGAGTGATTGGGCAACTGTGACAGGCAGAGTTTCCTTCAGGAGGGCAGGCACAGTTCTGCGGTGTGACTGTGGGTCCCATGTTGGAGGGCGTGTGGGCCAGGCCTTTGGGGACATAAGTCTGCAAACACAAACTGGGGTTATGGTTAGGGGCGAGGTGATGGCAGGCCCGATCTGCTGACCCTGAGGTAAGCTGCTCTGAATCTGAAATAAGGGCAAGTAGGAGGCGATTGCTCAAGCTTTTGTCTCTGGATTGTGTGTCTAGGATGGCCGCGGAATGTAGGGTCCTCGCGGGGCCATGTAAGATTCTCCCTCTCTGGGGATTATGCCTGGCTCCCAAGAGTTTGGTGTCATTCTGTGTGAAGGGATGAGTCCTGTTGTCCCTCTCAGGGTTCCCCCCAAAACAGGGATTCCAGAGACAGGCTCTGGGCCAGGGTGCTGGAAAGCCCCTAGGTATTGGACTTAGGCCTAGGTGCATGGCAGGCCCAGTATCAGGCTCCTGGTCCAGCTCCTGAGGGGGCTTGTTTAGAAACATCCTCAGGCTGAAGGTCACAATGCCTGTTTGTGCCCAGGACGGCCCCCATGAGTGGACGTGGTCTCATGGGCCATGCAGCTGGCTCCCACTCTGAGGGTTGGACACCCATCCCAACAGCCAGGTTTCCTGCCATGGGGAATGAGCAGTACTCTTTTGTGCTTCAGGTTCCCTGATAGGCAGGGATTTGAGCTAAGGTCTTGGGACAGATGCCTGAATACCCATGTTGGGTAAAGATGGCCTCAGACCATGGCAGGTCCCACCTGCCAGATATGGGGCCCATTATCTGGGTGGCTGACAGGAGGTCATGTCTCAGGCTGTGTAAGACAGAGCATTAGTGCACAGGTCGGCCTATGATATTGGGGTGCCATCGAGGGCTGTGCTGGTTGATCCTCATGTGGGGCTTCTGGACAGACCCATAGGGCACTACTTCTTTCTGTTGGGAAGGCAGAAGGTTGCGTTGTGGCTACAGAATTCCCAATCTGGTGGGCTTGCGGGCCAGGAGTTTGAGGACAGAAGTCTGAAAACAGAAGCTAGGGTTATTTTCAGGACCGAGGACATGGCAGTTCCCTGTGCAGTGATGGGGTCCTTTATGAAGGAACAAGTCTGAGACAAAGTTAAAGCTTTGAAAAGCCTCATTCTGTGCCAAGCATTTGAAGTTAGACTGACTGAGCATCAGAAGGAGGCTGAGACAATGTGAAAGTGATGCAAAGCTTTATTCTATGCCAAGCATTAGAAGTCAGACTGATCGGCCAGGGCTGCCTCCCAAGAGAGCGACCCCAGCCCAATCTCACAGGCTGGTTTTATAAAGCATTACCACTGACCTCAAGGTAAGTGGCTTCTATTGTTAAGGCTTTTACCCCCAGAATTGATTCCTGGAACAGATACTAGGAACTCCTAGGAACTACTGGAGCTTTATTCTCCGAATGAAGTCTGTGGATGTAAACAACAATATGGCTACCTAGGCAATATGGAGTTGCTCTGGCTAAGCAGGCCATAATAGTTAAACAGGTTTTAACATTAAATCAGCCCTAACATGTAGCGGCTGATTTGAGATCTCCAGCATCTGAGTAAGGGCGAGCGCCAGCCATTCGCTCCTGCTGGAGTTTGTGTCCATGATGGCCAATTAATGGAGGGGTGGCCTCGAGAGGACATGGAGGTTTTCCCACGCTGGGCCTTGTGAGCTACTCCAAACTTCAAGGTTTCCTTCTGCGGGACAGGGGTAGTCCTTTTGGATAGCTCCAGGGTCCCCATGTGGAAAGATTTGATAGCAGAGTTCTCTGCATGGATGCCTGGAAAGCCCTCCGCACGATACCACTGCAGCTGAGGAACATGGCAGGCTTGATCTGGTGGCTCTGGGGTGAAGTTCCAAGGGGGCTGAGTTGATATGGAGTCTCATGCTGATGGGTCACAATGCTGGTTTCTGTCCTGGGAGACCTTAAAATGTGTCAGTGGCTCAGGGGCCATGCAGGATTCTCCTACAATGAGGGATTGACACAGCTCCCAAGAGCAAGGTTTCCTTCTAGGGACAGGAGGGGTGCCATTTTTTGGTTCAGAGACCACATGTTAGATCATATGTTGGTATTCGAGAATAGGCCTCGGGACAGATGCCTGCAAACCTAAGCTACGTTTCCAATGAGGTCCTAGGGGTATGTCAGTTTCGATCTTCTGACTCTGGGGCCATTTACCTGGGTGTCTGCCTGGAAGTAGGTGCTCAGGTTGTGTCGGAGAGTGCATTTTTGTCCAGAGTGGCCTATGAAATTGGGGTTGTCTCAGGGGCCTTTCAGGTTTCTCCTAATCGGTAGAGTTTGGACAATGGAGATGGGCAGAGTTTCCTTCGGCAGGGTAGGCACAGTCCAGCTGTGTGGCTCTGGAGGCCCCATCATGTAGGGCATGTGGGCCAGGTCTTTGGGGACAGAAGTCTGCAAACACAAACTCGGTTTAGGTTTAGGATCAAGGTGATGGCAGGCCCGATCTGCACCCACTGAGGGGAGCTCCATGGGATCAGAAATTAGGCTAAGTGGGTAGCGGTAGCTCAGGATTTTGTCTTTGGACTGTGTGTCTAGGATGGCGGCAGAATGTTGGGTTGGTCTCGCGGGGCCGTGGAAGATTCTCTATCTCTGGGGATTATGCCCAGCTCCCATTAGATTGTTGTCATTCTGAGAGAAGGGAAGAGTCCTGTTTTCTGTCTCAGGGGTCCCCCAAAACAGGGATCCAGAGACGGCCTCTGGGTCTGGGTGCCAGGAAAATCCCACTGAGGGTTAGGATTTGGTCTCTGGGGTTTGGCACCATGGCCCGGTATTTGGGCTCCTGGTCCAGCTACTGAGTGGGTTTGTTTGAAAAGGGGCTCAGGCTGAGGGTTACAATGCGTGCTTGTGCCCAGCATGGCCCTCATGAGGGGTCGTGGCCTCATGGGCCATGCAGGGGGCTCCCACTCAGAGGGTTGGACACCCATCCCAACAGAAAGGTTTCCTGCCATTGGGAAAGAAGAGTGGTTCTCTTTTGTGCATCAGGTTCCCCCATAGGCAGGGATTTGAGCTAAGGTCTTGGGACAGATGCCTGAATACCCAGGTTGGGTAGAGATGATGCCCTGGGTCATGGCCGGTCCAATCTTCTGGATATGTGGCCAGTTATCTGGGTGGCTGACAGGATGTTGGGGCTCAGGCTGTGGCAGACAGAACATTAACGTGCACGGCGGCCTATGAAATTTCAGTGCCCATGGGGGCAGTGCAGGTTGATCCTCATTTGAGGTTTCTGTATAGTCCCATATGCCACTTTTGCCTTCTGAAATACAGGCAGAATGCTGTGTTGGGGCTCCAGAAACCCCAGTGTGGAGGGCTTGTGCCCCAGGACTCTGGGGGTGGAAGACTGGAAACACAAGCTAGGGTTAGGTTAGGGCCTAGGGCATAGCAGTCCCGATCTGTAGAAGGTGAGACAAGATCATAGGCCTCTGAAAAAAGGGGGAGTGTCAGACATCTGCTTAGACTGGGGTTTGTGTCCATGAGGGCTGCATGATGTAGGGGTGGCCTCATTAGGACATGGAATTTTTCTCAATCTGGGAGTTGGGCGCAGGTCTAAACAGCAAGTTTCCTTCTCCAGGACAGTGAGAGTGCTGTTTGATGGCTCAAGGGCCCCCGTATGGAAAGATTTGTGAGCAGAGTCTGTGTACACATGCCTGAAAACCCCACCTAAGGTTCCCCTTACAGCCAAAGGATGTGGTAGGTCCTACATGCTGGCTCTACAATGAGCGACCTAGGGGGCTGTGTTGGAAAGGAGTCTAATGCTGAGGGTCACAGTGCGGGTTTGTATCCAGGGCGACCTTCGAATGTGGTGGTGGCCTCAGGGCCCATGCAGGATTCTACTACCCTGAGGGTTTGACACATCTCCAAATAACAAGGTTTCTGATTAGGCCAGGAGGTGTTGGGTTCTGTGGCTCAGGGATCCCCCAATTGTTGGTATTTGTTTCCAGACCTCTGGGGACAGATATTTGAAAACCTAAAACTAGGGTACATATGAGAACCTAGGAGCATGTCAGGTTCAATCTTCTCTCCCTGGGGCCATCTACCTCAATGTATGATTGGAGGTAGTTGCTCATGGTGTTTCAGACTGCGCATTTTTGTCCAGGCCGTCCTATGAATTTAGGGTGGCCTCAGGGACCTTGCATGTTTCCCCTATTCTTGAGGTTTCTTGAAGCTCTAAAGTGCCCACCTCCCTTCTAAACGGCACACACAGGCCTGTGATGTGGCTATGAAACACCCAGGCTGGAGGGTTTGTGGGGAAGGACTCTGGGGACAGAAGTCTGAAAATGGCAACTACGGTTAGGATTAGGGCCGAGGGTATGGCAGGTCCTATCTGCAGGCACAAAGGAGAGCCCCACAGGATCTGAAATCAGGGCGAGTGTGAAGTGGAAGCTCAGGCTTTTGCCTCTGGTTTTTGTGTCCAGGATGGCCACGGAATGTAGGTTTGGCCTCATGGGTCCATGGAAGACTCTACCTCTTTGGGATTTTGCCTAAGTCAAAATAGCATGGTGTCATTGTGAGGAATCCTATTTTCTGATTCAGGGGTTCCCATAAGGAGGGATTCGAGAGCAGGACTCTGTGTGTGGGTGCCTGCAAACCCAACCTTGGGTTAGGATTTGGGCCTAGGGTCACAGCAGGCCTCATATACTGGCTCTATGTCGGCTAACGGAGGGGGTTTAGTTGAAAATGTGGCTCAGGCTGGGGGTCACAATGCTGGCTTGTGCCCAGAGCAACCCTCAACAGTGGGTGGGTCCTCAGGAGCCATGAAGGTTTCCCATACTCTGAGGGTTTAAACCCATCCCAATAGCAAGGTTTCTTGCTGCAGGGCAGCAGGACTTCTGTTTTGTGGATCTGGGTCCCCCGTATGTAGGGATTTGATACCAGGCCTCTGGGGATAGATGCCTATAAACCCATATTAGGTAGAGATGGTGGCCTAGGGCCATGGCATTTCCTACCTGCTGGATATGCGGCCAGCTTTCTGGGTGTCTGACGGGAGGTCTGGGCTCAGGCTGTGGCAGACAGCACAGTGCACAGGGCAGACTATGAAATTGAGGTGCCCTCGATGGCCATGCAGGTTGATCCTCATTTGGGGATTTTGTGCAGTCCAATAGGCCACTTCTGCCTTCTAAAAGGCAGGCAGAGTGCTGTGTTGGGGCTCCAGAATTCCCAGTCTGAAGGGCATGTGCAGTAGGACTCTGGGACATGGCAGGCCCATCCTGGAGAGGCTGAGGTAAAATCATCAGCATCTAATATAAGGCAGAGTGTCAGACATCTGCTCAGGCTGGAGTTTTTGTCCATGCGGGCTGCCTAATGTACCAGTGGCATCATGAGGCCAGGGAAATTTCCAGTCTTGGGGTTGGACAGCTCCAAACAGCAAGGTTTCCTTCCTCGACAGGGGGAGTGCTGTTTGATGGCTCAATGCTCCCCCGTATGGAAAGATTCAAGAGAAGGTCTACATATGGATGCCTGAAAAACCCACCTAGGGTTCCCATTGGTGACGAGAGACATGGCAGGTCCTATCTGCTGTCTCTGGGGCGAGCTACTCAGGGGGCTGAGTTGAAACGGTGTCTCATGTTGAGGGTCACAATGCTGTTTGTGTCCAGGGTGACCTTCGAATGTGGCATTGGCCTCAGGGGCATTCAGGATTCTACTACCCTGAGGTTTTGACACAGCTCCAAATAGCAAGATTTCCTACTGGAGACAGGAGGTGTTGTGTTCTGTGTCTCGGGATGCCCCAACTGTTGGTATTTGAGAGAAGGCTTCTGGGGACACATGCCTGACAACATAAGAGAGGGTACAGATTAGAGCCTAGGGTCTGTCAGGTTCAATCTTCTCTCTCTTGGGCCATCTATCTGGGTGTCTGATGTGAGGTAGTTTCTCAGGATGTGTCAGATGTGCATTTTTGTCCAGAGCATCCTATGAAATTGGGGTGGCCTCAGGGGCCTTATTTTTTGAGATTTCTTGAAGTTCTAAATGGCCCAGCTTCCTTCTGGAGGGTAGACAGAGTCCTGCAATGTGGCTATGGAATACCCAGGCTGGAGGATTTGTGGGGCAGGACTCTGGGGACAGAAGTCTGAAAACACAAACTCGGGTTAGGATTAGGGCCGAGGGTATGACTAACCTGATCTGCAGGCCCTGAGCTGAGCTCCTCGGGATCTGAAATTCGGGCGAGTGTGAGGTGGAAACTTAGGCTTTTGCCTCTGATTTTTGTGTCTATCATGGCTGAGTAATGTATGGGTGCCCTCATGGGGCCATGGAGATTCTCCCTCTTTGAGGGTTTTGCACAGCTCCAAATAGCATTCTGTCATTGTAAGGGAAAGGAGGAATCCTGTTTTCTGATTCAGGCGTCCATATTAGGAGGGCTTCGAGAGCAGGGTTCTGTGTATGGGTGTCTGGAAACCCAAACTTGGGTTAAGATTTGGGCCTAGGGTCACGAAGGCCTCAGATGCTGGTTCTAGTCCGAGCTACCAAGGGGACTTAGTTGAAAACATCACTCAGGCTGAAGGTCACAATGCAGGTTTCTGCCCAGTCTGGCCCTCATCCATGGGCGGACCCTGTTGGGCCATGCAGGTTTCTCGTACTCTGACGGTTTTACACACATCCCAATAGTAAGGTTTCCTGCTGGGGGCAGGAGAACTTCATTTCCTGGATCATATTCCTCCCTATGCAGGTATTTTAGACTAGGCCTCTGTGGACATGCCTATGAACCCAGGTTCGGTAGACATGATGGCCTAGGGGCATGGCATGTCTGATCTGGTGGTTAGTTGGGCAGCTACCTGGGTGGCTGACAGGAGGTCAGGGCTCAGGTTGTGGCAGATAGAAGATTAGTGCATGGGGTGGCTGATGACATTGCCGTGCCATTGAGGGGCGTGCAGGTTGATCCTCATTTGGGTTTTCTGTGCTGTCCTGTAGGCCACTTTTTGCCTTCTGAAAGCAGGCAGTGTGCTGTGTTGGAGTTCCAGAATTGCCAGTGTGGAGGGCTTGTGCACCAGGCCTCTGGAAATGGAGGACTGAAAACACCAGATAGGGTTAGGGTTTGGGCCTAGGGCACAGCAGGACTGATCTACAGAGGCTGAGGCGAGATCGCAGGCATATGAAATAAGAATGAGTGTCAGACGGCCACTCAGGCTGGAGTTTGTGTCCATAAGGGCCGCCTGATATAAGGGTGGCCTCATGAAGACACAGAGGTTTTCCCAAACTGGGGGTTGGGCACAGCTCCAAACAGCAAGGTTGCCTTCTTTAGGATAGGGGGAGTGCTGTTTGATGGCTCAATGCTCCCCCGTATGGAAAGATTTGAGAACAGAGTCTATGAATGGATGCCTGAAAATCCCACCTAAGGTTCCCATTAGTGCCGAGGGACATGGCAGGTTCTATCTGCTGGCTCTGGGGCGAGCTACCCAGGAGACTGAGTTGAAAAGGAGTCTGATGCTGAGGGTCACAATGCGGGTTTGTGTCCAGGACAACCTTCGATTGTGGTGGTGGTCTCAGGGCCCATGCAGGATTCTACTACCCTGAGGTTTTGACACAGCTCCAAATAGCAAGGTTTCCTTCTAGAGACAGGAGGTGTTGTGTTCTGTGTCTCGGGATGACCCAAATGTTGGTATTCGAGACTTGGCCTCTGGGGACAGATGTCTGAAAACCTAAGAAAGGGTTCAGATTGAGCTTAGGGGCATATCAGCTTCAATGTTCTGTCTCTGGGGCCATCTGCGTGGGTGTCTGACAGGAGGTTATTTCTCAGGGTATGTCAGACTTAGCATTCTTGTCCAGGGTATCCTCCAAATTTGGGGTGGCCTTTAGGGGCTTTCAGGTTTCTCCTAAACTTGAGGTTTCTTGAAGCTCTACAGGGCCTGGCTTCCCTCCAGAGTCCAGGCAGAGTTCTGTGGTGTGGCTATGGCATACCCAGCCTGGAGGGTTCATGGGGTAGGAGTCTGGGGACAGAAGTATGAAAGCACCAACTGAGGTTAGGATTATCAAGGGTATGGCAGACCCGATCTGCAACCCTGCAGTGAGCCCTAGGGATGTTATATTAGGGCAAGTGTGAAGCGGAAGCTCAGGCTTTTGCCTCTAGTTTTGATGTCCAGGATGGCTGCAGAATGTAGGAGTGACTTCATGGGGCCATGGAAGATCCTCCCTCTTTTGGGGTTTTGCACAACTCCAAATTGCATCGAGTCATTGTGGGAGGATGAAGGAATCCTGATATCTTTTTCAGCAGTGCCCATAAGGAGGAATTCGAGAGCAGGGCTCTGTGTATGGGTGTCTGGAAACCCAAAATTGGGTTAGGAATTGGGCCTAGGATCATGAAGGCCTAGGAGCATGGCAGGTCCAATCTGGTGGATAGATGGCCAGCTCCCTGGGTGGCTGAGAGGAGGTCATTACTCAGGCTATGGCAGACAGAACACTAGTGCACAGGGTGGCTTATCATCATTTGGGATTTTTGTGGAACCCCATATGACACGTTTTCCTTCTGGAGGGCAAGCAGAGTGCTGCATTGTGGCTCCAGAATTCCCAATCCGGAGGGCTTGTGGGCCAGGAGTGTGAGGACTGAAGTCTGAACACAAAAGCTAGGGTTACTTATCGGGTAGGTGGCTCAGAAGCCCCAGTCTGCAGAGGCTGAGGTGAGATCTCCAGCACCTGAAGTAAGGGCGAGAGCCGGATGTTTGCTAGGCTGGAGTTTCTGTCCATGATGGCTGCTGAATGGATGGGTGGCCTCATGAGGCCATGGAGGTTTTCCCAATCTGGGGGTTCTTTGTTGCTGCAAACAGCAAGGTTTCCTCCTGCGGGACAGGTGGAGTCCTGTTTGATGGCTCAAGGGACCCCTTATGGAGAGATTTGAGAACAGGACTCTATTTTTGGATGCCTGGAAACCCCACCTTGAATTTCCATTGGCGCCTAGGAACCAGACAAGTTGGATATCCTGGCTCTGGGGCTAGACACTTCCCAGCTCCCAATAGTTTGGTGTCATTCTGGGGAATGTTGGTCTCCTTTTTTTCAGTCTCAGTGGTCTCCTAAATTGAGGGATTCCAAAACAGGGCTCTGGGTATGGGCGCCTGGAAAACTCCACATTGGGTTAGGATTTGGGCCTTGGAGAATGGCAAGCCTGATATGTGGGCACATGTTCTGGCTACTGAGGGCCTTATTTGAATTGGGGTCTCAGGCTGAGGGTCACAATGTGTGTTTTTTGGCCAAGGAGGCCCTTAAGAGTGGGCGTGGCCTCATGGGTCATGCAGGTTTCCTCTCTCTGAGGGTTTTACACCCTTCTCAACAGCAAGGTTTCCTGCCATGGGGAAGAAGTTCTGTTTTCTGCATTAGGTTCCTCCATATGCAGTCATCTGAGATAAGGTCTAGGGACAGATGCCTGAAAACCAAGGTTAGGTAGAGATGACCACCTAGGCCCATGGCAAGTCCATTCTGCTGGATATTTGGCCAGCTGTCTGGGTTGCTGATGGGAGGCCTTGGCTCAGTCTGTGTCAGACAGAGCAGTAGTACACAGGGCAGCCTACAGTATTGGGGTGTCGTCGAGGGCCGTGAAGGTTGATCCTCATTTGGGGTATTTGGGCAACCCCATAGGGCAGTTTTTTCTTCTGCTGGGCAGGCAGAGTGTTGCGTTGTAGCTCCAAAATTAGTATGCAGATTGTTATTTGTATTGGGAGGACTACTCGATTGTCTGCTTCTAATTGTTGTAGTTCTCCAGGTTTTAGCTCTTGAGTTGGGGTTATATAGGAGTCAAAGTTTAGGTCTTCATAATCTGTGTACTCATAACTTCAGTATCATTGGTGACCCATAGTTTTTGTGGTCAAGGAAGGATTATTGATCTCATCTATTATATAGGGGATTTATTGTGAAGGTAAAGCAATTAAAATTAAATGATAGCAGGTAGGACAGTTTCAATACCATTTCAATTTCTTGAGCGTCTATTGTCTTGGTTTGTGTTAGTTTAGTAGTTAGTATTAATGAAATAATGTAGAGAACAAGAGAGCTCATTAAGAATATGATTATTAATGTATGGTCATGGAAGTGTATTAGTTCTTCTATAATAGGGGAGGTTGCATCTTGAAAGCCTATTTGGAAAGGGTATGCTCTGCAGATATAAAGGACTTCCACCTACAATTTGACTTTGACAAAGTCATGTAATTATTACTAATATCTATTTACCGAGAAGGACATAGTGGTTATGGTATTGGCTTGAAACAAATTCTAGGGTGTTTGATTCCTTCCTTTCTTATTTTGGTAGTACATAAGTTGGCTCTTCGAATGTGTGATATGGAGGAGGGCATCCATGTAATCATTCAATGTTCGTTGAAGTAAGTTTTCCTATTATCACCTCTTGTTTGGATGCTAAGGCTTCTCAGATTATGAAGATTATTAATATTACTACCATTAATGAGATAAATGAACCCATGGAAGACACCATGTTTCATGTCGTATAAGCATCTGGATAATGGGAGTATCACCGAGGTATGTTGAGGAAAGAATGTTATATTTACTTCTATGAATATAATTATAAAATGGATTTTTGCTAAAATATTATTTAGTGTGTAACCTGTGAACAGTGGGAATCAATGAACAAACCTGCCTATGTTTGCAAACACTGCCCCCCATTGAAAGGACATAATGGAAATGAGCTACCACATAGTATGTGTCATGAAGAACGATATCTAATGATGAGTTTGATTATACAAACCACCCACTGTTAATTCAAAAATAAACCCTAGTGCTCATAATATAGCTGTCGAACATTTGATATTCCCCCCAGCTAAATAGTTTTACTCCCATTGGAATCGCAATGATTATATTAGCTGAGGTGAAGTATGTTCGTGTGCTGACGTCCATTCCTTTGATAAACATGTGGTGGGCTCATACAATAAATCCTAAGCAACTGATAGATATCATTGCTCAGGCTATTCCTATGTAGCTGAATGGTTTTTCTTTTTTTTCCTGAATAATAGGTTACACCATGTGAGATAATTCCAAATCCCAGTAGAATTAGAATATATACTTCGGGATGTCTGAAAAATCAGAATAGGTTGTTGATACACAATAAAGTCTCCTCCTCCAGCTGGGTCAAAGAAGGTAGTATTTAGATTTCAGTCTGTGAGTAGTATGGTAATACCGGATGCTAGAACTGGTAATGACAAGAGTAGAAGTACAGCCGTGATCAGGACAAATCATACGAATAGACGAGTTTGATATTCTGATATTGCAGAGGGGTTTATGTTGATAATGGTAGTAATAAAGTTAATGGTTCTTAGGATGGATGAGACACCTGCCAGGTGTAGGGAGAAGATTATTATGTCTACAGATGTTCCTGCATGTGCTAAATTTCCTGCTAGAGGAGGGTACCCAGTTCATCCTGTTCCTGCACCTGCTTCTACCATGGAAGAAGCTAGGAGAAGAAGGGAGGGGGGCAGAAGTCAAAAGCTTATATTATTTATTCGTGGAAATGCAATGTCGGGTGTGCCAATTATTAAGCATACTAATCAGTTTCTGAATCATCTGATCATAATTGGAATTACTATAAAGAAAATTATTACAAATGCATAGGCAGTTAAAATTACGTTATAGATTTGGTCATCTACTAGTAGAGCACTTGGTTCCCCAATTCAGCACGTATTAATAGGCTAAGAGCAGTGCCTACCATTCCGGCTTATGCACCAAATAAAAGATAAAGGGTCTTTATAATTTGTGGGAAATAATCATCGCTTTATGAACATAGTTAAAATGGCAGATAAAGGCATTAGACTGTAAATTGAAGAATGGGGGTTTGTGTCCTCTTTTTGACAAGTTCTGTGGTGAAATATCATGTTGAATTGCAAATTCAGAGAAGCAGCTTCAACCCTGCTGGGGCTTCTCCTACTTTTTTTTTTTTTTTTTTTTTTTTTTTTTTTGTTCACAAGAGGAGAAGTAGATTGAAGCCAGTTGATTAGGGTAGTTAGCTGCTAACTAAAGATTCGTGAGATGATATCCCGCCAGTCTAGAAAGGGCTTAGCTTAATTAAAGTGATTTGCATTCAGTAGATGTGAGATATGCTCTTGCAGTCCTTAAGGTGAGTTTCAGGAGTTAAGTGAATGGCACTTACTTAGGGCTTTGAAGGCCCTTGGTGTTTTTAACCTAAACTTCTAGAACAGCATTAGTATTATTGGGGTTAACGGGAGTAATATGCTCGAAGTTACAATTAGTGGGGAAAAAAGAATTATGTTTTTTGTGTTTTCGAATTGCCATTTTATTTTTATGGTGTTCATTGAGGGGGATATAGTTATTGCTCTTGCGTGTGTTAACCACACACAAAAGTATAGGTTTAGTAGGGCTCTAATTGCTATAAATGTTGATATAACAATCATATTGTTTTTTGTGAGTTCGTGGATGATTATTCATTTAGGGATGAATCCTGAGAGGGGAGGTAGGCCTCTTAGTGATAGTATGATTGTTAGGATTAGCGAGGTAATTAGTGGGAGTTTGTTTCATATATGAGATAGCGATAGTGTGGTTGTAGATGAACTGAGTGTGAACAGTATGAATGTTCCAAGTGTTTTTGTAATGTAGATTATGAGGTTTAATATTATTAGTGTAGGGTTATATGTTATTACAACAATCTTTCATCCTATGTGGGTGATTGATGAGTATGCTAGGATTTTTTGTAGTTGTTTGGTTAAGACCCCCTCAGCCTCCTGCTAGAATGGATATAATAGCTATGGCTACTAATAAGTTTGGATTTATAGATGGAGAGATTTGGTATAGAACAGATAAGGGGGCGATTTTTTGTCAGGTTAGTAGAATTATTCCTGATGATAGTGGGATTGCTTGGGTTACTTCAGGTACTCAGAGGTGGAAAGGTGATAGTCCTAATTTTATTGCCAGAGCTACTGTTATTATGTTTGACGTGATTGGGTTAGGGGTATTTAGTATTGTTCATTGTCCTGTCGATAGTAGGTAAATAGTAATTCCTAATATTAAGAATATAGATGCAGTGGCTTGGGTAAGGAAATATTTTGTTGATGCTTCTATGGCTCATGGAATGAATTTTTTTATTAAAATGGGGATAATATCTAGTATATTTATTTCAAATCCAATTCAGATTGTCAGTCAGTGAGAGCTTATTAGTATTATAATGTTTCCTGAAATGACAGTTGATATAATGATAGTAAGGATGCGGGGTTTAATTAGTATGGGAAGGGGATAAACCAACATTTTTGGGGTATGGGCCCAATAGCTTATTTAGCTGACCTTACTGTAGAATTTGGTGTGAGGTGGATAGCACAAAGATTTTTGAGTTCTTAGGATTAGGTTCAACTCCTATAATTCTAGAAATAAGAGGCCTCGAACCTCTATAATCAAAGTACCTCTTTTGTCACACATATTTCTTATGTTTGGGGAGGAATACTTGCTGTTATAATGGGTAAGGCTACATGTCATATGCATAGGGCCAGTGTCAGGGGGAGAAAGTTTTTCATAATAAATGTATGAGTTGATCATAATGAAATCGTGAATAGGATGCTCGAATCCATAGGAAGAAAGTTGTTAGTAGAAGTGTTTTTATGGTAAAATTAATGAAGTATAGTTCCGGTAAATATGGAGTGTGGAATGCACCAGAAAACAGGATAGTTGTAAGGATATTCATTATAATAATTTTGGGTGTTCTTGTGTAGTAATAAGTGTGGATAGGGTAAAAGAGCCATTTATTAATGTAAGGGATTACTTAATCAGAGGGAGCCATATTGTTGCAGTGAACTTAGATTGACCTTGCCCCGCCCAGAGGAACTTCCTTGCAAAGCCTAGATGGAGGGGTGGGTCAGGCCAGGTGAAGACATCCAACCAGAGGGGCATGCATATATCTACCAGGATAAATTGAAATTCAATTGGCCGCCCGTGTATTGCAATCTCATTGGCTACCTGTGTATAGCCTGGCTAAAAGTGCTTCTATAAAAGTTGGTTTGCGAGGCTAGTAGGGGCAGTCTCTCACAGTCTGGCCAGAGCAGCGAGAGCTGTCAGCTTTAAGAGTTGTCAAGGCTACAACTGACAGCTGTAGGAGTCATCGAGAGCTGTCAGCGAGAGCTGTCAGCTGTAGGAGTCGTCAAGAGCAGTAAGAGCTGTCAGTAAGAGCTGTCCGTAAGAGCTGTAAGAGTCGATGGGAGTGCTTGCCAGAGCAGCCTCCTTCCAGGGAGTGGCCTTGCCAGAGCAGCCTCCCTCTGGGGAGTGGCCTCATTTGTGAAGCAGCCTCTTAGGCAACAGCCTCATCTGGAGCAGTCTCGTCCAGAGCGGCCTCCTGCAGAGCGGCTTTGTCAGAGAGCAGCCTCATCTAGAGCAGCTTTCTCCAGAGTGTCCTTCTGGGGAGCAGCCCTGTCGGGGTTGTCATCCTCTTCTCTTAGTAAGAGACAGCCCTTACTAGTCAGTTTGATTCCTGATGCTTGGCACAAAATAAAGCTTTGCTTGACCTTCGCTTTGTATCAGTCTTGCTCCTTTGATCATGGACCCTAACATTTAATAGTATTAATAGGAGGATAATGGCTAGTGTGACTTCGTAGGAAATTGTTTGGGCTACAGCTTGAAGGGCCCCAATTATGGCATATTTTTTTTTATTTATTTATTATTTTTTTCCCATTTTAATAAATATATAATATATTTTTATCCCCAGGAGTACAGGTATGTGAATCTCCAGGTTTACACATTTCACAGCACTCATCATAGCACATACCCTCCCCAATGTCCATTTCCCCACCACCCTCTCCCGTCCCCCCTCCCCCCAGCAACCCTCAGTCTGTTTTTTGAGATTGAGTCTTTGATGGTTTGTCTCCCTCCCAATCCGATCTTTTCATTTTTTCTTTTCCTACCTCCCCCCAAGCCCCCCGCATTGCATCTCCACTTCCTCATATCAAAGAGATCATATGATAGTTGTCTTTCTCCGATTGACTTATTTCGCTAAGCATGATACCCTCTAGTTCCATCCACGTCGTCGCAAATGGCAAGATTTCATGTCTTTTGATGTCTGCATAGTATTCCATTGTGCATATATACCACATCTTCTTGATCCATTCATCTGTTGATGGACATCTAGGTTCTTTCCACAGTTTGGCTATTGTGGACATTGCTGCTATAAACATTCGGGTGCACGTGCCCCTTCAGAGCACCACGTTTGTATCTTTAGGATATATACCCAGTAGTGCAATTGCTGGGTCATAGGGTAGCTCTATTTTCAGTTTTTTGAGGAACCTCCACACTGTTTTCCAGAGTGGTTGCACCAGCTTGCATTCCCACCAGCAGTGTAGGAGGGTTCCCCTCTCTCCGCATCCTCGCCAGCATCTGTCATTTCTTGACTTGTTCATTTTAGCCATTCTGACTGGTGTGAGGTGGTATCTCATTGTGGTTTTGATTTGTATTTCCCTGATGCCGAGTGACGTGGAGCATTTTTTCATGTGTCTGTTGGCCATCTGGATGTCTTCTTTGCAGAAATGTCTGCTCATGTCCTCTGCCCATTTCTTGACTGGATTATTTGTTCTTTGGGTATTGAGTTTGATAAGCTCTTTATAGATTTTGGATACTAGCCCTTTATCTGATATGCCGTTTGCAAATATCTTCTCCCATTCTGTCAGTTGTCTTTTGGTTTTGTTAACTGTTTCCTTTGCTGTGCAAAAGCTTTTGATCTTGATGAAATCCCAATAGTTGATTTTTGCCCTTGCTTCTGTTTCCTTTGGCGATGACCCTAGGAAGAAGTTGCTGTGGTTGAGGTCAAAGAGGTTGCTGCCTGCATTCTCCTCAAGGATTTTGAGGGATTCCTTTCTCACATTGAGGTCCTTCATCCATTTTGAGTCTATTTTCGTGTGTGGTGTAAAGAAATAGTCCAATTTCATTTTTCTGCATGTGGCTGTCCAATTTTCCCAGCACCATTTGTTGAAGAGGCTGTCTTTTTTCCATTG
>JAHRIG010009618.1:592709-819701 GCA_020311275.1 Eira barbara
TAGGGAAATTCTCTCCAATAATTGTCTCCAATATACCTTCTGCTCCCCTCTCTCTTTCTTCTTCTTCTGGAATCCCAATTATTCTAATGTTGTGTCGTCTTATGGTGTCGCTTATCTCTCGAATTCTCTCCTCGTGGTCCAGTATTTGTTTGTCTCTCTTTTGCCTAGCTTCTTTATTCTCTGTCATTTGGTCTTCAATGTCACTAATTCTTTCTTCTGCCTCATTTATCCTAGCAGTGAGAGCTTCCATTTTTGATTGCACCTCATTAATAGCTTTTTTGATTTCAACTTGGTTAGATTTTAGTTCTTTTATTTCTCCAGAAAGGGCTTTTATCTCTCCGGAGAGGGTTTCTCTAATGTCTTCTATGCCTTTTTCAAGCCCGGCTAGAACCTTGAGAATCGTCATTCTCAACTCTAGATCTGTCATATTACCAATGTCCGTATTGATTAGGTCTCCAGCCTTCGGTACTGCCTCTTGTTCTTTTTTTTTGAGGTGAGTTTTTCCATCTTGTCATTTTGTCCAGATAAGATTTGCTTTCTCCTCCTCTAGAATTCCGCTGTTCTTGGTGAGTGAAGTTGGTCTTAACTGGGTTTCTTGTTGTTCTTCTGGGGGAGGGGCCTGTTGTGGTGATTCTCAAGTGTCTTTGCCGCAGGCGGAATTGCACCGCCCTTGCCAGGGGCCGGGCTAAGGAATCCGCTCGGGTTCGCTTTCGGGAGCTTTTGTTCCCCGAGCGCTTTCCGTAGAGTCCGGAGGACGGGAATGAAGATGGCGGCCTCCCAATCTCCGGCCCAGAGGAGCCGAGAGCTTGGGGTTCCGCTCCTCACTGCGCCCTCAGAGAAAAGCGCCCAACCGCCCCGCCTCCCTGGCCTGAGGTTGCGCCTTGAGGAAAGCGGTCAATTGCTGGCACTCGGAGAAAAGCGCCCAGTCGCTTCCGTCTCTGTGGCCTCCGGCCACGCTCCGAGCCCACCCAGCCTGCGACCGGCACAAGGTAACCCCGGGCTGGGAGCTCACTCCTCGGCTTTGTCGCTGTAGTCGGCTTCCCCGCTCTAATACCTGCGAGCTCTGCGGCCCTCAGACACCCCCGGTCCTTCTGTGACCGCGCGGGACCTGGGGTTACGCTGACCCTGCCTGGGTTTCCCCCGGTTTAGCCTCTGGAGCGATGTCTTCCCGTGGAGCAGACTTTTAAAAGTCCCGATGTTGTGCTCCATTGCTCCGCTGCTTGCCGGGAGCCGGCCCCTCCCCCCGGGGTCTATCTTCCCGTCGCTTTGGATTCACTTCTCCGCAGGTCCTACCTTTCAGAAAGTGATCTATTTTCTGTTTCTAGAATTGTTGCTCTTCCTCTCCTCGATCCCCCGCTGGATCTGTAGGTGTTCACAATGGTTTGACAAGCTATCGAGCCGATCTCCTGCCACCCGCTGTCGTCTCAGCCTGCTACTTCTCCGCCATCTTGACTCCTCCCCCAATTATGGCATATTTGAGTTTGAGGCTCATCCAGACCATAAAATAGAGTACAGCTAGGCTTGATATTGCTAGTATGAATAGGATTCCTAGGTTTATATTCATGAGAGGGTAAGGCATTGGTAATGGGATTCATATGGTTAGGGCTAGTGTTAGGGCTAGGATTGAGGCTATTACAAATATAGTGATAGATGATGTTAGGAGTCCTAAAGGTTCTTCAGTGAATAGTTTTATGGCATCTGCAATTGGTTGCAAGAGGCCATAGGATCCTATGATGTTTGGGCCTTTACAGAATTGTATATACCCTGGGATATTTTTGTTCCACTAATGTTAGAAAGGCTACAGCAAGTAGGATAGGTACAATTAGTGAAATGATATTATTTATAAATATAATGTTAGGGAAAAATTTCAACCTCTGAGAATAAAAGTTTACGTTTTACGCAATTACTGGGCTCTGCCACCCTAACAAGCCCTGTCTCTAGGGCTATGAAATGAAGGTGGGCTATTAAGATTAAGATTATATCCTCTATTAGTCCTAAGGCATTCCTATAGAATAGACTTTACTTCTCTTGTCCTTTCCTACTGGGAGAAGTTGTAATAGATAGAAACCGACCTGGATTGCTCTGGTCGGAACTCAGAACTTTAATTGTCAAACAAATGAACCTTTAATAACTGCTGCACCACTGGGATGTCCTGATCCAACATCGAGGTCATAAACCCTATTGGTAATATGGACTCTCAAATAGGATTTTGCTGTTATCCCTAGGGTAACTTGATCAAATTTTTTTGGATCAATAAATGATACTATATTTCAACTGCTTTTCTTATATTTGTATCAGTCGGAGGTTATTTTATTCTCTGAGGTCACCCCAAACTAAATTGTTAATCCATTAATAGGATTGTGTTATGCCTAATTGATGATTAAATAGACTTATTATGGACTAGTTAATTGAAGCTCCAGGGTCTTCTCGTCTTATTAGTTTATTCCCGCCTCTTCAGGGGAAGGTCAATTTCACTGATTGGACGTAAGAGACAGTTAAACCCTCGTGTGGCCATTTATACAAGTCCTTATTTAGAGAACAAATGATTATTCTACCTTTTCACGGCCAGGATACCGTGGCGGTTTAACTAGTGTCACTTGGCAGGCAGTGCCTCCAATACTGGGCATGCTGGAGGTGATGTTTTTTGGTAAACAGGTGGGGTTTGTGTTTGACAAGTTCCTTTTACCTCTTTTAACCTTTCCTTGTTCCATACCTGTGTTGGGCTAACAATTGATTTGATAAGTGTTTTATTGGTAGTTTATTTTTATCATGTTGTTAACTACAAGTGTGTATTTGTTGACTGTTATAAGCTTATGCAAGGAGAAATGTTTCTTGTTACTCCTACTAGCATTATTGCTTCTATTATTAAATAGATAAGACCAGTAGTACCTTAGGAGGTGGTTTAATATTTTTGGAATTAAGAGGGTTGGGTTGTTGAGCTTGAACAGTTTCTTAATTGGTGGCTGCTCTTATGCCTACTATGGTTTTATTTAACTTTACTCTCTAACTAAGTTTCTACCCTTATTCTGAAAAGCTGTACCTTTTTTAGATTATATTTTAAATTTACATTATAATTTTGGGATTTGTTGGGTAAATTTAAAGTTGAACTGAGATTCTATTCTGGGCAACAGCTATCACCAGGTTCCTTAGGCTTTTCACCTCTACCTATAAATCTTCCCACTATTTTGAAATGTAAGTGAGTTTATCCCTGTGGTTTGTTCATAGGTAGTTCGTCTGGTTTTGGGGGAGTTAGCTTAAGATCTCTTTACGAAATTATTCTAGCTAGCTCATTATGCAAAAGGTATAAGGGGTGATCTTTGCTGTTTATTACTTTAAAATTTCTTTCATCATTCCCTTACGTTACTTTATAGCTGCAATTAAAATTTCTATCTCCTATACTATAATGATGTAATTGAATGTTTTGATTAGAGGCTTATTGTAGTAGTTGAGTTAGTGGTTTGTTGACCTAGGTTTGGTTCAATGTGGGCATTGACGTGTGAAATCTGGGTGTAAGCCAGATGCCTTAATTAAGCTACACTTTGATTTATCCAAGCATACTTTCCAGTATGCTTAACGTGTAACTACTTATCTCCTCTTGTGTTGGTTTACTCTGAATTATGTAGTGTTTGGGTGTATTGCTTGAGGAGGGTGATGGGCGGTGTGTGCATGCTTCATGGTCCTATTCAATTAAGCTCTCTATTCTTAATTTACTACTAAATCAACCTTTAGTTTTTAGTTTTCATGAAAACTTTGGTGAGCATATTCTTGATTAGAAAATGTAGCCCATTTCTTCCCACTTCATGGGTTACACCTTGACCTAACTTTTTTATGTATAATTATTATGCTTACTTTTCTTACTTTTGGAGGTTTTGCTGAAGATGGTGGTATATAGATTGACTTAGCTAGAAGTTGTGAGGTTTATCAGGGTTTATCGATTATAGAACAGGCTCCTCTAGAGTGATGTAAAGCACCACCAAGTCCTTTGAATTTTAAGCTGTTGGTAGTAGTTCTCTGGCAGATAATTTTGTTCTACAAATTATTCATGTTTAGGGCTGAGCATAGTGGGGTATCTAATCCCAGTTTGGGTCTAAGCTACCGTGTGGTAGGAAATAATAAGGTCACCTTCGTGGTATATTTTATGTTAACGGTAGCTTTTTTTTTTTTTAATGACTTGTTTAAATTTTAACTTTGGTGTGATGTAGTACTTACCATGTTTTACGCCGTGGCCCTACTAATTTGGGTTAATCATATGACCACGGTGGCTGGCATGAAATTTAAAAACTCTTAATATTAACATGACTTAGTCAAACTTTGGTTCGTGGCTTAATTTTTGTCACTGCTGTATCCTGTGGGGGTGTGTTTGAGCAAGGTGTTATGAGCTACTTATTTAGTGTGCTTGATACCCACTCCTTTTAATCAGTTTAGGGATTTAGAGGACATTTTCACTGGGAGGTGGAGACTTGCATGTATAATTCTGTTAATAATCAATAGGAAGGCTAGGGCCAAACCTTTATGTTTATGAAGTCTTATGACTCTTCTAGGCATTTTCAATGTCTTGCTTTATTTAATAAGCTACATTAACAGGTGTAGGATTAGATTAGTTAATGTTAAGGTGTTTAGGCATAGTAATTTAATTATTAGTATTAAATGTAAGTTGATAGGGGGGTATTAGAGGTGGAGTATTACATCTATAGATAGCTTTCTTGAATAGAGTGTTCTGGGTAAATTAGTGATAGAGATTATTGTATGGAGTATCAGTATAAGTGGCTTCTTATATTGCATGTGTTTAGTTCTGTTTTTGGAGTTTGGCAGGACAATTTTAAGTGTTGGTATACTTTTGAAGTTACAGAGGGGTAAAGGGGGCTTGATTTAACTAGTTTCTATCTGTTGAATATGCGTACATGTATACGTGTGTACATGTGTATGTGTATACGTGTGTATGTCCTGTAACCATTGACTGAATTGCAGTCAACTCAGATGCAGATAATGCAGATAAATGATGATGATTAAGCCCACCTACAAGTTATTTGAATGTGATGAGGCCTTTACAGCCATAGCTCAGTGACACCAGCTCCCCCATCAATTAAAAAATACCAAATGCATGACACCACAGTTATGTGTGATCATGGGCTGATTAGTCATTAGTCCACCGAGATGTCCCATTTGAAGGGTTAGTAGGATGGGTTGAGGACTATCATGGCCCTGAAGTAAGAACCAGATGCCAGTAAGTTTCACTCTAGAAACCCCCACATTCAATGGGCCTGGAGCAAGAAGAGGTATACATTGCACAAGGATTGATGATTTCTTGAGGCCTGGTGATCAAGTTCATGGTCTAGGTGAGGTACACGTATGTAAAATCAATCATAGTATGTACATGCTTATATGCATGGGGCAAATCATTAATGCACGATATACATAGGGGTGGGAAAATACATACTGTTGAAGCACAGTAGATGTTTTTAAATATATGAATTGAAATAATGGGATGAGGAAATCAGGGAATAGTTTAGTTAGAATGTCAGCTTTGGGTGTTGATGGTGGGGCTATTACTTCTTCCTTGAGTCTTAGGGAGATGGTGTTCTCCATTTTTGGTTTACGAGACCAAAGTAATTAATATAATACAAAGACTCTTCATTTTAATAAGTTCTTCATGATAATGCTGATAATTGTTATTAGAATTACGAGGATCGTGATGTAAAAGATTGAGGCTAATTGACCAATGGTGATGAAGGGGTGTTCTACTGGTTGACCACCAATTCATGTTAAGGTAAGTAGATCAGCTACTAGTAATCAAAATAGGCATTGGTTTAGTGGATGGAATATCATACCTCGTTGTTTTGAATTATGTAATACTGGAACAATGTCTAGGGCTAGAATGGAGAAGACTAGGGCTAGTACTCCTCCTAGTTTATTAGGAATGGATCGTAGGATTATGTATGCAAATAGGAAATATCATTCGGGTTTGATATTGGGTGGTGTGTTAAGTGGGTTGGCAGGGATGTAGTTGTCAGAGTCCCCTAGTAGGTCGGGTGAGAATAGTACTAGTATTATGAAAACTAGGGTTAGGGATAGAGCACCTAGGATGTCTTTAATTGTTTAATATGGGTGGAATGGAATTTTGTCTGAATCAGATGGGATTCCAGAGGATTGTTGGATCCTGTTTTGTGAAGAAATAGTAGATGACTTGCTGCTAGTGCTGAGACGATGAATGGTAGGGTAAAGTGGAAGGCAAAGGATCATGTTAAGTTGGCTTTGTCTACTGAAAAACCTCCTCAGATTCACTCTATGAGGTTGGTTCCAATGTATGGGATGGTTGATAGTAAGTTGGTAATTATGGTTGCGCCTCAAAAGGACATTTGTCCTCATGGTAAAACGTAACCTATGATTGCTGTTGCTATAATTGCAAATAGTAGGATAATGCCGACGTTTCATATTTCGGGGAATATATAAGATCCATAGTATAGGCCTTGTCCTACATCTAGGAATAGGCAGATGAAGAATATGGAGGCTCCATTGGCATGTATATATTGGATGATTCAGCCGTAATTGGCATCTCGACATATGTGTGTAACTGATGAGAAGGCTGCAGTTGTGTCTGATGTGTAGTGTATGGCTAAGAATAAACCTGTAAGGATTTGAAGGATTAGGCAAATTCCGAGACGGGAGCCAAAATTTCATCATGCTGAGATGCTTGATGGTGAGGTAGGTTGATAAATGAGTTGTTGATAATTTTAGTTAGTGGCTGGGTCTTATGAATTTTGGTCATTAGTGTTCTTATAGTTGAAATACAACACTGATTTTTTTTTTTTTTTATGTCACCAGTCATGGTTAGATTCCATGTAGGAATAATGATGACATACATTGTATTCTTTTTAAGTATTATTTTTGTAGTTAGTGTGAGGACAGAAGTCTGAAAACAAAAGCTCATGTAATTTTTAGGGCCTAGGGCATGGCAGGCCCAAAACGCAGAGGCTGAGGCGAGAATCCCATCATCTGAAGTAAGGGGAAGGGCCAGACGTTCACTCAGGCTCAAGTGTGTGTCCTTTATGGACGCCTAACGCAGTGGTGGTGTCATGATGCCATGGAAATTTTCCCAATCTGAGAGTTGTGTGCTGCTCCAAACATCAAGGTTTCCTTCTGCAAGACAGGAGGCATCTGTTTCATAGCTCATAGGTCCCCAATATAGAAAATTCAAGAGCAGGGCTCTACGTATGACTGCCCAGAATCCACACCTAAGGTTACCATTGGATCCTATGGACATGGGAGGTTCAATCTGCTTACTCTGGTGTGAGCTACAGAGGGAGCTGAGTGGAAATGGAGTCTCATACTGATGGGTCGCAATCCGGTTTTGTGTCCAGGGAGAACTTGGAATGTGGCAGCGGCTCAGGGGCCATGCAGGATTCTATTGCCTTGAGGCTTAGACACAACTCCAAATAGCAAGGTTTCCATCCAGGACAGAAGGTTTTCCGTTTTGGGCCTCAGGGACACCACCCCCCCATATGTTGATATTTGAGACCAGGTGTCTGGGAGCAGATGCCTGAACACCACAGCTAGTGTTCGTATTAGGCCTAGGGGCATGTCAGGTTCAATATTCTGTCTCTAGGGCCATCTTCCTGGGTGTCTGACTGCAGATCCATGCACAGGGTGTGTCAGAATGCTTATTTTTATCCAGGGCGGCCTACGAAACTGGGGGACTTGTGGGCCTTTCAGGTTTCTCATAATCTGCAGAGTTTGGGCAACCTTAAAGGGCACAGTCTTCTTAGGGAGTGCAGACACAGTCGTACAGTGTGGCTCCAGATGCTCCAGCTTGGAGGGAGTGTGGGTCAGGGCTCTGGGGACAGAAGTCTGAAAAGACAAAATCAGGTTAGCATGAGGGCTGAGGGTATGGCATTCCTGATCTGCAGACCCTGAGGGAGCTCCTCAGGATCTGAAATTAGGGGGATTGGGAGGTAGTAGCTCAGGAATTTGTCTCTGGATTTTGTGTCTAGGATGGCTATAAAATGTAGGGGTGGCTTCATTGGGCATGGAAGGTTCTCCCTCTCTGGGGATTTTGCAAGGCTCCCAATAGTTTGGTGTCATTGTGCGGGAAGAGAGGAGTCCTGTTTCTGTCCTATGGGTCCCCCAAAAAGAGGGATTCCAGATCACATCTCTGTGAACAGGCACTTGGTAAACCCTTCCTTGGGTCTATATTTGGGCCTATGGGCATGGCAAGCCCAATACGTGGGCTCTTGGTCCAGCTACCAAGGGGCCTTATTTGAAAATGTGGCTCAGGCTGAGGGTCATAATGCGTGTTTGTGCCCAAGGCGGCCCTCAATTGTGGCCATGGCCTCATGGGCCCTGTAGGTTTCACCAACTCGAAAGGTTTGAAACCCATCCCAACAGCAATGTTTCCTGCCATCAGGAAGGAGGAGTTCTGTTTTGTGCATCAGATTCCCCCATATTCAGGTATTTGATATAAGGTCTGGGGAAAGATGCTGAAAATCTCAGCTACAGTTCAGATTATGGCATAGGGGCATGTCAAGTTCAACCTTCTGTCTTTGGGGCCATCTACCTGGGTGTCTGACTGGAGGTCATTTCTCAGGGTGTGTCAGACTGCATATTTTTGTCCAGGGTTGCCTATTAAATTGGGATGGCCTCGGGGGCCTTGCAGGTTTCTCCTAATCTGGAGTGTTTTGGCAACTTTAAAGGGCACAGTTTCCATTGGGAGGGCAGGCACAGTCTTGTGCTGTGGCTCTGGAGCTTGGAGCCTGGAGGGTGCATGGGACAGGGCTCTGGGGACAGAAATCTAAAAACACGAACTCGGGTTTGACTTAGGGCTGAGGGTTTCACATGCCTGATCTGCAGACCCCTAGAGGAGCTCATTGAGATCTGAAATTAGGGTGACCGTGAGGCGGTAGCTCAGGCTTTTGTCTATGGATTGTGCATTTAAGTTGGCTGCAGAAGATTTTCCCTCTCTGGGGATTTTGCCCAGGTCCCAATAGTTTGGTGTGATACTGGGGGAAGGGAGGAGTCACGTTTTCTGTCTCAGGGGTCCCACAAAAAGAGGAATTACAGAGCAGGCTCTGGGTACAGGCACCTGCAAAACACCACCTTGGGTTAGGATTTGTGCTAGGGTCATGGCAAAACTGATATGTGTGCTCCTGGTCCAGCTACCGAGGGGCCTTATTTGTAAAGGGCTAAGGCTGAGGGTCAAAATGCGTGTTTGTTTCCCAGGCGGCCCTCAAGAGTGGACATGACCTCATAGACCCTGCAGGTTTCTCCAACTCTGAGGGTTTGACACCCTTCCAAACAACAAGGTTTCCTGCCTGCAGAAGGAAGAGTTCTGTTTTGTGCATCAGGTTCCCGCATATGCAGAAATTTGAGATAAGGTCTGGGGACAGATGCCAGAAAACCAAGGTTGGGTAGAGATGCAGGCCCAGGGCCATTGCTGGGTATGTGGCTAGCTCCCTGGGTGGCTGACAGGATGTCTAGACTCATGCTCTGTCAGACAGCATTAGTGCACAGGATGGCCTATGAAATTGGCATGCTGTCAATGGCTGTGCAGGTTTATCCTCAGTTGGGGCTTTTGGGCAGCCACATTGGGCACTTTCTCCTTTTGGTGGACAGACAGAAAGTTGTGTTGTGACTTCAGAATTCTTAATATGGAGAACTTTTGTGCCAGGAGTGTAAGGATGGAAGTCTGAAAACACAAGCTCTGGTTAGGTTTAGGGCCTAGGGCAAGACAAGTCCAATCTGCAGAGGCTGAGTTGAGATCTCCAGCATCTGAAGTAAGGGCAAGTGTCAGACTTTCACTCAGGCTGGACTTTGTGTCCATGATGGCCACCTAATAGAGGTGTGGCCTCATGAGGTCATGGAGGTCTTCCAACTCTGGGGGTTGTGAGCTGCTGGAAACAGCATGGTTTCCTTCTGCGGGACATAGGGAGTCCTGTTTGATGGCTCGAGGTACCCCCATATGGAAACATTCGAGTGCAGGGTTCTACGTATAGATGCCTGGAATCCCCACCTGGCATTCCCATCATCGCCTAGGAACAAGGCAGTTTCAATCTGCTGACCCTGTGGAGTGCCACCCATTGTGCTGAATTGAAATGGAGTCTCATGCTGATGGGTCATAATGTGTGTTTTTGTCCAGTGAGACCTTGGAATTTTGTGGTGGCTCAAGGGCTATGCAGGATTCTCCTACCCTGAGGGCTTTACACAGCTCCAAATAACAAGGTTCCCTTTGGGGGACAGAAGGTGCTCTGTCGTGTCCCTCAGGAACCCCTTGTATGTTGGATTTGAGACCAGGACTCTGGGGTCAGATGCCTGAAAACCTATGCTCAGGTTCCTATTAGGACCTAGGGGCATGTCAGATTGTGTCATCTGTCTCTGGGGCCATCTACCTGGGTGTCTGAGTGGAGGTAGGTGCACAGGGTGTGTCAGACTGTGCATTTTTGCCCAAGGCAGCCTACAAAATTGGGGCGGCCTCAGAGGCCTTGCAGTTTTCTCCTAATGCAGAGGGTTTGGCAACTGTAAAGGGCAGAATTTCATATCGGAGGGATGGACAATCCTGAAGTTTAGCTCCAGAGGCCCTAGCCTGGAGGGTGTATGGGCCAAGGCTCTGGGGACAGAAGTCTGAAAGCACAAACTTGGGTTAGGATTAGGGTCAAGGGTATGGCAAGCCCGATGTGCAGCCCCTGAGGAGAGCTCCTCATAAATCAGGGCAATTGTGAGGCGGTACCGCAGGCTATTTTCTCTGTATTTTCTGTCTAGAATGGTCACGGAATGTAGGTTTGGCCTCATGGGCCGTGGAAGATTCTCCCTCTCTGGGATTTTGTCCAGCTCCCAATAGTTTGATGTCAATCTGGGGGAAGGGAGGAGTCATGTATTTTTTTTATCAGGGGTCCTCCAAAAGGAGGGATTCCAGAGCAGGGCTCTGGGTATGGGCACCTGCAAAACCCGAAAAAACCCATCTTGGGTTAGGATCAGGTCCCAGGGACGTGCCTAGCCTGATATGTGGGCTCTTGGTGCAGCTACCGAAGGGCCCTATTTGAAAATTGGGCTCAGGCTGAGGGGCACAATGCATGTTTGTGTCCAAGGAGGCCCTCAAGAGTAGGCGTGACTTCATGGGCAATGCAAGTTTCTCCTACACTGAGTGTTTGACACACAATCCAACAGCAAAGTTTCCTGCCGTGGGGAAGGAGTTCTGTTTTGTGCATCGGGTTCCCCCATGTGCAGATAATTTCTGAGGACAGATGCCTGAAAACCCAGGTTGGGTAAAGATGATGGCCTATGTCCATGGCAGGTCCAATCGCTGGATTTGCAGCCAGCTGTCTGTGTGTCTGATGGGAGGTCTGGCCTCAAGCTGTGTCAGACAGAGCCTAAGAGCACGGGACAGCCTATGAAATTGGGGTGCCATCGATGGCCATACAGGTTGATCCTCATTTGGGGTTTGTGGGCAGCCCCATAGAGCACGTTTTCCCTCTGGTGGGGAGGGAGAGTTCTGGATTGTGCCTCCAGAATTCCCAATCCGGAGGACTTGTGGGCCAGGAGTGTGAGGATGGAAGTCTAAAAACACAAGCTAGAGTTAGGTTTAGTTCTTAGGGCATGGGAGACCAATATGCCAAGGCTGATTCGAGATCTCCAGCATCTGAAGTATGGGCAAGTGTCAGATATTCGCCCAGGCTGGAGTTTGTGTCCATGTTGGCTGCCAAATTGAGGTGTGGCCTCATGAGGCCATGTAGGTTTTCCCACTGTGGGGGTTGCGAGCTGCTCAAAACAGCAATGTTTCCTTCTTTGGGACAGGGCTAGGCCTGTTCGGTGGCTCAGGGCTCCACCATAGGGAAAGATTCAAGAGGAGGACTTTATGTATGGATGCTTGGAAACCCTACCTTGTGTTCCCCTTGGTCCCTAGGAACAAGGCAGGTTTGATATACAGGCTCTGGGGCAATCTACCCAAGGGAACGTGTTGAAATGTAGTCTCATGCTGATGTATCACAATGCCAGTTTGTGTCTAGGGATACCTTGGAATGTGGTGGTGGCTCAGGGGCCATGCAGGATTCTACTCCCATGAGGGTTTTACATAGCTACAAATAGCAAGGTTCCCTTCTGGGGACAGTGGGTGTTCTGTTGTGTACCTCAGGGATACACCATATGTTGGTATTGGAAATCAGGACTCTGGGGAACAATGCTTGAAAACCTAAGCTAGGGTTCAGATTACAGCCTAGAGGTATGTCAAATTCAATCTTCTCTCTCTGGCGCCATGTACCTTGTGTCTGGCAGGAGCATCTGAGATCTTTGTTGTCCCTAGGCCAAAATCTTAACCCAAACATTGGGTTTCCAGTCCTTAATATCCAAAGAACTATTTTCAAAGTCCTCCTTATGTGGACCTCTGAATCAGAAAACAGGATTCCTACTTTCCCCCACAATGACACCATGCTATTTAGAGATGTGCAAAACCCTCAAAAAAGGAGAATCTTCAATCGCCCCATGAGGCCACCCCTACATTCCACGTACATCCAAGAGACAAAAACCAGAGGCAAAAGGCTGAGCCTCACCTCACATTCGCCCTATTTTCAGATCCAAGGAGTTTGCCTAAGGTCTGCAGATCAGGCCTGCCATACTCTTGGCCTTAATCCTAACCCTAGTTGGTGATTTCAGAATTCTGTCCCCAGAGTTCTGCCCTAGACACCCTCTAGTATGGGTATTCCATACCCACACCACAGGACTGTGCCTGCCCTCCCAAAGGAAGCACGGCTCTTTAGAGCTTCCAGAAACCTCAAGAATGGGCGAAAATTGCAAGCCCCCTGGGCCACCCCAAATTGATAGGACGACCAACAATGCAGTGTCTGGCACACCCTGAGCAACTACCTCGTATCGGACACGCAGGTAGATAACCCCGTAGAGAGATGATTGAACCTGAAATACCCCTAGGCTCTAATCTGTACCATAGCTTGGTTTCCCGGAGGCTTGGCCTCGAACACCACTATTTGGGGGATCTCTGTGCCACAGAACACATCACATCCTGTCCCCAGAAGGAAACATTGCTATTTGGAGATGTGTCAAACCCTCAGGGTAGGAGAATGAGCCACTGCCATATTCCAAGATCTCTCAGGACACAAGCCCGCATTGTGACCCATCAGCATGAGACACCAATTCATATCAACCCCAAGGATCATTGCCCCCAGAGCCAGGATATCAAAACTGCCACATTCCTAGGCTGCAATGGTAAGGCGAGGTGGGGTTTCCAGGTATCCATATGTAGAGCCCTGCTCTTGAATATCTCCATATGGGGGAACCCTGCTTCATAACACAAGACAGTACCAGGGCCCACGATGCCAACCACGTGTGTATGCCTCCCTGTATACTAATGCACAGTCTGATACACCTGAGTCATGTCCCCCAAGCAACCACCGAGACAGTTGGCCCCAAAGCCATGAGACTGGACCTGTCATGACCCTAGGCCCTTGTGCTAAACCTAGGTTGGGTTAGCAGGCATTCGTACCCAGATCCCTTCTCTTGAATCCCTTCACATGGGGGACCCCACAGCCAAAAAACGAAACTCCTCCTGCCCCCTGGAAGGAAACCTTGGTTTTTAGAGCTATGTAAAAGACTCAGAGATGGCAGAAACCTGGGTTGCCTCTGAGGCCATGCCCAGGCCATGTCCAGGCCATCCTGGACACAAACACCCATTGTGACCCTTAGGCTGAGCCTCATTTTCAACCCACATGGGTGCTTTGCCAGATCCAGGATCTAAGTACCGCCATGCCACCAGGACCAAATGCAAAACCTAGGCTGGGTTTTCAGGCATCCATACCCAGAACACTGCTCTTGAATCCCTCCATATGGTGGAATCAAGGTTCATAAAACAACACAACACCTAACCCCAAAGACCAAGCTATTTGGATCTGCACAAAACCCCCCAAGCGGGACAAATCTCCTTGCCACCATGAGGCTAAACCTATACTTGGCACATCTCATATACACAAACTCCAGACCGAGCGACATCCTGACCTTTGCCTTAACTTCAGATTCCCTGGAGTTTGCCCCAGCGTACGTACGTTGGGCCTTCGATGCCCTATGCCCTAACCTAGCCCTAGCTTGGTTCTCAGGCCTCCATCTAGAGAGTCCTGGTCCATGAACCCTCCAGATAGGGTACACCTGAGCAACAGCACGGTACTCTTCCTGCCCTCCAGAAGGACAACATGCCCTATGGAGCTGCATGCAACCCACTGATTCGGAGAAAGCTGCACGAACCCACAAAGCCACCATCATTTACGGAAGCTGGCCCTGGACACTAAGACACATTCTTTCCCTCACCTGAGCCCCGACCTCCAGTCAGCCACCCACATAGCTGTCGCCAGAGTCAGCACATCAGACTGGCCATTCCCCTAGGCATGAATCGTAACATAGGAGCACAAATCGTAACAACAGGTTAGGTTTTCAGGCATCAATTCCCAGTCCCCTTCTCTCAAATCCCTCCAAATGGAGGACCCCTGAGTCACAAAACAGAACTCCTCTTGTTCCCCAGATGCTTCCTGGAGATATGCATATACCCCAGAGTTGAGCGAAATCTGCATTTCCCTTGAGAACACACCCATTAACGCTGGCCACCCGGGACACAAACACCCATTGTGACCCCTAGCCTGAGCCCCATTTTCAACACAACCCCATAGGTAGCTCGGCCCAGAGCCAGAACCTAAGGCCTGCGATGCCACTAGTACCTAATCCCAAACTTAGTTTGGGTTTTCAGACATCCATACCTGTAGCCTTACTCTCTAATCCCCCCATATGGGACACCCCTGAGCCATCAAACAGGACAGTACCTATTCCTCAGAATAGACCAAGCTATTTGTTAACTATGCAAAATTCCCAGAGCGGGAGAAAACTCCATGTCCCCATGATGCCACTCCCAGATTTGACAGATCCTATGGACACAAACTCTAACCTCATCGAACTCTTCACACTCGCCTTAACCTCAGATCCCGGGGAGCTTGCCTCAGCAACTGTAGATTCCCCCTGTCATGCCCTAGGCCCTAACCATACCCCTAGATTGTCTTTTCAGACTTCCATCCATGCAGTCGTGGTCTACAATCCCTCCATATAGGGAATCCCGAAGCCACACCACAAAACTCTGCCTGCCCTCTAGATGGAAAACGTGCCCTATGGAGCTGCACACACACCCCAGATAAGGAGAAAGGTGAACGATACTCCTAAGCCACCCACAGTTGCAGAAGCTGACCCTCAACACTAATGTATATTCTGGCCCTCAAGCTGAGCACCGACCTCCAGTCAGCTATCCAAGTAGCTGGCGCCAGAGTCAACAGATCAGACTTCCCATGACCCATGCCCTAAGCTGAACTCTAGGTTCAGTTTTCAGGCATCCATAACCAGAGCCCTGCTCTGGAATCCCTCCATTTGGAGGACCATAGAGCCATACAATAGGACTCCACCTGCTCCCCAGATGGAAACCGACCTATTTGGAGCAGTGCAAAGCACCCCAAGCAGGAGAAACCTCCATGACCCAGCAGGACACCCACACATTAGGGGGCCCTAGGACACAAATTCTAGAGTGAGCAAATGCCCAACACTCTCCCTCGATTCAGAATCCGATGACCTTGCCTCAGCATGGTAGATCTGAGATCCATAGCCTAGACCATACACGTAAACCTAACTTGGATTTTCAAATATCAGTCCCAGATTCCTAGAACACAAGTCCTCCAGATTGGGGACTCAGGAGCTACACCACTGGATGATCCCTGCACTCCATATTGAAACCATGCCCTATGGAGCTGCACAGAACCCCTAGATTAAGGCAAACATGCAGGGCCCCTGATACCACTACTATTTGAATACCACCCTGGATCCTAATGCGCAGGAGAGTACAATCTGACCACCGATCAGACATCAAGGCAGCTCGCTCGACCCAGAGGCAGCTGATCAGACGTTCCATGCCCCTAGGCTGAAATCCTAACCCTAGTTTAGTTTTCAGGCATCCACACACACAACCTTTCTCTGGAATCCCTCCACATGGGAGACCCCTGATCCATAAAAGAAATATCCCAACCCCCAGGGGGAAACCTGGCTTTTTGGAGCTATACAAAATCCTCAGATGGAAGAAAGGTGCTTTCCCCCTGAGGCTATGTCCACTTTTACACCCGCCATGGACACAAGCACCCATTGTGACCCTTATCCTGAGCCCCATTTTGAACATAGCCCCAAGGGTACCATTTCCCAGAGCCAGGGTATAAGGCCTGTGGTGACACTAGGACCTAATAGTAACCCTCAGTTGGGTTTTCAGGCATCAATACCTGGATCGCTATTCTCGAATCCCTCGATATGGGGACCCCTGAGCCATAAAGCAAGACACCACCAACAGCCAGGAGTAAACCAAGCTATTTGGATCTGTGAAATCCCCAGAGTGGGAGGAAACTCCATGCCACCATGAGGCCACCTATGAGTTCGGCGAGACTCATGGACACAAACTCCAGCCTTTGAGACATCCTGGCACTCACCTTCACCTCAGATCCCAGGGAGCATGCCTCATCATCTATAGATTGGACCTGCCATGCCCTAGGCCCTAACCCTAGGCCTAGCTTGGGTTCTCAGACTTCCATCCTCAAAGGCCTGGTCCTCAAGCCCTCTAGATAGGGAAAGATGAGCCACACCACAGGACGGTATCTGCCTTCTAGAAGGACAATGTGCCTTATTGAGCAGCATGCAAACCCCATACTAATGCTATGAAAGAACTGCACAAATCCCTGAAGCTACCCCATTGACAGCAGCCTGCCTTGGACAGTAATACACATTCTACCATCAACCAGACCATTGACCTCCATTCAGCCACCTAGTAGCTGGCGCCAGTGGGAATAATTCAGACTTTCATGTACCCAGACCCTACCACAAATCCCACGTTGAGTTTTCAGGTACACATACCAGGGACCTGCTGTCGAATCCATCCATATGGAGGACACTAGAGCCATACACAGTATTCCAACTCCCCCCAAAATGAAAACAGATTACTTGGAGCTTCGCTAAATTCCCAGAGAAGGAGAAAACTCCATGGTCCCAGGAAGCCAAGCGCACATAGGAAGGCCCTAGTGGGCCCAAGTGATAGTCTGAGTGAATCCCTGACATTCGACCTAACTTCAGAGTCAGGGACCTCGCCTCAGCATCTGCAGATCGGTGATCCGTGCCCAAGATCCAACTATAGACCTCGCTTGGGTCAGACTACCATCCCCAGAGTCCTGAAACAAGCCCTTCAGATTGGGAAATCTGGAGACACAACACAGCACTCTGCCTGCACACCAGAAGAAAAACGGGCCGAATGGGGCTGCCCAGAAACCACAAATTAGGATCAAATTGCATGGCGATCGAACGCACCCCAATATCATAGGCCACACTGTGCACTAATGCTCTGACACAGCGTGAGCACAGACCTCCCGTCAGACACACAGACAGCTGTCTGCATATGCAGCACAATGGACCAGCCATGGCCCTAGGCCAACATCTCTTCCCAACCTGGGTTTTCAGTCCTCTGAACCCAGACCTTATCTCAAATTCCTGCACCTCGGGGAAAGTGATGCACAAAACAGAACTCCTACTACCCCATGACATGAAGAAAACTTGCTCTTGGGATGGGTGTCAGGGTCAAACCTTCAGTAGGAGAAACCTGCATGGCCCATGAGGCAATACCCATGCTTGAGGGCTGCCATGGGCAGAAACACACATTGTAACCCTCAGCGTGAGCCCTGTTTTCAAGTGAGGCTGCTCAGTAATGGACAAAGAGCCCGCATATTGGGCTTGCCATGCCCCTAAGCCCCAATCCTAACCAAAGTTCGGGTTTTCCAGTCGCCGAAACCAGGGTTCTGCTCTGGAATCCCTCTTTTTGTCAGAACCTGAAACAGAAAACAGGACTCTTCCCTTCCCACAGAATGACCACAAACTCTTGGGATCCGGGCCAAATCCCCAGAGAGGGAGACTCGTCCATGGTCCATGAGGCCACCCCTCCATTCAGATCGCCATCCTTGACACAAAAGCCAGAGGCAAAAGCTACCACCTCACACTCGCCCTTATTTCATATCCCAAGGAGCACCCCTCATGGTATGTATATAGGGCCTGCCATACCCTCGGCCTGAAACATAAGGTGAGTTTGCATTTTCAGACTTATGTCCACATAGCCCTGTCTCACACACCCACCATGCTGGGGCCTCTGGAGCCATCAGGACTGTGCCTGCCCTCTCAAAGGAAACTGTACCCATTCCATTGGCCACAACCCTACGATTAGGAGAAACCGACAAGGCCCCCGAGGCCATCCCAATAGTGAAGTCTGCCCTGCACAAAAAGGCGCATTCTGACACAACCTGAGCAACTACCTTGACTCAGACAGGCAAAGAGATGTCCCCAGAGACAGTAGATTGAACCAGACATGCCCCTAGGCCCTAATCTGAGTCCTAGCTTTGGTATCCAGGCATATGTTCTCAGAGGCCGGGTTTTGAATACCAGCATATGGGGAATGTCTGAGACACAAAACAGAACAACTCTCATCTCCACATGGGAAGCTGGTTATTTGGAGCTGTGTAAACCCTTTCGGGTAGGAGAATCCTGCAGGGCCCCTGAGCCACTGCCACATTCCAAGGTCTCCATGGACACAAACCCACATTATGACCCATTCACAGGAGAGTCCATTTCAAGACAGCCCCAGGGTGGCTCGCCCCAGTGCCATCAGATTGAACCTGCCTTGAACCTAGGAGCCAAAAAGATTGCGAGGTGGGATTTCCAGGCATCCATCCTTAAAGCCCTGCTCTCAAATCTTTCTGAATGGGGCATCCCTGAGCCATCCAACAGGACTCGCCTGTCCCGCAGAATAAATCATTGCAGTTTGGAGCAGGTCACAACCCCCAGAGTGGGACGACATCCTTGATCTCATGATGCCCCCTCCCTTCATGAAGAGGCCATCATGGACACAAACACCGGCCTGAGCCAATGTCTGATACTCGCCCTTATGTCAGATGCTGGGGAACTCAATTCAGCCTCTGCAGAGTGGGCCTGCCGTGCTCTCGGCCTGAAACATAACCCTAGCTTATATTTTCAGACTTCCTTCCTCACACTCCTGGCCCACAAACCCTCCAGATGGGGAATTCTGGAGCCACAATGCAGCACTCTCCCTGCTCACCAGAAGAAAAAAAAAGTGCCCTAAGGGGCTGATCAGAAACCCCATATAAGATCAACCTTCATGTCTGTCGACTGCACCCCAATTTCATAGGCTGCCCTGTGCCTAATACTCTGTCCGACACAGCATGAGCCCAGACCTCCCATCATACAACCAGACAGCTGGCTGCATAATCAGCACATCTGACCCACCTTGGCCTTAGGCCCTCATCTCTTCCCAACCTGGGTTCTCGGGCCTCTGAATCTAGACAGTATCGCAAATGTGTGCACCAGGGGGGGAACCGATAAATTAATAAGAACTCTCCCTTGCCCATGGCAAGGAACCTTGCTGTTGGGATGGTGTCAAATCTTCAGAGTAGGAGAAACCTGCATGGCCCATGAGGTCATGTCCACGCTTGAGGGCTGCTTTGGCACAAACGTGCATTGTGACACTCAGCGTAAGCCCCGTTTTCAAATAAGGCCTGTCAGTGGCTTGACCATGATCCTGCATATCGGGCTTGCTCTGCCCCTAGGACCCAATCCAAAACAAAGCTTGGTTTTTCCGGTAGCCTGTACCCAGGGCTCTGTTCTGGAATCCCTTGTTTTGAGGGACACCTGAGACAGAAAACAGGAGTCTTACTTTCCCACAGAATGATGACACTTTTAGGAGCCGGGAAAAATCTTCAGAGAGGGAAAATCATCCATGGCCCATGAGTCCATTCCTACCTTCCACGGCCATCCATGACACTAAATCCAGAGAAAAAAGCCTACACAACTGCCTCACACTCGCTCTCATTACATTTCCTGAGGAGCTCCCCTCAAGGTCTGTAGATCAGCCTGCCATACCCTCGGCCCCAAACAGAATACGAGTTTGTGTTTTCAGAATTTGTCCCCACAGCCCTGACCCAAACAACCTCCAGGCTGGGGCCTCCGGAGCCTCACTGCAGGACTGTGCCTGCCCTATTGAAGGATACTGTACCCCTTCCATTGGCCACAACCCTACAATTAGGAGAAACCGACAAGGCCACCGAGGCCATCCCAATAGCGCAGTCCGCCCTGGACTAATAGGCACCTTTTGACACAACCTGAGCAACTACCTCCACTCACACACAGACACAGATGTCCCCAGAGACAGAAGATTGAACCGGACATGCCCCAAGGCCCTAATCTGAGTCCTAGCTTTGGTTTCCAGGCATCTCTCTTCAGAGGCCTGGTTTCGAATAACAGCATAGGGGGTTTCCTGAGGCACAAAACCAAACACCTCTTATTCCACATCGGAAGCTGGCTATTTGGAGCTGTGTAAAACCCTTCAGGTTGGAGAATCCTGCAAGAACCCTGAACCACCACCACATTCCAAGGTATGGACAGAAACCCACATTATGACCCATCCTCACGAGAGTCCATTTCAACTCATCCCCCTGGGTAGCTCGCCCCAGAGCCAGCAGATTGAACCTGCTTTGTCCCTAGGAGCCAATGGGAATGCAAGGTGGGGTTTCCACGCATCCATCCTTAGAGACCACGCTCTGGAATCTCTCCATATGGGACTACCTCGAGCCATTTAACAGGACTCGCCTGTGCCGCAGAAGGAAAACTTGCAGTTTGGACCATCTCACTACGCCCAGAGTTGGACAACCTCCAGCGCCTCATGAGGCCCCCGTTTCATGAAGGGGTCACCATGGACACAAACTCAAGCCTGAGCTAACGTCTGCTATGCGCCCTTACTTCAGATGCAGGAGATCTCAATTCAGTTTTTGCTGAGTCGGCCTGCTGTGCCCTCGACCTGAAACATAACCCTAGCTTGTGTTTTCAGACTTCAGTCCTCACACTCCTGGCCCACAAGGCCTCCAGATTGGGAATTCCAAAACCACAACGCAGCACTCTGTCTGCACACCAGATGAAAAAAAAAGTGCCCTATGGGGCTGCCCAGAAACACCATATGAGGATCAACCTGCACAGCTCTCGACTGCACCCTAATTTCATAGGTTTCCCTGTGCCCTAATGCTCTGTCTGACACAGCCTGAGCCTAGACCTCTGGACAGATACCCAGAGAGCTGGCCGCATATCCAGCACATCGGATCTGCCATGGCCTTAGGCTCTCATCTCTTCCCAACCTGGGTTTTCAGGCATCTGAACCTAGATCTTATCTCAAATCCCAGCACCAGGGGGGAACCTGATGTACAACTCAGAAATTGTCCTTCCCATGGCAAGAAACCTTGCTGTTAGGATGGTGTCAAACCTTCAGAGTAGGAGAAACCTGCATGGCCCATGAGGCCCTGCCCTTGTTTGAGGGGCGCCTTGGGCATAAACACACATTGTGACTCTCAGCGTGATCACCGTTTTCAAATAAGGTCTCTCAGTGGCTGGACCAATAGACTGCATATCGGGCTTGCCATGCCCCTAGGCCCCAATCCTAATCAAAGATCTTGTTTTCCAGTCGCCTATACCCAGGGCTCTGCTCTAGAATCCCTCTTTTTGTCTGACACCTGAGACAGAAAACATGTCTGCTTCCTTTCCACAGAATGACCCCAAAGTCTTGGGAGCCGGGCTAAATCCCAAGAGATGGAGAATGGTACATGGCCCATGAGGCCACCCTTCATTCCACAGCCTTGACACAAAATCCAGAGACAAAAGTCTGAGCTCCCACACACACTCACTGATATTTCAGATCCGGAGGAGCTCTCCTCATGGTCTGTAGATCGGGCCTGCCATACCCTTGGCTCCAAACCTCAAAATTAAGGTGCGATTGTGTTTTCAGACTTCTGTCCCCACAGCCCTGGCTGACACACCCTCCAGGCTGGGTCCTCTGGAGCTGCACCACAGGACGGTGCCTGCCCTCTCAAAAGAAACTGTGGCTATTCCATTGGCCACAACCCTACAGATGAGGAGAAACCTACATGCCCCCTGAAGCCATCCCAATAGCGTAGTCTTCCCTGAACAAAAAGGCGCATTATGACACCAACTGAACAACTACCTCCTCTCAGACATGCACACTCATGTACCCAGAGACAGAAGATTGGACTGGAAATGCACCTAGGCCCTAATCCGAACCCTAGCTTTGGCTTCCAGGAATCTTACCTCAGAGCCTGGTTTCGAATTCCAACATATGGGGGTTTCCTGAGTCATAAAACAGAACACCTCTCGTCTCCACATGGGAAGCTGGCTATTTGGAGCTGTGCCCAACCCTCCGCATAGGAGAATCCTGCAGGGCCCCTGAGCCACCACCACATTCCAAGGTCTGCATGGACACAAACCCACATTGTGACGCATCCACATGAGAGTCCACTTCAACACAACCTCCTGGGTAGCTCGGCCCAAAAGCAGCAGATCGAACGTGCCTTATCTCTAGGAGCCAATTGGAATGCAAGGTGGGGTTTTCCAGGCATCCATCCTTAGAGTCCTGCTCTGCAATCTCCCTATATGGGGCTTTTTTGAGCCATCAAACAGGACTCGCTGTCCCCGCAGAAGGAAATCTTGTGGTTTGGAGCAGCTCACAACGCCCAAAGTGGGACAACCTCCATGGCCTCATGAGGCTCCCCCATCATGAAGGGGCCAACAGGGACACAAACTCCAGTCTGAGTTAACGTCTGCTACACGCCCTTACTTCAGTTGCAGGAGATCTCAATTCATTCTGTGCGGAGTGAGAGTGCTGAGCCCTTGGCCTGAAACCTAACCCTAGCTTGTGTTTTCAGTTTTCTGTCCTCAAACTCCTGGCCCACAAACCCTCCATATTGGGAACTCTGGAGCCACAATGCAGCACTCTGCCTGCCCACCAGAAGAAAAAAAAAAGTGCCCTATGGGGCTGCCCCGAAACCCCAAATGAGGATCAACCTGGGTGGCCCTCAACAGCACCTAAATTTTATAGGCTGCCCTGTGCCCCAATGCTCTGTCTGACACAGCCTGAGCCAACACCTCCCATCACAGACATTCAGACAGCTGGCCGCATATCCAGGACATCGGTCTGGCCATGGCCTTAGGCTGTCATCTCTTCCCAACCTGGGTTTTCAGGCACCTGAACCTAGACCTTATTTCAAATCCCTGCACCGGGGGGAATCTGATGCGCAACTCAGAAATCGTCCTTCCCCATGGCAAGAAACCTTACTGTAGGGATGGTGTCAAACCTTCAGAGTAGGAGAAAACTGCATGACCCATGAGACCACGCCTATGCTTGAGTGCCACCTTGGGCACAAACACATATTGTGACCCTCAGCATGAGCCCCATTTTCAAATAAGAACTCTCAATGTCTATACCAAGAGCCCGCATATCAGGCTTGCCATGCCTCTAAGCCCCAATCCTAAGAAAAGGTCAGGTTTTCCATTCTTCCGTACCCAGGGCTCTGCTCTGGAATCCCTCTTTTTCTTGGACACATGAGACAGAAAACAGGACTTCTTCCTTCCCACGGAATGACCCCAACCTCTCGGGAACCTGACCAAATATCCAGAGAGGTAGAATCGTCCATGGCCCATGAAGCCACCCCTCCATTCCATGGCCATCCTTGACACAAAATCCAGAGACAAAAGCCTGAGCTACTGCCTCACACTCGCTCTCATTTCATATCCCGAGGAGTTCCCTTCATTGTCTGTAAATCCGGCCTGCCATTCCCTCTGTCCCAAACCTAAGCCAAGATTGTGTTTTCAGATTTATGTCCCCACTGCCCTGGCCCATACACCGTCCAGGCTAGGGCCTCTGGAGCCACACTGCACGACTGTGCCTGCCCTCTTGAAGGAAACTCTGCCCCTTCCATTAGCCATATCCTACAGATTAGGAGAAACCTACAACCACCGAGGCCATCCCAATAGCATAGTCCGCCCTGGACAAATAAGCGCCTTCTGACACAACCTGAGCAACTACCTCCACTCAGACATGCACACAGATGTCCCCAGAGACAGAAGATTGAACAGGACATGCCCCGAGGCCCTAATCTGAACCATAGATTTGGTTTCCAGGCATCTATCTCCAGATGCCTGGTTTCGAATAACAGCATAGGGGGTTTCCTGAGGCACGAAAAAGAACATCTCTCATCTCCACATGGGAAGCTGGCTATTTGGAGCTGTGTACAACCCTCCACATAGGAGAATCCTGCAGGGCCCCTGAGCCACTGCCACATTCCAAGGTCTGCATGTACACAAACCCACATTGTGACACATCCTCATGAGAGTCCACTTCAACTCAGCTCCCTGGGTAGCTCACCCCAGAAGCAGCAGATCGAACGTGCCTTGTCCCTAGGAGCCAATGGGAATGTGAGATGGGGTTTCCAGGCATCCATCCATATAGCTCCGCTCTGCAATATTTCCGTATGAGGCATCCTTGAGCCATCCAACAGGACTCGATTGTCCTGCAGAAGGAAACCTTGTGGTTTGGAGCAGCTCACAAGCCCCAGTGTGGGAAAACCTCCATGGACTCATGAGGCCACAACTCCATTAGCCGGCCATCATGGACAGAAACTCCAATGTGAGTGAACATCCGACACTCGTCCTCACTCATGGGCTGGAGACCTCGAATCAGACGCTGAACATTGGAAATGCCCTTGCTTGGCACTGAACTTAATCGGATCATGTATTTTCAGACCTCCAGCCTCACACTCCTGGCCCACAAGGCCTCCAGATTGGGAATTGTGGAGCCACAACACAGCCTTCTGCCTGCCCACTGGAAAGGAGAGGTGCCCTATGGGTCTGCCCAGAAACTCCACATGAGGATCAACCTGCAAGGCCCTCAAGGGCACCCCAATATCAGAGGCCACCATTTGCACTAATGTTCTGTCTGACACAGCCTGAGCCCTGACCTCCTTTCAGCCACCCAGATAATGGGCCCCATATCTGGCAGGTGGGACCTGCCAGGGCCCAAGACCATCATCTCTAACCAACCTGTGTGTGTATTCAGGCATCTATCCCCACACCTTATCTCAAATCCCTTCCTATGGGGGTAACTGAAGCACAAAAGACTACTCCTCCTTCCCCATGGCAGGAAATCTTGCTGTTGGGATGGGTTTCCAGCCCTCTGATTTTGAGCCAGCTGCATGGCCCAGGAGGGCCGCTCTGGGCACAAACAGGAATCGTGACCCTCAGCCTGAGCCCGATTTCAAACAAGCCCCCTTGGTAGCTGAAGCAGAGCCCGCATTCCAGGCCTGCCATGCCCTAGGCACAAATCCTAACCCTCGGTGGTTTTCTTCAGGCGCCTGGACACAGAGCCCATCTCTGGAATCGTGTTTACGGGACCCCCGAGATGGAAAACAGCACTCTTCCCTCCCCCAGAAAGACTCCAAACTATTGGGAGCCAGGTAGAATCCCCAGAGAGGAATTCTCCCATGGTCCCTTGAGGCCACCAATAGGTTCCACGGCAATCCTGGACACACAATCAGGACAGAAAACCCTGCACTACTGCCTCCCAGTTGCCCTAATTTCAGATCCCAAGGAGCTGCCCTCAGGGTCTGCAGATTGGGCCTGCCATCACCTCGCCCCTAACCCTATCCTGTGTTTATGTATGCAGACTCTATCCCCAAAGCCCTCGCCCACATGCCCTCCAGGATGGGGCCTCTGGAACCACACCTCAGGACTTTGCCTGCCCTACTGAAGGAAGCTCTGCCCATCACAGTTGCCCAAACCCTCCAGATTAGGAGAAACCTGCAAGGACCCTGATCCCACCCCAATTTCGGAGCCCCCTCTGGACCCAAATACACAATATGACACACCCTGAGCACCTACCTCCAGGCAGACCCCCAGTTCAATGGCTCTGAGTCAGAGGATTGAATTTGACATGCCCCTAGGACCTCAATGGAAACATAGATTAGGTTTTCCGGCATCTGTCCCCAGAGACCAGTTCTGAAATACCAACATAGGGTCTAGAATGTGGTCCCTGAGCCACATAATAGAACACCTCTGGTTCCCAAAGGAAAAATATCTCTTGGGAGCTGTGTCCAACCCTCAGGGTAGGAGAATCCTGCATGGCCCATGAGCCACTGCCGCATTCTAAGGTCTCCCTGGACACAAACCAGCATTGTGACCCATCAGCATGAGACTCCAGCCAACTTGGCCTCCTTGGTACTTCACAACAGAGCCACGAGAAGAAACCTGCCATGTTCCTCAGCTATAATGGTAACGTGTGGTAGGCTTCCCAGGCATCCATGAGGAGAGGTCTGCTACCCAATCTTTCCATATGGGCGACCCTGGAGCCAACAAACCAGACTTCCACTGTCGTGCAGAAGGACACCATGCTGTTTGGAGCAGCTCAGAAGCCCCAGCGTGGGAAAACCTACATGGCCTCATGAGGCCACTCCTAAATTAGTCAGTCATCATGGACACAAACTCCAGCATGAGCAAAAATCTGACACTCGCCCTTACTCAGGTGCTGGAGATCTCGAATCGGCTGCTGCATATTGGAACTGTCACACGTTGGACACTGAACTGAACCGTAGCTTGTGTTTTCAGACGTCCATCCTCACACTCCTGGCCCGCAAGCCCTCCAGATTGGTAATTCTGGAGCCACAACGCAGCCTTCTGCCTGACCACCAGAAAGAAGAAGTACCCTATGGATCTGCCCAGAAACCCCACATGAGGATCAACCTGCACGTCCCTCGACAGCACCCCAATATCATAGGCTGCCCTGTGCACTAATGCTCGGTCTGACACAGTTTAGCCCCCACCTGTTGTCAGCCACCCAGATAGTGGGCCCTATATCCTGTAGTTGGTACCTGCCATGGCTGGAGGCACTCATCTCTACCCAACCTGGGTATTCAGGCATCTGTCCCCACACCTTAGCTCAAATCCCTGCCTATGGGGGAACCTGAAACACAAAAGACTACTCCTGCTTCCCCATGGCAGGAAGCCTTGCTGTTGGGATGGGTGTCCAACCCTCAGAGTGGGAGCCAGCTACGTGGCCCATGAGATCACGCCCACTCATGAGGGCCAACCTGGGCATAAACACTCATTGTGACCCTTAGCCTGAGCCTGCTTTCAAACAAGCTCCCTCGTTAGCTGGACCAATAACCCGCTTACTGGGCCTGCTATGCCCCTAGTCCCGAATCCTAACCCTTGGTGGGGTTTTCCGGGCTCCTGGACCCAGAGTCCGTCTCTGGAATCCGTGTTTTGGGGGAAACCCTGAGATGGAAAACAGCACTCTTCCCTTCCCACAGAAGACACCAAACTTTTGGGAGCTGGGCAGGATCCCCAGAGAGGAAGAATCTCCCATGGCCCCTTGAGGCCACCCATGTGTTCCATGGCCATCCTGGACACATGATCGAGACAGAAAGCCTTGCGTGAACACCTCCTAGTCACCCTAATTTCAGATCCCGAGGAGATGCCTTCAGGCTCTGCAGATTGGGCCTGCCATCACCTCGCCCCTAACCCTAACCCAAGCTTGCGTATGCAGAGTCTGTCCCCAAAGCCCTGGCCCACATGCCCTCCAGGATGGAGCCTCTGGAGCCACAATGCAGCACTCTGCCTGCACACCAAAAGAAAAACGTTGCCCTATGGGGCTGCCCAGAAACCCCAAATGAGGGTCAACCTGCACGGCCCTCGACCGCACCCCAACTTCATAAGCTGCCCTGGGCACTAATGTTCTGTCTGAAAAACACCCCTAAAGCTGGCTGCATACCCAGCACATTGGACCTTCCATGGCCTTAGGCCATCATCTCTTCCCAAGCAGTGTTTTCAGTCATCTCTCCCTTGACCTTATCTCAAATCTCTGCACCTGGGGGAACATGATGCATGAAACAGAACTCCTCCAACCCCTTGGCAGGAATTCTTGCTGTTGGAATGCTGATGGGTGTCACAGTCAAAGGCTCAGAGTAGGATAAAATTGCATGGCCCATGAGGCCATGCCCATGTTCGAGGGTCGCCTAGGGCACAAACAGGTATTGTGACCCTCAGCATGAGACCAGTTTTCCAATAAGGCCTCTCAGAGCCTGGACCGATTGCTCCCATATTGGCCTCTCCATGCCCCTAGGGCCCAACCTTTATCCAAGTATGGATTTTGCAGTCGCCCTACCCTGGGCTTTGCTCTGGGATCCCTCTTTTTGAGGGACACCTGAGACAGAAAACAAGTTTCCTCCCTTTCTACGGAATGACCCCAAGCTATTGGGAGCCAGGCAAAATCCCCAGAGAGGGAGAATCGTCCATGGCCCATGAGGTCACCCCTATATTCCACGGCTATCCTTGACACAAAATCAAGAGAAAAACCCTGAACTACTCCTTCACATTCGCCCTTATTTATTATCCAGAGGAGCTCCCCTCAGGGTCTGTAGATCGGGCCTGCCATACCCTCAGCCCCAAACCTATGCTGAGTTTGTGTTTTCAGACTTCTGTCCCCACAGCCTTACCCCAAAAATCCACCTGGCTGGGGCCTCTGGAGCCACAGTGCAAGACTGTGTCTGTGCTTTCAAAGGAAACTTTGTCCCTTCCATTGGCCACAACCCTACAGATTTGGACAAACCTACAAGGCCCCGAGGCCATCCCAATTGCATAGTCCACCCTGGACCAAAAGGCACATTCTGATACAACCTGAACAACGACCTCCACTCAGAAACACAGACAGATTGCACCAGAGACAGAAGATTGAACTGGTCATGCCCCTAGGTCCTAGTCTCAGCCCTAGCACAGGTTTCCAGGCATCTCTCCTCAGAGGCCTAATTTCGAATACCAGCATATGAAGGTTTCTTGAGGCACTACACAGAACTCCTCTTGCCTCGACATGGGAAGCCTGCTATTTGGAGCTTTGTAAAACCCTCCGTGTAGGAGAATACTTCTGGCCCCTGAGCCAACACCACATTCCAAGTTCTCCATGGACACAATCCTACATTATGACCCATCCTCATGAGAGTCCATTTCAACTCAGTCCCCTGGGTAGCTTGCCCCAGAGACAGCATATAGAAACTGCCTTGTCCCTAGGAACCAATGGAAATGCGAGCTAGGGATTCCATGCAGCCATCCATAGAGCCCTGCTCTCAAGTCTTTTCGTATGGAGCATCCTTAAGCCATCCAACAGGACTCGACTGTCCTGCAGAAGGAAACCTTGCTTTTTGGAGCAGGTCACAAGCCCTAGAGTGGGAAAACTTCCATGGCCTCATGAGGTCCCCCCTTCATGAAGGGGCCATCATGGACACAAACTCCAGCCTGAGCGAATGTCTGATACGCACCCTGACTTCAGATGCAGGAGATGTCGATTCAGCTTCTACAGAGTGGCCCTGCCGTGCCCTTGGCTGACCTAACTCTAGCCTGTGTTTTCAGACTTCTGTCCTTACACTCCTGGCCCACAAGCCCTCAAGAATGGGAATTCTGGAGCCACAACGCAGTACTCTGCCTGCCCGCCAGAAGAAAAAGTGTACCCTATGGTGCTGCCCAGACACCCCAAATGAGGATCAACCTTCATGGCCCTTGATCTCACCCCAATTACATAGGCCACCCTGTTCATTAATGCTCTGTCTGACACACCCTGAGCACGGAGCTCCAGTCAGACCACCAGACAGCTGGCTGCATATCCCACAGATGGGACCCACCATATACCTAGGCCTTCATGTCTTCCCAACCTGGGTTTTCAGGCATCTATCCCTAGTCCTAATCTCAAATCCCTGCACCTGGGTGAACCTGATGCACAGAACAGAACTCCTTCCCCATGGCAAGAAAAATTGCTGTTGGGATCCTGATGGGTGTCAAGGTCAAATGCTTAAAGTAGGATAAACCTGCTTGGCCCATGAGGCCACGCCCATGCCTGAGTCCGCCTTGGGTACAACCATGCATTGTGACCCACAGCGTGAACTCTGTTTTCCAATAAGGCCTCTCAGAGGCTGAACCAAGAGCTCGCATATCAGACTTTCCATGCCCCTATGGCCCAATCCTTATCCACAGTCAGATTTTCCAGTCGCCCTTACCCATGGCTCTGCTCTGGAATCCCTTTTTGAGGGACACCTGAGGTAGAAAAAAGACTCCTCCCTTCCCACAGAATGACGCCAAGCTATTGGGAGCCGTGCAAAATTTCCCGGGAGGGAGTATCGTCTATGGCCCATGAGGACATCCCTTACATTCCACGGCCATCCTTTACACAAAATCTAGAGGAAAAAGCCTGAGCGACCGACTCACACTCGTCCTTATTTCCTATCCAGAGGAGCTCCCCTCACGGACTGTAGATCTGGCCAGCCATAAGCTCGGCCTGAAACCTAAGCCGAGATCATGTTTTCAGACTTCCGTCCCCACTGCCCTGTCCCACAAATCCTCCAGGCTGGGGCCTCTGGAGCCACAGTGAAGGACTGTGCCTGCCCTCTCGAAGGAAACTGTGCCCCTTCCATTTGCCACAACCCTACAGATTCGGACAATCCTACAAGTCCCATGAGGCAATCCTAATAATGTAGTCCACCCTGGACAAAAAGACTCATTCTGACACAACCTGAGCAACTACCTCCACTAAGCAGACAGATGTCCCAAGGGAGAGAAGATTGAACCAGACAGGCCCCTAGGCCCTAATCAGAACCCATCTCTTCTCAGATGCCTGGTTTCAAAAACCAGCATATGGGGATTTTCTGAGGCACAAAACAGAACTCCTCTCATCTCCGCATGGGAAGCTTGCTATTTGCAGCTGTGTAAATGCCTCCCAGTAGGTTAATCCTGAAGGGTCCATGAGTCACCACCACATTCCAGGGTCTCCTTGGACACAAACCCGCATTATGACCCATCGGCATGAGATTCCGTTTCAACTCACCCCCCTGGGTAGCTCGCCCCAGAGCCAGCAGATTGAAACTGCCTTTGTCCTTAGGATCCAGTGGGAATGCTAGGTGGGGTTTCCAGGGAGCCAGCCTTTGAGCCGTGCTCTCGAATCTTTCCATACGGGGCAGCCTTGAGCTATCCAAAAGGACTCCCTGTCCTGCAGAAGGAAACCTTGCTGTTAGGAGCAGTTCACACCCCCAGAGTGGGAAAACCTCCATGGCCTCATGAGGCCACCCTTTCATTCAGGAGCCATCATGGTCGCAAACTCCACCCTGAGCTAATGTCTGATACTCGTCCTTACTTCAGATCTGGAGATCTCAATTCAGCCTCTGAAGAGTGGGCCTGCCTTGCCCTCTGCCCGAAACCTAACTGCAGCTTGTGTTCTCAGACTTCCACCTTCACTATCCTAGCCCAGAAGCCCTTCACATTGGGAATTCTGGAGCCACAATGTAGCACTCTGCCTGTGCACCAGAAGAAAACAGTGCCCTATAGGGCTTCCCAGAATCTCCAAATGAGGATCAACATACATGGCCCTCGACCGCACCAAAATTTCCTAGGCTGCCCCATGCACTAATGCTCTTTGGGACACAGCCTGAGCCCAGACCTCCCATCTGACACCCAGACAGCTGGCCGCATATGCAGCAGATCCAAACTGCCATGGCCCTCGACTGTCATCTCTTCCCAAACTGGTTTTTCAGGCATCTGTCCCTAGACGTTCTCTCAAAACCCTGCAAATGGGGCAACCTGAGGCACAAATCAGAACTTCTCTTTAACCATGGCAAGAAACCTTGCTGTTGGGATGGGGGTCAAAGTCAAATCCTCAGAGTCAGAGAAACCTTCATGGCCTGTGAGGCCACGCCCATGCTTTAGGAAGCCTTGGGCAAAAACACGCATTGTGACCCTCAACCTGAGCCCCGTTTTCAAATGAGGCCTCTCGGTACCTGGACCAAGAGCCCACATATCAGGCTTGCCATGCCCCTAGGCCCCAATCCTAACCAAAGGTTTGGTTTTCCGGCCATCTGGACCTGGGGCGCTGCTCTGGAATCTCTCTTTGGAGGGACCCCTGAGATAGAAAACAGGACTCCTCCCTTCCCACACAATGACCCCAAACGATTGGGAGCTGGCCCAAATCCCCAGATAGGGAGACTCGTCCATGGCATACGAGGCCACCTCCACATTCCTCGGCCATCCTTGACACAAAATCCATAGAAAATAGCCTGAGCTACTGTCCCACAGTGGCTCTTCTTTCATATTCAGTGGAGCTCCCCTCACGGTGTGTAGATTGGGCCTGCCATTGGGCCTGAAACATAACTCGAGTTTGTGTTTTCAGATTTCTGTCCTCACAGCCCTGGCCCAAATTCCCTCTAAGATGGGGCCTCTAGAGCCAAACCACAGGATTGGACCTGCCCTCCCGAAGGAAACTATGCCTCTCACAGTTGAACAAACCCTCCAGATTAGGAGAAACCCGTAAGGCCCCTGAGCCCACCCCAATTTCATAGGCCAGTCTGGACAAAAATGTGCAGTGTGGAACACTCTAGGCACCTACCTCCAGGCAGACACCCAGGACAATGGCCCTGAGGCAGAAGATTGAACCTGACATGCCCCAAGGACCTCCTAAGAACCCTAGCTTAGGTTTTCAGCCATCTGTCCCCATAGGTCTGTTCTGGAATACCAACATATGGTCCAACATGTGGTCCCTGAGCCACACAACAGAACCCCTCCTGTCCCCAGAAGGAAAGCTTGCTCTTGGGTGCTGTGTCAAGCCCTCAGGGTAGGAGAATCCTGCATGGCCCCTGAGCTACGCCACATTCTATGGTCACCCTGGACACAAACCATCATTGTGACCCATCTGTAAGAGACCACCTGTCATCTCAGCCCGCTTGGCAATTCGCCCCAGAGACAGCAGATCAAACATGCCATGTTCTTCGGCTGCAATGGTAACTCGAGGTGGGCTTTCCAGGCGTCCATGTGGAGAGCTCTGCTACCCAATCTTTCCATATGGGGGACCCTGGAGCCATTAAACCCGACTCCCCCTGTCCCACAGAAAGACACCTTGCTGTTTGGAGCAGCTCACAAGACTCAGGGTGAAAAAGCCACTATGGCCTCATGTGGCCACCCCTCCATTCGTCAGCCATCATGGACACAAACTCCAGCGCGAGTGAACATCTGACACTAGACCTTACTCAGGTGCAGTAGATCTCGAATCAGCCGCTGCACATAGGAACTGCCACATGCTCGGCACTGAACTGAAACATAGCTTGTGTTTTCAGACTTCCATCCTCACACTCCTGGCCAGCAAGCCCTCCAGATTGGGAATTCTGGAGTCACAATGCAGCCTTCTGTCTGCCCACCAGAAAGGTTTGCCCTATGGATCCTCCCAGAAACCCCACATGATGATCCACCTGCACAGCCCTCGATGGCACCCCAATGTCATAGGCCGCCTGTGCACTAATGCTCTGTCTGACACAGCCTGATCCCCCATCTTCTGTCAGCTTCCCAGATAGTGGGCCTCATATCCTGCAGGTGTGAACTGCTGTGGCCCGTGTCTCTACCCAACTTGCGTATTCAGGCATCTGTCCCCAGACCTGAGCTCAAATCCCTGCCTATGGGAGAACTTGAAGCACAAAAGAGTACTCCTCCCTCCCCATGGCAGGAAAACTGGCTGTTGAGATGGGTGTCCAACCCTCAGCTTGGGAGCCAGTAGCATGGACCATAAGACCACGCCCCTCATGAGGGCCACCTGGGGCGCAAACAGGCATTATGGCCCTCAGCCTGAGCCCGCTTTCAATCAAGCCCCCTCAGTAGCCTGACTACTGAGCCAGCATAGCGGGGGCCTGCCATCCCCCTAGGCCCAAATCCTAACCCTCGGTGGGGTTCTCCAGGTGCCCGGACCCAGAACCTGTCTCTGGAATCCCCATTTTGGTGGGAGCCCTGAGGCGGAAAAGAGCACTCTTTCCTTCCCCCAGAAAGACACCAAAGATTTGGGAGCCAGGCAGGATCCCCAGAGAGGAAGAATCTCCCATGAGGCCACCCCTACATTCCTTGGCCATCCTAGATACACAATTCAGTCATAAAATCCTGCGTTCCTGCCTCTCAGCTGCCCTAATTTCAAATGCCGAGAAGCTGCCCTCAGGGTCTGCAGGTCGGGCTTGCCATCACCTCGCCCCTAACCCTAACCCGAGTTGGTGTCTGCAGACTTCTATCCCCAAAGCCCTGCCCTTCAGGATTGGGCCTCAGGAGCCATACTGCAGGACAGTGCCTGCCATCCCTAAGGAAATTCAGCACGTCACATTTGCCCAAACCCTCCAGATTAAGAGAAACCTGCAAGCCCACTGAGCCCACGACAATTTTGTAGGCTTCTCTGGACAACAATGTGCAGTCCAATACACCCTAGTCACCTACGCCCAGGCAGACTTCCAGGTCAAGGTCCCTGAATCAGAAGATTGAACCTGACATGTCCATAGGGCCTCATTGGAATGCTAGGTTAGTTTTTCAGACATTTGTCCCCAGGGGCCTGTTCTGGAATATCAACATATGGACCAACCTGTGGTCCCTGAGCCACACAACAGAACCCCTCCTGTCCCCAGAAGGAAAGCTTGCTCTTGGGAGCTGTGTCCATCCCTCAGGGTAGGAGAATTCTGTATGGCCCTAGGCCACCGCCACATTCTAAGGTCTCCCTGGACGCAAACCAGCATTGCAACCCATCAGCATGAGACCCTCTGTCACCTCAGCCCCCTTGGCACTTTGCCCCAGAGCCAGCAGATCGTACCTGCCATGTTCCTCGGCTGCAATGGTAACTTGAGGTGGGCTTTCCAGGCGTCCATGTGGAGAGCTCTGCTATCCAATCTTTCCATATGGGTTACTCTGGAGCCATCTAACCGGACTTCCCCTGTCCCACAGAAGGACACCTTGCTGTTTGGAGCATCTCACAAACCCCAGCGTGGGAAAACATACATGGCCTCATGTGGCCACCCCTCCATGGACACAATCTCCAGCGTGAATGAACATCTGACACTTGGCCTTACTCAGGTGCGGTAGATCTCGAATCAGCTGCTGCACATGGGAACTGCCATGCGCTGGGCACTGAACTTAACCATAGCTTGTGTTTTCAGACTTCCATCCTCACACTCATGGCCCACAAGCCCTCTAGATTGGGAATTCTGGAGCCACAATGCAGCCTTCTGTTTGCCCACCAAAAAAGAAGAATTGCCCTATGGGTCTGCCCAGAAACCACACATGAGGATCAAACTGCATGTCCCTTGATGGCACCCTAATATCATAGGCTGCCCTGTGCACGAATGCTCTGACACAGCCTGAGTCCTGACCTCCTGTCAGCTTCCCAGATAGCGGGCCCTATATCCCGCAGGTGGGACCTGCTGTGGTCCGAGTCCATCATCTCTACCCAACCTGAGTATTTAGGCATCTGTCCCCAGACCTGAGCTCAAATCCCTGCCTATGGGGGAACCTGAAACACAAAATACTCGTCCTCCTTCCCCATGGCAGGAAACCTAGCTGTTGGGATGGGTGTCCAACCCTCAGCTTGGGAGCCAACTGCATGGCCCATGAGACCACGACCACTCATGAGGACCACCCGGGGCACAAACAGACATTGTGGCCCTCAACCTGAGCCTGCTTTCAATCAAGACCCCTCGGGAGTTGGACCAGGAGCCCACATACCGGGCCTGCCTTGCCCTTAGGCCTAAATCCTAACCCTCGGTGGGGTTCTCCAGGCACCCGTGCCCAGAACCCGTCTCTGGAATCCCTGTTTTGGCGGGGGCCCTGAGACAGAAAAGAGCACTCTTCCCTTCCCTTAGAAAGACACCCAAGTCTTGGGAGACGGGCAGGATCCCCAGAGAGGAAGAAACTCTCATGGCCCTGCGAGACCACCCCTACATTCCTTGGCCATCCTAGACACACAATCCAGACATAAAAGCCTGTGCTTCCACTTCCCAGCTTCCCTAATTTCAAATCCCAAGGAGCTGCCCTCATGGTCTGCAAACCGGGCCTGCCATCACCTCGCCCCTAAACCTAACCCGAGTTTGTGTTTGCCTGAAATTCCCGGGTGTGTAGAGATGACGGCCTCGGGCCATGGCAGGTCCCATCTGCTGGATATTTGGCCAGCTATCTGGGTGGCTGACAGGAGATTGGTTCTCAGGCTGTGTGAGTCAGAGCATTTTTAGACAAGTTGGCTTAAGAAATTGGGTTGCCCTCAAGGCTCTTGCATGTGGATATTCATTTGGGTTTTTTTGGGTAGTTTCATAGGGCAGATTTTCTTTCTGTTGTGTAGGCTGTTGTGCTGCGTTGTTCCTCCAGAATTCCCAATCTGGAGAGTTTGCGGTCCAGGAGTGTGAAGACAGAAATCTGAAAACACAATGTTGAGGGCCTAGGACATGGCAGTACCAATGTGCAAGGGTTGAATCGAGATCTCCAGCATCTGACGTAAAGTCCAATGTGTCAGATGTTTTCTCACGCTGGAATTTGTTTCCATGATGGCCGACTAATGGAGGGGTGGCCTGATGAAGACTTGGAGGTTTCCCACGCTGGGCATTGTGAGCTGATCCAAACAGCACGGTTTCCTTCTACGGGAGAGGGGGAGTCCTCTTTGATGGCTCCAGGGTCCCTCCTATAGAAAGAATCGATAGCAGGGCTCTAAGTATGGAGGCTTGGACACTCACCTCACATTACCATTGCAGCCTCAGAATATGGCAGGTTCTTCTGCTTGCTCTGGGGCAAACTACCCAGGGTGTGAGTTGAAATGGAGTCTCATGCTGATGGGTCACAATGTGGGTTTGTGTCCAGGGAGAACTTGGAATACGGTGGCTGGTCATGGGCCATTCACTATTCTGCCCTGAGGGTTTGACACAGCTTAAAATGGCATGCTATCCTTCTAGGGACAGGAAGTGATCTGTTTTGTGGCTCATGGATGCCTGTATGTTGGTATTTGAGAACAGGTCAATGGGGACGGATGCCTGAAAATCTAAGGTAGGGTCAGATTAGTGCCTAGGGGCATGTCAGGTTCAATCTTCTGTCCCTGTGCCATTTACCTTGGCTGCTGACTGGAGATAGGTGCTTATGGTGTGTGAAACTGTGCATTTTTGTCCAGAGCAGCCTAAGAAATTGGGGAGGCCTCAGGGGCCATTCATGATTCTCCAAACCTGAGGATTTGACACAGCTCCAAATAGCAAGGTTTCCTCTGGGGACAGGATATGTTTGGTTTTATGGCTCACGGGTCCCCCATATCGAGGGTTTCAAGAACATCAGTTTGGGTGTTGATGTCTGAAAACCCAACTGAGAGTTAGGATTAGGTCCTACTGGCATGGCAGGCCTTATACTCTGTCTCTGCTCGAGGTACCCTTGGGGCTGTGTTCAAAATGTGGCTCAGGCTAAGGGTCACAATGGACGATTGTGTCCATGGCAGTCTGCAAAAGTGGATGTGGCCTCAGGGGCCAAGCTGGTATCTTCCATCTCTAATGGTTTTACACATCTTCAATAAGCAATGTTTCCTCTGGGGGAAAGGAGGAGATTTGTTTTATGGATCAGGGATCCCCTATGTGGAGGGATTCCAGAGAAAGGCTCTGTGTATGGATGCCTGAAAAGTCAAACTAGGGTTGGGATTTTGGTCTAGGGGCATGGCGTTCAGCTGCCTCTGGCTCTAGCTGCGTTGATGGCTGATTGGAGTCTCTGCTGATAAGATCTGCTGAATGTAGGTTTAGCCTCATGGGGTCAAGGAGGGATTCGAGAGAAGAATTCTGGGTATTAACGCGGAATAACCCAAACTAGATTTAGCATAATGGCCTAGGGACATGACAGGTCTGATCACCTGGCTCTGGAGCCAGCTGTCTTGGTGGCTGCTTGGAGGATGGGACTCAGATGTGTCACACAGGACATTGGTATCCAGGGTGGCATACACAAGTGGGTGACATTGGGGGAAGGGCATGTTTCTCGTAATATAGGTGCTTTGTGCAGCTCCACAGGGCACGATTTCAATCTGGAGGGCAGGGAGAGTCCTGGTGTGGCAACGGAGTCCCCAATCTGGAGAACTGATGTTCCAGGACTCTTGGGATGGAAGTCTGAAGCCAAAGCTAGGTTTCTGGTTAGTGTCTAGGGCATGGATCACCGATCTGCAGATACTGAGGTGAAGTTCCGGATTCCGAAGTGGGGCGAATGTCAGGCATTCGCCAAGACTAGAATTTGTGTCCACTAGGGCTGTCGTATGTGTGTGCATGGCCTCTTGGGTCCATGGAGTTTTCTCCTGTTCTGGGGGTTTTGTGAAGCTCCAAATAATATGGTTTCCTTCTGGAGGACAGGTGGAGTCCTGTGTATGGCTCTAGGGCCCCCCATATGGAGTGATTTGAGAGCAGGGTACTGGGTGTGTATGTGTGAAAACTCAAGCTAGGGTTCGTGGTAGGGCCTAGGGGAATGGAAATTCTGCAATATTTCCACTGGCACCAGCTACTTGGTGGCTGACTAGAAGTCAGTGCTTTCGCTGAGGGCAGAATGTGTATTAGTGTCCAAGGCTGGTTTCTGTCAATGGGTTGGCTTTGGGGTTTCATGCAGCTTTCTCCTAATAGGGGGGTTAGATGCAGCTCAATAAGGCACATTTTCCATCTAGAGGACAGGCACAGTCTTGTGGTGTGGCTCAGTGCTTCCTCTCTGGAGGGCTTGTTGACAAGTACGTTGAGGATGGAAGGCTGAGAACCCAAGCTAGGGTTATGGCCTAGGGCATGGCAGGCCCAATCTACAGACACTGAGGTGCGCTCTCCAGGATATGAGGTGAAGGCGAGTATCAGGATGTGGCACAGGCTGGAGTTTGTGTCCATGAGTTCTGTCGAACTCATAGGTGGCCTCATGTTGGCATGGAGTTTCCTTCCACTCTGGGGGTTTTGCAGTTCCAAATCACTTGGTTTATTCTGGGCTGTAGGTGGTGTCCTGCTTTATGGCTCAAGGGTCCCCCATATGGAGGGATTCGAGAGCAGCGCTCTGGGTATTGATACCCGAAAAGCAAACTGAGGGTTAGGATTATGTCCTAGTGGCATGGTAGGCCTTATACCTGGCTCTGGGCTGAGGTGCCCTTGTGGCTATGTTTAAAATGGGGCTCAGGCTAAGGGTCACAATGGGGTAATGTGTCCATGGAGGCCTGCAAAAGTCGGCTTGGCCTCAGGGGCAAAGCAGATTTCTTCCATCTTTGAGGGTTTTCCATAGCTCCAAAAAGAGAGGACCTAATCTTAAAACTAGGGTGAGTTTCATGCATCCATACTCAGAGCCCTGCTCTCAAATCCCTCCATATGGGGGACCCCTGAGCCATAAAACAGGACACCACCTATCCCCCAGAATAGAACAAGCTATTTGGATATGATCAAGAGCCCCAGTGTGGGAGAAAACTCCATGGTCCCTTGAGGCCACCCCTATGTAAGGTAGATCTCATGGACACAAACTCCAGCCTGAGCGACCTCCAGACACTTCCCTTAACCTGAGATTTCAGGGAGCTCACCTCAGTGTCCACGGATTTGGCCTGCGAAGCTCTAGGCCCAAACCTTAACCCTAGGTTGATTTTTCAGGCATCCATACCCAGAGCCATGCTCTTGAATCCCTCCATATGGAAGACCCTAGAGTCATACAGCAGGACTCTACCTCTCCTCATGAGTGAAACCTTGCTCTTTGGAACTGCACAAAAGCCCCAGAGCAGTAGAAACCTCCATGTCCTCAGGAGCCCACCTCAACATAGAGTGGCCTTAGCGGTCACAAATTTTGTCTGAGCAAATGCCTGACCCTCGCCCTAACTTCAGAATCTGAGTATCTCCTGTCAGCCTCTGTAGATTGGTGATCCATGCCCTAGACGCTAACCATAAACTTAGCTTGGGTTTTCAGACTTCTGTCCCAAGAGTCCTGGAACATAAGCCCTCCAGTTTGGGGATTATGAAGCCACACACCAGCCTCTCTCTGCTCTCCAGAAGGAAACCATGCCCTATGAAACTGAACAATACCCTGGATTAGGGGGAACGTGTATGACCCCTGATGCCTTCCCACTTCCGTATGGCACCCTGGACAGTAATGCATAGTCTGACACAACCTGAATCCTGTCCTCCAATAAGCCACTAGGACAGCTGGCCTAGGAGCCAGCAGATAGGACCAGACAAGTACCGAGGCCCTAATCCTAACCCTACATGTTTTCAGGCACCCTTGTCCAAAACCCCGCTCTTGAATCACTTTATGGAACTCCTACCAAATGCCCTGAGGCATTGGGAACGAGGTTTGGGCAAATGTCTGTAGTATTTGAGAAAGCAATTCCCTGGGGTTTTTGGAAGCCAGATCCCCAGGAAGTAGGCAAGCAGCATATCAGATGACTTTCCATACATTTTCATATCAGATGTCTCTAGCCATGTAACTCTGGTACTGGACTATACTAGAATGTGGGCACCTGGTTGAGGGGTTTAATTCTGTTGGGGTTTGTGGTCAAGGAGGTGATGTCACTACCCAAGTCCCCCATGGATTATTAACTACACAAACAGTGCTCAGGGCTGCTATCTTCTCATCTCCTTTCTGCATACAAGGCCACATCTGTACACAGGGACGCCAACACACCCCTCTCCACCCACCCCCAAGGAAGGGATGAGTGCAGCCAGGGCCCCACCTGGCTTCAGACACACTCTCCACTCTTACCTGTTTATGTCCCTGGATAAGCCATTATCCCTGTCAGAGGTGGTCTGCATCTGATCTTTACAATAAAGTTGATTCTAGCATGGACTTCATCCAGATGTCCACAGACATATGTGGAATAATGTCTGTGATATTGTAGGAATGGTGTCACATGTAGGAGATAACTCCAAGCACATTTTCCTCTTCTTCTCTCCTCTTCATACTCTGTTACTCTGCAACTCGTTATATCCCACTCTACAGTCCCTAACGGTTGTGTAGGGGTGTGTGTGTGTGTGTGTGTGTGTGTGTGTTCACTATCATTTTTTGTGGGCACATATTTGTTCATCTATGCTCACATTCTGGAGTCCCAGACCGTGATAGCCCCATCTACTGAGAGGTGAGCCATAGTTTCCCAAGAACTTAGGCTTTCTAATTTGCAAAGCATACCCTAAAAATGGGATTGGAGACGGTGTTGATGGTCAGAATCCACCCTTACCGCTGAAGACTGCATATCCTGTGCTGAGAGCTATTATCTCCTTTCCAATGGGTGCCATGTGGATAGGGGTCCATTCAGTGGGTTGCCATCACCTGGGCTCCCCCTCAGACAAGATCTTGCTGGAATGCTTCCTGTCTACTATATCTGTGCTCACCCTCACCCTGGAACCTCCATATCTCTAGCCACTGCCTTCCACACGTTTTCCAGAGCCCTCAAGTGATTAGGTGGATGCATCCAGGGCCCCAAATTTGAGGACACTCACAAAGAGCTGGGTTCATGCCTACTTCAGCTTTCTTACCATATGTGATTCTTTGCAGGGCATTAACCCTGCAGGGGTCTTCACCTTCTCCTCCCAGTGGTTCCCTTGAAAACACATGTCCAGTTTAAACATCTTTGTAACCCTGTCTCTTGGAATGCGGTCTGGATTTAGAGATTCCATCTATTCCACAGAACATGGCCACATGACGAAAAATATCCATCTGAGATTTAGTTCTAAAATCTCATTGTCCATCCCCCTGCTGCCCTTGACCCGTGTCTCTCAGATCCTCACCTTGGAGTACAAGCCCATATGTCGAGCCCTGACATATGCATGACCGTTTGCCCTAGCAATGAGAGCCAACAACAGACAGAAATACTCAGGCCTTTTGAGATGGGCTGAATCCTGCCAACACCCCTAAATGAGCTCAGGTTCTCAGTTAAGAAGGTCCTGCCTTGGTGTTAGAAATGACACCAAAAAACTGAGGGGTTCTGGCAGGACCCCCTAGCTGAGCACTTCTAGATTGCTGTACTTATAGTCTCTTGTGAGACTGTGAGACAGTGTTTCTTGTTTAAGCCACCAAGTGTGGCGTAATATGGTCACATAGCACTAGGAGCAGAGTACTGATACTGCCCACCTGCCCCAGGTCGTGATCCTTCTCTCTTTCCTCTCTGCTCCCCCCTTCAGCTTCCTCCAATCACCATGACCTCCTTTATAACCCCCACTCTGGGAACCTCATGCTCTGCTTCCAATCCTCTGCCCTGTGGACCCTCTGTTGGGCTAAATACAGATTTTGGCAGGGCTGTCTCCTTTTCCTGCCACAGGAAATCTCAATATCATCTCAGCATGGCCTTGTCGGACCCCTCACCCATTGGAGCTCAGGACCCAGTTGTAGTCCCTTGTTCTTTTCTTATGGAGAAAATGCTCTTTTCATTCACTTTTTCTGTTCATGTTTCTCCACCCGCCCCTCTAGACCCAGAGCTCCTCGAGGAAGGAACTGGTTGCCTGAAAAGCGCTGGTACCACTTGAGTGCTCAGGGCCCAGTGGCTGAAGGAACAGGAGAGATGATCCAGCCACCACCGGCCAGCTCTATTGTTCAAGTCCAGTTGATTTGGTCATGTGTAAGTCCTGTTGTTCTCTTTTGTTTCCTATATCAACTCTGTGTTCCATGTGGGACTCAAACTGATGACCCCGAGATCAAGTACCCCATGCCCTACTGACTGAGGAAGGCAGGTGCTTCTTTGGTCATTTTCTCCAGGTTCTAAGCTGATAAGTATCGAAGTTTACTTGCTGATTTCAACATGTTATAGGTATATTATGTTAAGTTGAATTTCGAAATAACACCCCAAATTCTGTTAGCATGATGGAGGAGACTTACCTCCTTTATCTGGTCAGTCAGGAGCCCAGAGTCCCTCCACCACGGGGCTTCTCAATCCATGGGTTGTTATGCACCTCTGGCGCCATTAGCACAAGGGGAACCTCCCTTAACTAAAGACGTTCAGGTGGTGAAGTTTCTAGGAATCAGACAGAAAGAAACAGAGATTTGGGCACAGATGTAATTATCACATGAACAATGGGAGTGAAATAATTGGAAATAGATTAGTAGTTCAAAGATGGGGCTTTGAGGGTTGTCACTGAGAATTCCCAAGGGGACCACAGGAACAGTGCCTGTCCACTGTGGGGACATTAGGTAGAACAAGAGCCCAGCCGAAAACTCTCCCTGACTCCTGCAGTGTTACACACACACACACACACACACACACACACACACACACAAACACACACACACCCCAGAGGGAAAATCACGGAATCGGACACCATCCATTATGGGCGATTATTTATTGGAGTAGGAATGCTCCTTTTTTTCATTCATATTTAAAGCACTATTTTACTACATAAACACAGTCTGGCTAAAGCCTAAAGAACAATTTACTCTATTACTGATTTGTTAGTAATGAAGGGGAAGATTTAATTGTGATTTTAATTTTTTAATAAAAAGCACATTACAATAGTTTAAATGTGGCCTATGCAGGAAAATGAAAGAATTTAAAGTTGTCACATAGACCCAGACATTTCCCCGGTTTCTGCCATTCAAGGTGTCCTTATGAAAGGGAACACTACCCCAGATAATGGAAGTAGTTTATTTTGGTGCTTCCCATGATGATTGTTCTTTCAGAAACATTCCTTTGTAATAAAATGTTATTTTTATAAAACATTGGAAAATTATGTATCTTTCTTATGTTCTGTAGCCAGACAGAGAAGGCCATAGTTTAGGATTCCAGACACATGAAAATCCCAGAGGAAGTAAAATACCAGAGACAGAGTGAAGAGCAGTGGTTGCAGGGACTGAGGTGGGGGAGTGAGCAGTGAGTAATAAGTAGCCCAGGTTTCTCTGTGATGGAAATGTTCTACAAGTCAATGCTTGTGCAACACTCAATGTACTTAAAGGCACCTCGATATACCATTGAAAAGGATCAGAGTAAACTTCTATGTAAACTCATATTCCACTTCATTTAATGTACAAAATCTATTAAACCATTATGCAGGTGTATACAAAACACAAAAATTCCATGGAGGGCAAATACAGGGAAGGGGAATACATCCGTGGGGTTCCAGCCAGTATGAGCCGCTGCTTGGAGGTTGAGGCTGGTTATTCCACTGAGACCGCTGCTGGATCGAGCCCTTCAGGAACCCCAAGAGTAGAAGCAGGACCCCGCTGGACCACCGGGTTTGGCAAAAGGGCTGACATCTCAGGAGAGTGAATTAGAGCCCTGACTACCAACTGCACAGGGGAGGTGGTGCCACTGTTCTTGCTGAGGGGTGAGCTCCAGCACCATGGATGGAGTGGGCCAGCTTTGTCTCTGATGATACAGCAGGTGCCACATTGGGAGCTGGACCGATTTCCTGAGGTGGTTCAGGATCTTGCTCTGAGCCTAGTTTTATGGCTCATTGAAGAGACAGTATCATCAGCATGATTGAGTTTCCATGTACCTTCTAAATGAAGTCAACTTTTCCCACCATTCCATCCTGGCTGTGTCCAAGAACCAATCCCTGGGAGTTCTCCCTGACTAAAGACAATTGGGACAGGGATCTGAGACTACTCACTCTTCACAGCCCAACTGCACTCTATGAAGTCTTGCTCAGTGTGGCCCACCCAGTCCCCTCCACAGGCCCACATCAGTCAGCCCAGCATTTCTTACTGCCAGACTCTGGCTCCGTGGGCTCCAACTATTGCAGCTGTAAGAGCAGAAGGTGTGCATGGTGCTCCAAATCTGAGGCTGGCATATTGAGCCCCAGGTATACCAGCAGCATATTGAGGCTGGGAAATTCTGGGGACTGGACAAAATCCTCAGGCTATTGTTCTAGCCATGTGGTCAAGACGGATTAGATGTCCCTTGGGATAGACAGTTTGGCAGAGGATTCAGAGGACAGGGCACCCTCCCAAACCAATATCTCAGGGAACTCCTGTGCAAACCTGGGTTCCTGGGCTTCCAGGTCCTGTTAGAGACCAGTTCTATTCCTTGTCCACTTGTGATCTGGCAATCATGCCTGAAACAGGACTGGTCTCAGACAACAGGTTGGCAAAATGCCTTTACGAGTGTGAGTCTTTGATCAATGGTGTGAGTACATCTGTCCTTCCCAGGGGAGCTGGACATACTCCTCAGTCTGTCTTCTTGCCTACTTGCCACTTGAATTCAACTGCATGTGCCCAGTAAGGGGTGGCGTCTGGCCTCTGAATTACCATCACTGCTCACACCACTGCTCTGTGAGGATCCAACCAAAGATGAAACAAAGGGACTCTGTCTCTAGCCAGGCATTCCTAGTACCCTTCCAATACCTCAAGCATTACCTCCTGTGTCCAACTGCTCTCACTTTCACTAGGTGCCACGAGTGGGTCTCCTTCCACTGACACTAATCTCCCACAGGGTGTGCAATGTTTGGTCCCTGAGCACTCACTGGGTCTCCTGAGCAACCTGTGAGTACCCAGTGTTCAGATTCCAACAGATTGTTGAGTGTGATGCTTCCCACAGCCTCTGTTCTGGGTCCTAGGATTGAAGAAGAGTCAGGGCTGGAAGTGGGCTTGGTTCTGAGTGAATGGCTTAGGGACTAAAGCTGTCCCCCAGCCCCATCTGCTCTGTCACAATGCCCACACCCACAGCTACCCTGGGGCCTTTCCTTTATCCAGAAGAAACTCTCAGACCTTTAACCTTAAGGAGAAATCACAGAAATGTGGGATGAGGGTCCAAGAGTCCCTCCAATTCACAGTCCCCTGGCTGTCCTGGGGGAGAGGGGAGGTCCTCCTGCATCAGCCAAAGCTCACTCACATATGCCGCTGCTCTTGCACTCTGCCAGCCTCATCATAATGGAGAAAATGCCAGCATATCTAGAGGAGGCCAGAGAGCATCCACAGGAAATGTCCTGTGGATGCTACCTGTCATCGTATCCAGTGTCACTGTCTGACCTCTGAGTAGTCTGGAGCCCTGGGGTGCTGTCTGCTCTGTGCAGGGTTCACAGTCAGCACGTAGAGGAGTGCCTGTGCTGAGTGGGGCTTCCTGAATCCTTGCTAAATGAAAGGGCCCTACCCAGCCCATCACAGGTATCTGAGTCTACCTGGGCCCACTGCTTACCACTGGGGACCCCTGCTGTGGTTTCTCCCAGACACAGACCCCAGATAGGGTCTCCAATCTCCTTTTAAATGGCCAAACAGCCCAGATCAAGATAGCGAGGCATAGGGCAGTGGCTTCATCATGACAAGCAGAACAATGTTAAATGAGTACAAACACAGGCTGTCTAGCAGACCATTGCACAGCCCCAGGAACCCATCTGAACTTTCCTTTCAAAACCCAGAGTCCTTATATAACTCTACCCCAGTCAGAGGAGAAAACCGATGCTTGGGAAGTTTTGGGATATTCCCAAACTCACAATGAGGCCATGGCCAATTCCCCCAGGGCAGTTAGAGGCAGGGTGTCCACCTTGAAAAGAAGAGGTTCAGCACCTCTTGGATGGTGGCAAAGGCTCAATATGAACCCCGGAATATGTCAACATAGCTGAGGTCTCCTAGGACTGGCACCAGATGAGTTGTTTGCTTCTCTATCAGGTTGGCCCCATTTGTCCATAGCACGTGGGTCTCACTCCTCTTCATTGGTGAGCCACTTTTCCCCCTTAGGTGAAACAGAGGAGCCATGAGACAGTGCTATAGCCTCTAGGAGGTTTAAGGGTTGAAGCACACACCAATCCCCCAAGATCTCAGTGAATTATGGCAAGAGGTGTAACAAGAAGACCCACAGACATTAAAATAGTCATGTGACTGGGTGGTTTCTTGGCTGAATCCCAAGAGTCATGGTTTTGGTCAGGTCATGATCTCAGCATTCTGAGATCGAGCTCTTTGTCAGACTGCATACATAGGGCAGAGTCTGCCTGAGGATTCTGTCTCTCTTATCGGGTGGAGACAAGATGGAAGAGAAGTAGGAGTTGCTCTTTCAACAGGTCCAAGAAAGTGAGCTGATTATCTACCAAAGAACTCTGATCACCCATGAAATCAGCCTGAGATTAGAATTATACACTTCTGGTTCTGGGGGCATAAGCTGCCAATGGACAGGTAAAGTGGAGTGGGAATATCCAACTGATATTGGGAGACAAACGAAAGGTGGAGGGAGCCTCCAGAAGTGGTCCATTAGAAAGTAATACCCCAATACGAGAGTGCCCTGATTGGGGACCAAGATTAACTTGGAATCTGGTTGCAAGCACTCAAAAAGCGGAAAAGGTCTTAAAGGGAAATTGGTGGAATTGGGCAGTTATGGACAGGGACTTAATCCCAGGGACCCAGGATGGCCACCGCTGGTGCTGAGCCAGAGAGAGTGTAGCAAAGAAGCCAGGTCTTGGGCTCAGAGCTGCTGGCGTGCGTGAGAGCCTCTGGGTGGTGGTGCATGTGAGCGTGTCTATTGTGGATGCCAGCTGGTGCTGTATAGAACCATAGCTTTTGCACTCTGCACGTGCAAACAGTAGGTCCAGAAACAAAAACCCCTCCCCTAAGAGAGGTCTGCACAGGCACTAGCCAGTGCTCTCTAGGACCCGGAGAGTCTGAACATTCCCAGCTCGGGACCAGAGTGAAAATCTCAGTGCGCTATCTCTGGTTGGGACCTCTCTGGAGGCCTGGACCTGCCTAGGCAGCAGTAGTGGAGGCAGTCACTGGAAGCCAGCTCTCTGGACTAGTACTTCTCGTGGTTTTGGGTAAAAGCAGGAGTTCCTCTGACCGCTGAGAATGTGGCTGGGGATGTGCCCTAAGGTAGCAGAGGGGAAATTTATGTGCTCTGGAGCACCCAGAGGGGAACAGACAGAGTCTTCTCTCTGAGATGGAGATCTAGGTGCAGTTTGCTTTCCTCTAAACCTCAAAAGAAGAGCCAAAAGCCGCCGAAGAGAGAAAAGAAAATCAAAACCAAAAAAGAAACAAACAAAAAAACCTCCAGAGAACAAAAGCCTGAAGAACCTGTTTCCTCATAGCCCAGACTCTTGATAGGGGTTAGGAGGACTCAACTCTAGAAACACTGATAGAAAAATCAAGTGACAGGACCTCCCTCAGAAAGCCAGCCAAAAAACAAAAACAAACAAACAACAACAACAACAACAACAACAACAACACAAAATCAAGAGGACAAACACCACTACATCACAGACACAACTTTTATTTTTAATTTGTTCCCACTATTCTAGTTCTTTTCAATTTTTAAAATATTTTTAAACTATTTACCATCACAATGAGAGGTTCAGTACAACAAATTCTATAATAACCTCTTAAACTGAACCTTTTTGAAGCATTACCTATGTTTTTCTTATGCTTTCCTATTTTTTATTTTATTTATTTATTTTTTAAAATATTCATATAGAGATATGCTTCAAGTTAATCCCCTTTCCCCAATCAATGCTACATATATATATATATGCATATATTATTATATTATATTATTATATATTATTATTATTATATTATTATATATTATTATATAATATAATATATTATATATGCATATATATATATATATATATATATATATATATATCAGCTTAATCTCCCTTTATCTCAGGAAAGTTGAGTCCCTTAACAAAGATATCAAGATATATTTTTGTTAAAGTAAAGAGAATTTATAACCACCCTCCTGTAGTTTTCTTCTGTCACTGTTTCCGTGTATTTGTTTTTGCTCTGGTAGTACTTAAATCTTATACTTGGGGTTCATTTTGGCTGCGTTCTTTTTTTCTTTTTTTTAAGATTTTATTTATCCATTTGACAGACAGAGATCACAAATAGGCAGAGAGGCAGGCGTAGAGAGAGGAGGAAGCAGGCTCCCTGCTGAGCAGAGACCCTGATGCGGGGCTCGATCCCAGGACACTGGGATCACGACCTGAGCAGAAGCAGAGGCTTTAACCCACTGAGCCACCCAGGTGCCCCTGCGTTTTATTTTTTTTTCCTTGTCATTTGTTTTTCTTTTTGTCTATTTCTGGTTGTATACTTTTTAAATCTTACCTTTGGGGACCATTCAGGCTGGGTCTTCACTTTTATTTTTTCATTTTTTCCCTCTCTCTCTCTCTCTCTCTCTTTCTCTCTCTCTCTCCCTCTCTCTCTTTCTATTTCTTTTTCTTTTTCTTTCTTTTTGGTGGGGACACCCTATAGCTCAGAAATGTTCCAAAGTGCACATTGACTGCACCACGGTTGATACATTCAGTTACACATCCCTTCAGCCAATTCTCACCAAAATACTAGGAGGAGGAATGCCCAACAGAGGAAAAATTCAGAGACTGTGCCCTCTCCATCAGAGCTTTTGGGTATGGACATAAACAGTATGTGGGAAAGGGAATTCGGGTTAACAATTATCTAGGCAATGACTAGGTTGGAGAAAGCCATTGATGACAAAATTGAATTGATTAGGGCAGAAGTGAAAGCCACGAGGGATGATGTTCACAATACTCTCAATGAGTTCCAATCTAGTCTAAATTTTCTAACAGCTGGGGTCATTGAGGAAGAATATAGGATTAGTCATCTAGAGGACACACTGATAGAGAAAAAGGATCAGGAGAGAGCCTGGAACAAAAAGCTTAGAAGCCATGAAAACAGAATTAGGTAAATAAATGACTCCATGAAACATTCCAACGTCAGAAATATTGGAATCCATGAGGGGGAGGAGAAAGAAAGAAGACTAGGGGATGTAGTTTAACAAATTCTCCATGAAAATTTTCCCAACCTGGTCAACGGAACCAAGGTTTGTTTACTAGAAGCAGAAGGGTCTCCCCCCAAGATTATAGAATCTAGAAAGACCTCGAAACCACTGCTTGTGAAACTTATGAATAGTAATTGCACACAGGAGCTCTTGAAAGCAGTGAAGGGGAAGAGATTCCTTACGTACAGAGGAAAGCCCATCAGAATAACATCAGACCTGCCCACAGAAACCTAGCAAGCCATAAAGGGCTGGCAGATGTATTCAGGACACTAAATGAGAAGAGCATACAGCCAGGAACATTTTATCCAGCAAGACTGACATTCAAAATGGATGGAGAGATAAAGGGCTTCCATGACAGGCAAGGTTCAAAAAAGTATGTGACCACCAAGCTGACACTACAAGAAAAATTAAGGGGGGTTCTATCAAAGAGGAAAAACCCAAGAATATCAATGAAAAGAAATTTATGGACACAATCTATAGAAACAAAGACTTCACAGGTAACATGATGTCAATAAAAAAGTATCTCTCAATAATCACCCTCAAAGTGAATGGCCTAAGTTTGCCCATAAATTGGCACAGGGCTGCAGATTGGATAAAAGACAGGACCCATCTATATGTTGTCTACAAGAGGCCCATTTTGAGCCTAAGTGTACATCCAGGCTGAAAGTGAAGGGATAGAGAAGAATTTTGCATGCCAATGAGCCTCAAGATAAGGCTGGGGTAGTGATTCTAATATCAGATAAATTAGATTTTAAACTAAAGACTGCAGTCAGAGATACAGAAGGACACTACATCATTGTTAAATGTTCTATCCACCAAGAAGTTCTAACAATTGTAAATATTTATGGCCCCAATATGGGAACAGCCAACTACATAAGACGATCATTAATCAAGATAAAGAGTCATACTGATATGAATACATTAATAGTAGGTGATCATAACATGCCACTCTCAGTAATAGATCATCCAAACAGGAAATCAATAAAGAAACAAGAGCATTGAATTGGACCTGATGGACCTCATAGATATATACAGAACATTCCACCCTTAAACAACAGAATACTCATTCCTCTTGAGTGCACATGGAACGTTCTCCAGAACAGACCACATACTGGGTCACAGATCAGGGCTCAACTGATACCAAAGACTGAGATTATTCCCTGCATATTCTCAGATAACAATGCTTTGAAACTGGAGCTCAATCACAAGGAAAAGTTGGGAAGGAACTCAAACACCTGGAAGCTAAAGACCACCTTGCTTAAGAATGTCTGGATCAACCAGGAAATCAAAGAATAACTTAAGCAATTAATGGAAACCAATGAGAATGAAGACAATTCCATCCAAAACATATGGGATACAGCAAAGGCAGTTATAAGGGGGAAATACGTAGCCATCCAAGCCTTCCTAAAAATATTGAAAAATCAAGAATATACCAGCTGTCTCTACACCACAAAGAACTGGAGAATCAACAACAGATTAAGGCAACTCCACACACAGGTAAGTAAATAATCGAGATTAGAGCGGAGATCAATGACATAGAAACTAGAGATACAGTAGAATGCATCTATGAAACTAGAAGGTGGTTTTCAGAAAGAATAAATAAGATCGATATACCTTGTCCAAACGAATCTAAAAGAAAAGAGAGAAGGCCCAAATTAATAAAATTATGAATGAAAAAGGAAAGATCACTACTAACACCAAGGAAGTAGAAACAATCATCAAGAATTATTATCAACAGTTATATGGCAAGAAGTTAAGCAACCTCGATGAAATGGATGAATTCCTGGAAATCTGTAAACTTCAAAAACTGAACCAGGAAGAAATTGACAAACTGAATTGAAAGATATAAAGTAACGAGATTGAAGCAGTGATCAAAAACCTCCCAAAAAACAAGAGCCCAGTACTTGAATGATTCCCTGGAGAATTCTACCAAGCATTGAAAGAAGAAATAATGCCTATTCTCCTGATGCTGTTTCAAAAAATTGAAGCAGAAGGAAAACTTCCAGACTGGTTTTATCAAGCCAGTAGTACCCTGATCCCAGACAAGGCAAAGAACCCACCAAAAAGGAGAATTTATGATCAATATCCCTGATGAATATGGATGCTAAGATTCTCAACAAATCCTAGCAAATAGGATCCAACAGTACATTAAAAAGATTATCCACCATGACCAGGTAAGATTCATCCCCGGGTTGCAATGGTGGTTCAACATTCCATGTCAATCAATGTGATAGAACAATTCAATAAGAGTAGAGATAAAACCACCTGGTCCCCTCAATTGATGCAGAAAAAGCATTTGACAAAATCCAGCATGGTTCCTGATTAAAACACTTCAAAGTATAGAGATAGAGGGAACATTACTCAATTTCACAAAATCTATCTATGAAAAACCCACAGCAAATATCATCCTCAATGGGAAAAAACGGACAGACATCCCATTGAGATCAGGAACATGACAAGGATGCCCACTCTCACCACTCTTGTTCAACACAGTACTAGAAGTCCTAGGTACAGCAATCAGACAACAAAGAGAAATAAAAGGTATTCGCATTGGCAATGAAGAAGCCAAACTTTCTTCACAGAGGACATGATATTTTATATAGAAAACCCAAAGACTCCACCCCAAACTTCTAGAAGTCATTTAGCAATTCAGTGATGTGGCAGGATACAAAGTCAATGTACAGAAATCAGTAGCTTTCTTATACACTAACAATGAAAATACAGAAAGGGAAATTAGTAAATTGATTCCATTTACTACAGCACCAAGAACCATAAGATACCTGGGAATAAGTCTAACCAAAGAGGTAAAGGATCTGCACTTGAGGAACTACAGAGCACTCACGAAATAAATTGAAGAAGACACAAAAAGAATGAAGACCATTCCATGCCCATGGATCAAAAAATAAACATTGTTAAAATGTCTGTACTGCCGAGAGCAATCTATACTTTCAATGCCATTCCTATCCAAATTCCACTGGCATTTTTCAAAAAGCTGGAGCAAACAATTATAAAATTTGTATGGAATCAGAAGAGACCCCGAATTGATAAGGAAATGTTGAAAAAGGAAAATAAAATGGGGCATCACATGGCCTGATTGCAAGTTTTACTGCAAAGTTGTGATCACCACGACAGCATGGTACTGGCATAAAAACAGACACATAGACCAGAGGAACAGAGTAGAGAGCCCAGATATGGACCCTCAACTCTATGGTCAAATAATCTTCAACAAAGCAGGAAAAAAAATATCCAGTGGAAAAATACAGTCCTTCAATCAATGGTGCTGGGAAAATTGGACAGGTATGTGTAGAAGAATGAAATTCGACCATTCTCTTAGACCATATACTAAGATAAACTCTAAATGGATAAATGACCTCAACGTGAGGCAGGGATACATCAGAATCCTAGAGGAGAACATAGGCAGTAACCTCTTTGACATCAGCCACAGCAACTTCTTTCAAGATATGTCTCCAAGGGCAAAGGAAACAAAATCAAAAGTGAATTTGGGGGACTTCACCAAGACCAAAAGCTTCTACATAGCAAAAGAAACAGTCAAAAAACAAAGAGGCAACCCACGAAATGGGAGAAGATATTCACAAATGACAATATAGACAAAAGGTTGATATCCAGGGTCTATAAATAACTCTTTAAACTCAACACACACAAAACAGATAATCATGTCAGAAAATGTGCAGAAGACATGAACAGATTCTTCTCCAATGAACACATATGAATGGCTAACAGACACATAAAAAAAAAAAATGTTCATCAATACTAGCCATCAGGCAGATTCAAATCAAAACCACATTGAGACACCACCTTACACCAGTTAGATTGACCCAAATTAACAAGACAATAAATAATGTGCACTACAGAGGATGCAGAGAAAGGGGAACCCTATTACTGTTGGTGGGAATGCAAGTTGCTTTAGCTGCTTTGGAAAACAGTATGGAGATTCCTTAAGAAATTAAAAATAGAGCTTCCCTATGACCTTGCAGTTGCACTACTGGGTATTTACCCCAAGGACACAGAGGTAGTGAAATGAAGGGCCATCTGCATCCCAATGTTCATAGCAGCGATGGTCACAGTCTCCACTGTGGAAAGAACCAAGATGCCCTTCAGTGGATGAATAGATAAGGAAGATGTGGTCCATATACACTATGGAGTATTATGCCTCCATCAGAAAGGATGAACGCCCAACTTTCATATCAACATGGATGGGACTGGAGGATATTATGCCAAGTGAAATAAGTCAAGTTGAGAGAGTCAATTATCTTATGGTTTTGCTTATTTGTGCAGTATAAGGAATAACATGGAGGACATGGGGAGATGGAAAGGAAAAGGGAGTTGGGGGAAAACGGAGGGTGAGATGAACCATGAGAGCCTGTGGACTCTGAAAAACGATCTGAGCGTTTTGGAGGGAAGCGGAGTGGGAGGTTGGGTGAGCCTGGTGGTGGGTATTAGGGAGGGCACGCACTGTATGGAGCACTGGGTGTGGTGCATAAACAATGAATTCTGGAACACTGAAAATAAATATGAAAAGAAATTTAAAAAATTAAAAAAAGGAGTAATGCACCACTAGAAATGACTGGTGGAGGCTTAGTCTTTTTTTTTTTTTTTTTTTTAAAGAAACGTTCTTAGGGTGTATTTTGTGTATTTTGTGAGGCAGATTTACAACACTACAGGTCTTGATTAAGAATGAAAGGGAAAAAAAAAAGACATAAAAAACAAATACCCAGTTTTTTAAAAAGATAATAGTCTCAGGAGTTAATTTAACATATAGGAACTTTTCATTTACCTCCTGTTAGCTGTATCAGTCAGTGATAATATGTCTGTTTCAAATTCAATTATTTTTCTGAAAATGTCTTAGTTCAGAAAAAGTCTCATATTTGCAAGTTCATTTGTTTTCACTTACTTCCTATATATTCTGCCAGAGAGAATTGTCATTACTTTAACGTGATCACATTCACATGAATATAGTATCATTTAGTGTAGACCTTAGATTAATTTACCATAAATTGAGTAAAGAAGTACACTGATGCTTGTAGATATCACCCATTGATTAAAATATCACTTCTACCACATTTACTACAAGATCATGAGATTAGAAGGTACAAAGACCAATTCTTTCAAGAATTGTATCATATTTTGTTTGAAATTAAGAGAGAGGTTTATGTTTTTTTTTAACACAAAAGTATGTAAGTAATTTATTTACATTTTAACATTTAATTATGTATCTATGGGAAAGTATAAAATAGATAACATATTTATCTTTAAGTCAGCTTTGACAAATAAGATTTTCCTTTGGATTTCTGTTATTTAAATGCTTGAATATGTCAACTGTTAATTCAAATACTTCATTAAAATAGTTTTTATTAATTCCAATTAAAATAATCTTAAGCATTTGGAGAAACATCTCCATCTTAAACGATAAATAAAAATAAAAATGCCATCAGACACATACTGTTTATTATCTTGCATAGTAACAAACATACTGGTTTTGAGAGCTGACATTGGTCCTCTCAACATCCTATGAATGAATTTATTTTTCTGAATAGACGTCCTTGAATATTTTTCAAACCAGTATGTATACTTTTCTTTCATCCCTGACTTTGACATTTTAGATAACTCCATAAAAACGTAATAGCAATCGTGATTTCAGAGATCTTTGTAGATGAAGGAGAATACCTAGTGTATTATGGGTATATTCCATTGAGAAGGTCCAAGGGCATGAATAAGGTGAAAATATTAATTGCTCAGCATGTTCCTAGGACAGAGTTTAGAAATTAGTTCTAATCCTTTGTGTAGTTGCTTGAATAGTTGAGTTAAAGGTTAATTCAGAAGGTAAACATATATATTTACTCTGGTATTTGAATATTATGTCTCTCATGTAAAAGTTCTTTCTATATTTTGGATATTAATCCCTTATTGGATATGTCATTTGCAAATATATTCTTCCAATCAGAAGTTCTGTTGATTGGTCCCTTTGCTGTGCAGAAGCTTTTTATCTTGAGAAACAGTAGTTCATTTTTGCTTTTGTTTCCATTGTCTTTAGAGATGTGTGTTGCAAGAAGTTGCTGTGGCTGAAGTTGAAGAGATTGTGACCTGGGTTCTCCTCTAGGATTTTGAAGGATTCCTGTCTCACATTGAGGTATTTCATCCATTTTGAATTTATGGTTGCATATAGCGTAAGAGAAGGCCCAGTGTCATCCTTCTGTATGTGACTGTCCAATTTTCCCAGGACCACTTATTGAAGATGCCGTCTTCTTTCCACTGAGTACTCTTCTCTGCTTTGTCAAAGATTAGTTGACCATAGACATGAGGGTCCATTTCTGGAGTCTCTATTCCGTTCCATTGAGCAATGGGTCTGTTTTTGTGCCAGTACCATGCTGTCTTGGTGATCGCAGCTTTGTAAACTAGCTTGAAGTCAGGCATTGTGATGTGCCCAGCTTTGGTTTTCTCGTTCAACAATCCCCTGGCTATTCAGGATCCTTTCTGGCTGCACTGTAATTGTAGGATTGTTTGTTTTAGGGCTGTGAAAAGTTTCGATGGTATTTTGATAAGGATTGCATTGAATGTGTAGATTGCTCTGGAGAGCATATGAATTTTTATGATGTTGATTCTTCCAATCCAGGAGCATGGAATGTTTTTCCATCTCTTTGCATTTTCCTCAATCTCCTTCCTCAGTGTTCTGTAGTTTATACAGTAGAAATCATTTACCTCTTTGGTTGGGTTTATTCCTAAGCATCTTATGGGTTTGGGTGCTATATATTCCTGACCTGAAGGGAAGAGCTGTCAGTTTTTCCCCATTGAGAATGATATTTGCTGTGGGCTCTTCATAGGTGGCTTTTATAATATGAGATATGTTCCCTCTATCCTTGTATCTTGATGAATTTTAATCATGAGAAATTGTTGTATTTTGCCAAATGCTTTTTTCTGCATCAAATGAGATAATAATATGTTCCTTGTATTTCTTTTGTTTATATGACCAATCACATCAATTGCCTTGTGAATATTGAACCTCCCTTGCATTCCAGGAATAAACCTCACCCGATGACGGTGAATAACCATTTTAATGTACCATGGAATCCTACTGGCTTGTATCTGGTTGAATAATTTGGTATTAGTGCTTACCAAGGTTATTCATCTGTAATTCTCCTTTTTCATGGGGTCTTTGTCTGCTTGTGGGTCAAGGTAATTCTCAGGCCACAGAAAATGATTTGAAAGCTTTCCTTCCAGTTTTATTTTTTTGGAAACTGCTTCAGCAGAATAGGCATGATTTATTCTTAAAATGTTTGGTAGAGTGGAGTTCCTGGGGGGCTCAGTGGGTTAACCCTCTGTCTTCGGCTCAGGTCATGATCTCAGGGTCATAGGATTGAGCCCTGCATCAGGCTCTCTGCTCAGAAGGGAGACTGCTTCCCCCCCTCTCGCTGCCTGCCTATCTGCCTACTTGTGATCTCTGTCAAACAAATAAATAAAATTTTTAATAAAACGTTTGGTAGAATTCTGCTGGGAAGGAATCTGGCCCTGGACTCTTGTGTTTTGGGGCAGTAATATTTTTTTTAATTTTTGTTTTTATTTAAAAAAAAAAAAAACATATAATGTATTTTTATGCCCAGGGGTACAGGTCTGTGAATCACTAGGTTTACACATTTCACAGCACTCATCATAGCACTTACCCTCCCCAATGTCCACATCCCCACCACCCTCTCCCATCCCCCCTCCCCCCAGAAACCCTCAGTCTGTTTTTTGAGATTGAGTCTTTTATGGTTTGACTCCCTCCCAATCCCATCTTTTCATTTTTTCTTTTCCTACCTCTCCCCAAACCCCCCACATTGCATCTCCACTTCCTCATATCAAAGAGATCATATAATAGTTGTCTTTCTCTGATTTACTTATCTCAATAAGCATAATACCCTCTAGTTCCATCCACATCATCACAAATGGCAAGATTTCATTTCTTTTGATGGCTGCATAGTATTCCATTGTGTATATATATCAAATCTTCTTTATCCATTCATCTGTTGATGGACATCTAGGTTCTACCCACAGTTTGGCTATTGTGGACATTGCTGCTATAAACATTCGGGTGCATGTGCCCCTTCAGAGCACCACGTTTGTATCTTTAGGATATATACCCAGTAGTGCAATTGCTGGGTCATGGGGGAGCTCTATTTTCAATTTTTTGAGGAACCTCCACACTGTTTTCCAGAGTGGTTGCACCAGCTTGCATTCCCACCAACAGTGTACGGGGGTTCCCCTCTCTCCGCATCCTTGCTAGCATCTGTCATTTCTTGACTTGTTAATTTTAGCCATTCTGATGGGTGTGAGGTGGTATCTCATTGTGGTTTTGATTTGTATTTCCCTGATGCCAAGTGATGTGGAGCACTTTTTCATGTGTCTGTTCGCCATCTGGATGTGTTCTTTGCAGAAATGTGTGTTCATGTCCTCTGCCCATTTCTTGATTGGATTATTTGTTCTTTGGGTGTTGAGTTTGCTAAGCTCTTTATAGATTTTGGATACTAGCCCTTTATCTGATACGTCGTTTGCAAATATCTTCTCCCATTCTGTCAGTTGTCTTTTGGTTTTGTTTACTGTTTCCTTTGCTGTGCAAAAGCTTTTGAACTTGATGAAATCCCAATAGTTCATTTTTATCCTTGCTTCTGTTGCCTTTGGCGATGTTCCTAGGAAGAAGTTGCTGTGGTTGAGGTCAAAGAGGTTGCTGCCTGCATTCTCCTCAAGGAATTTGATGGATTCCTTTCTCACATTGAGGTCCTTCATCCATTTTGAGTCTATTCTCATGTGTGGTGTAAGGAAATAGTCCAATTTCATTTTTCTGCATGTGGCTGTCCAATTTTCTCAGCACCATTTGTTGAAGAAGCTGTCTTTTTTCCATTGGATATTCTTTCCTGCTTTGTCGAAGATTAGTTGACCATAGAGTTGAGGGTCTATTTCTGGGCTCTCTATTCTGTTCTATTGATCTATGTGTCTGTTTTTGTGCCACTACCATACTATCTTGATGATGACAGTTTTGTAATAGAGCTTGAAGTTCGGAATTGTGATGCCACCAACTTTGGCTTTCTTTTTCGATATTCCTTTGGCTATTCGAGGTCTTTTCTGGTTCCATATAAATTTTAGGATTACTTTTTCCATTTCTTTGAAAAAATGGATGGGATTTTGATAGGGATTGCATTAAATGTGTAGATTGCTTTAGGTAGAATAGACATTTTCACACTATTTCTTCTTCCAATCCGTGAGCATGGAACATTTTTCCATTTCTTTGTGTCTTCCTCAATTTCTTTCATGAGTACTTTATAGTTTTCTGAGTATAGATTCTTTGCCTCTTTGGTTAGATTTATTCCTAGGTATCTTATGGTTTTGGGTGCGATTGTAAATGGGACTGACTCCTCAATTTCTCTTTCTTCTGTTTTGTTGTTAGTGTAAAGAAATGCGACTGATTTCTGTGCATTGACTTTATATCCTGATAATTTACTGAATTCCTGTATGAGTTCTAGCAGTTTTGGAGTGGAGCCTTTTGGGTTTTCCACATACAGTATCATATCATCTGCAAAGAGTGGTAGTTTGACTTCTTCTTTGATGATTTGTATGGCTTTAATTTCTTTTTGTTGTCTGATTGCTGAGGCTAGGACTTCTAGTACAATGTTGAACAGCAGTGGTGATAACGGACATCCTTGCCGTGATCCTGACCTTAGTGGAAAAGCTTTCAGTTTTTTTTCCATTGAGAATGATATTTGCAGTGGGTTTTTCATAGATGGCTTTGATAATATTGAGGTATGTGCCTTCTATCCCTACACTTTGAAGAGTTTTAATCAGGAAGGGATGCTGCACTTTGTCAAATGCTTTTTCAGCATCTATTGAGACTATCGTGTGGTTCTTATTCTTTCTTTTATTAATATATTGTATCACATTGATGGATTTGCAGATATTGAACCAACCTTGCAGCCCTGGAATAAATCCCACTTGGTCGTGGCGAATAATCCTTTTAATGTAATGTTGGATACTATTGGCCAGTATTTTGGTGAGAATTTTTGCATCTATGTTCATCTAGGATATTGGTCTGTAATTCTCTTTTTTGGTGGGATCCTTGTCTGGTTTTGGGATCAAGGTGATGCTGACCTGATGAGTTTGGAAGTTTTCCTTCCATTTTTTTTTTTTTTTTTGGAACAGTTTCAGGAGAATAGGAATTAATTCTTCTTTAAATGTTTGGTAGAATTCCCCTGGGAAGCCATCTGGTCCTGGACTTTTGTTTGTTCGGAGATTTTTGATGACAGTTTCAATCTCCTTACTGGTTATGGGTCTGTTCGGGTTACCTATTTCTTCCTGGTACAGTAGTTTATATGTCTCTAGAAACGTATCCATTTCTTCCAGGTTGTCAAATTTGTTGGGGTGGAGTTGCTCGTAGTATGTTCTTATAATTGTTTGTATTTCTTGGGTGTTGGTTGTGATCTCTCCTCTTTCATTCATGATTTTATTTATTTGCGTCCTTTCTCTCTTCTTTTTGATAAGTTTGGCCAGAGTTTTGTCAATCTTATTAATTCTTTCAAAGAACTAGCTCCTAGTTTTGTTGATTTCTTCTATTTTTTATTTTTTTTAGTTTCTATTTCATTGATTTCTTCTCTGATCTTTATGATTTCTCTTCTCCTGCTGGGTTTAGGCTTTCTTTGTTGTTCTTTCCCAAGCTCCTTTAGGTGTAAGGTTAGGTTGTGTATTTGAGACCTTTCATGTTTCTTGAGAAAGTCTTGTACAACTATATATTTTCCTCTCAGGACTGCCTTTGTTGTGTCCCACAGAATTTGAACTGTTGTGTTTTCATTATCATTTGTTTCCATGAATTTTTTCAATTCTTCTTTAATTTCCTAGTTGACCCATTCATTTTTTAGAAGGATGCTGTTTAGTCTCCATGTATTTGTGTTCTTTCCAAATTTCCTCTCGTGATAGAGTTCTAGTTTCAGACCATTGTGGTCTGAAAATATTCAGGGAATGACCTCAGTCTTTTGATACTGGTTGATTGATACCTAATTTATTGTTGTTTGATACCTGATTTATGACCCAGGATATGGTCTATTCTGGAGAATGTTCCATGTGCACTAGAGAAGTATGTATATTCTGTTGCTTTGGGATGGAATGTTCTGAATATATCCGTGATGTTCATCTGGTCCAGTGTGTCTTTTAAGGCCTTTATTTCCTTGCTGATCTTTTGCTTCGATGATCTGTCCATTTCAGTGAGGGGAGTGTTAAAGTCCCCTGCTATTATTGTATTACTGTCTATGTATTTCTTTGATTTTGTTATTAATTGGTTTATATAGTTGGCTGCTCCCATGTTAGGGGCATAGATATTTAAGATTGTAAGGTCTTCTTGTTGGACAGACCCTTGAGTATGATATAGTGTCCTTCCTCATCTCTTATTATAGTCTTTGGCTTAAAATCTAATTGATCCGATATAAGGATTGCCACCCCAGCTTTCTTCTGCTGTCCATTAGCATGGTACATTGTTTCCCACCCCCTCACTTTAAATCTGGAGGCGTCTTCGGGTCTAAAATGAGTTTCTTGTAGGCAGCATATTGATGGGTTTTGTTTTTCTATCCATTCTGATACCCTGTGTCTTTTGATTGGGGCATATAGCCCCTTAACATTCAGGGTAACTATGGAGAGATATGAATTTCTTGCCATTGTATTGCCCGAAAGTAACTGTTACTGTTTATTATCTCTTTTTGTTTCTGATCTACTACTTTTAGGGTCTCTCTTTGCTTAGAGGACCCCTTTCAATATTTCCTGTAGAGCTGGTGTGGTGTTTGCAAATTCTTTCAGCTTTTGTTTGTCCTGGAAGCTCTTTATCTCTCTTTCTATTTTCAATGATAGCCTGGCCGGGTACAGTATTCTTGGCTGCATGTTTTTCTCGTTTAGTGCTCTGAATATATCGTGCCAGTTCTTTCTGGCCTGCCAGGTCTCTGTGGATAGGTCCGCTGCCAATCTAATGTTTTTACCCTTGTATGTTACAGACTTCTTTTCCTGGGCTGCTTTCAGGATTTTCTCTTTTTCGCTTAGACTTGTAAATTTTACTATCCGGTGATGAGGTGTGGACCTATTTTTATTGATTTTGAGGGGCGTTCTTAGCATCTCCTGTATTTTGATGTTTGTTCCCTTTGCCATATTAGGGAAATTCTCTCCAATAATTGTCTCCAATATACCTTCTGCTCCCCTCTCTTTCTTCTTCTTCTGGAAACCCAATTATTCTAATGTTGTGTCGTCTTATGGTGTCGCTTATCTCTCGCATTCTCTCCTCGTGGTCCAGTATTCGTTTGTCTCTTTTGCTCAGCTTCTTTATTCTCTGTCATTTGGTCTTCTATGTCACTAATTCTTTCTTCTGCCTCATTTATCCTCGCAGTAAGAGCTTCCATTTTTGATTGCACCTCATTAATAGCTTTTTTTAAATTTCAACTTGGTTAGATTTTAGTTCTTTTATTTCTCCAGAAAGGGCTTTTATCTCTCCTGAGAGGGTTTCTCTAATATCTTCTATGCCTTTTTCGAGCCCGGCTAGAACCTTGAGAATAGTCATTCTGAACTCTAGATCTGTCATGTTACCAATGTCCATATTGATTAGGTCTCCAGCCTTCGGTACTGCCTCTTGGTCTTTTGTGTGTGTGTGTGTGTGTGTGTGTGTGTGTGTGTGTGTTTTAGCCTTGTCACTTTGTCCAGATAAGATTTCCTTTCTCCTCATCTAGAATTCTGCTGTTCTTGGTGACTGAAGTTAGTCTTGGCTGGGTTTCTCATTGATCTTCTGGGGGAGGGGCCTGTTGTGGTGATTCTCAAGTGTCTTTGCCACAGGCGGAACTGCACCACCCTTGCCAGGGGCTGGGCTAAGTAATCCGCTTGGGTTTCCTTTTGGGAGCTTTTGTCCCTGAGCGCTTTCCGTAGAGTTCTGGAGGACAGGAATGAAGATGGCGGCCTCCCAATCTCTTGGCCCGGAGGAGGCGAGAGCTTGGGTTCTGCTCCTCAGTGTGCCCTCAGAGAAAAGCGCCCAACCTCCCCGTCTCCCTGGCCTGCAGTCGTGCCTGTAGGAAAGTGGTCAATTGCTGGCACCTGGAGAAATGGGCCCAGTCGCTTCCATCTCCGTGGCCTCTGTCCGCTCTCTGAGCTCATCTGCCTGCGATCGGCTCAAGTCAGCTCTGGGCTGCGAGCTCACTCCTTGGCTTTGTCACTGTAGCCGGCTTCCCTGCCCTAGTACCCGTGAGCTCTGTGGCACTCAGACACACCCAGTCCTCCTGTGACCCCGCGGGACCTGGGGTTACGCTGACTCCACCTGGGCTTCCCCCCTGTTTAGCCTCTGGAGCGATGTCCCTCCATGGAGCAGACTTTTAAAAGTCACGATTTTGTGCTCTGTTGCTCCGCCGCTTGCCGGGAGCTGACCCCTCCCCCCGTGGTCTATCTTCCCATTGCTTTGGATTCACTTCTTCATGGGTCCTACCTTTCAGCAAGTGGTCGATTTTCTGTTTCTAGAATCGTTGCTCTTTGATTTCCTGTTGGATTTGTAGGTGTTCACAATGGTTAGATAACCTCTCTAGCTGATCTCCTGCTACCCTATGTCGTCTCAGCCTGCTACTTCTCTGCCATCTTGACTCCTCCGGGGGAGGTTTTTTATTCCAATTCAATGTTCTTGCTGGTTATTTGTCTGTTAAGATTGTTTATTTCTTCCTTTTTCAGACTTGGTAGATTAAACATTTCCGGGAATGCATCTATTTCTTCAGATTACCTACTATTTTGGTATATAGTTATTGATAATGTGTCCTAACAATTCCCTCTTTCTTTTGCATTGGTCATGATCTCTCCCCTTTCCTGATTTTATTAACTTAGGTCCTTTATCTTTTCTTTTGGCTACCTCTGACCAGAGGTTTATCGATGTGATTAATTCGTTCTGAGAACCAGCTTCTTGTTTTGTTTTTGGGCTCTGCTGCTGTAGTAGTTTTTATTTCATTGACTTCTGCTCTAATTTTTATTCTTTTCCTTCTCCTGCTTGGTTTCAGCTCTATTTGCTGTTGTTTTTCCAGGTGTGAGGTTAGCTTGTGCATTTGGGATTTTTCTAATGTTTTTGGATGGCTGTGTAATTCCCTCTAAAGACCAAGATTTCAGTATCCCATAGGTTCTGAACCAATGTGTTTTCATTTTCCTTACTTGCAATGAATTGCTTAAGTTCTTATTTAATTTCCTGGTTGATGCAATCAATCCCTGGCAGATGCTCTTGATCTATAAATGTGTGAATTACTTCCAAAATTCCTCTTCTGATCAGGTTCCAGTTTCAAAGCATTATTGTCTGAAAAATGCAGAGGAAAATCTCAGAATTTTGGAATTGGTTGAGATCTGATTTGTGACTCAGTATGTGATCTTTTTTTTTTTTTTTAAATTTTGATTATGTAATGTTAGTCAACATACAGTACATCGTTAGTTTTTGATGTAGAGTTCTTGGACTCATGGTTTAAGTATAACAACATTATATAGGTTATATATACATCCATTCAGTACATGCCCTCCTTAATAACCACCACCATCTCCCCAAACCCTTTTCCTCTAAAACCATCTGTTTCTTTGAGTTTACATTCTCTTGTGGTTCATCTCTCCCTCCAATTCCCCCACCTTCCCTTTTCCCTTTCTTCTCCTAATGTGCTCCATGTTATTCCTTATTTTCCACAACTACATGAAACCATATGATAATTGACTTTCTCTGCTTGACACCTTATAATCAGCATAATTTCCTCCAGTTCCTTCCATGTTGATTCAAAAGTGGGGTATTCCTCCTTTCTGATGGCTCAATAATATTCCATTGTATAATTCCACTGTATATATGGACCACATCTTCTTTATCCATTAATCTGTTGAAGGGCACCTGCACCCTTTCCACAGTTTGGCTATTGTGGCAATTACTGCTATGAACACTGGGGTACATAAGACACTTCTTTTCAATACATCTGTATCTTTAGGGTAAATACCCAGTAGTGCAATTGCTTTGTCATAGGGTAGCTCTCTGTATAAATTTTCGAGAAACCTTCTGAAATACCTTTAGATTCTGTGAATCTATAAATCTATATATCTATAAATCTATCAATCTCTACCTCCCGTCCTATCTGTATTAGTGCTCTACCTGTCAGCACACCCCTATGTAAAGCAATCCCTCCCCAGGTCATGGGAGTTCCAGGTGTCCCTAAAGACCCCAGAACCCTATGTTGTGGGTGTCAAGCAACAGTGAACGAGGCAGTATGGGTCTGGTGCTGGTCTGTGACTTGGCAAATGCTGTCCTGTGATTCCCTATAGCCCAAATGGGCAGCAAAGGCTGGGTACGGGACAGTCATCTCACACACTATTTTCCCAAAGCTGATATTTTGCTTTGGGGAGAAAAGGCTGGGACAAGGACCTTTGTCTACTGTCTCTTTTTCCCTTCTCTCTAGACTGCATCTGTCCCTGCCCTTGTAGATCCACTCCCCAAACTTGCCTTCTCCTGCCTCCTGCTCACAGAATCACCTCCTACAAAAGTTGAGCTCATTTTAGATATGAAGGAATGGGGACTGAAGGGGTGAGCAGCTCTGGGGTGCCAGCCATAAAAGGAGCCTCATGGTTATGGAAGAGTCGGTACAGTGATCATAGTCTGAGAAGCTAATCAGAGAAGTTTCTGAGTGCTATGAACACATAAGCAACTCATGTCCCCCTTACTCTTAAGTCTACCAGCCTCCACACTGCCTCCTGGAAGCAGCATCCTCAAATCAGCTCAGACATCATCCATATTATGGTTGGAAGCTTCGCACTTTGCAAATTCCCTTGAAGTTCATTTCGACCCCCAGAGGAAACTTGCTCATGGTTCCCATCTGTGTATGCCCAGGTGCTATGAGCACACTGTCATTACTGAGCTCAGCCCAGGAGCCACAGATCTAGGCACTTCCCCTACAATCTCAGTTGGAGTCAAATGTAGACACCAGATCACTGGTATTTGCACCACACCTACACTACCACTCCACATCCCCACAGCTAAGATGGACCATAGCCCAGGAGGGGCCATCAAGGAATCTCAGCTCCCAACTACATTCTGACCACAGTGTCCAATTTATCAGAAGGTCAGTATTGACTTCTGGAAGTGGCCCCATTCTTCCTACCCATACAGACCCTAGGGTCACCAAGGTGCACCTGTTCCCACCTCTCTCCCACTGCACCTTACTCTGTACATACACCCATACACCTAAAGCACCCAGTGTGAATCCCACATTTCTACCCAATTCCTGTAGTGCTTCTTTGGTCAGAATGGAGCCTGCAGACTGACCACTCATACCATTCTGTCTCCTGCTTTGACCCCAAATCTACTCACCCAAAGACAGGGAATCATACCCTGCCTATGGATTTGCTCTACCCTTCTTGCATGGTCTTGTCACATTTGTTCTTCCAAGGACTGCATCACAGACAAATCTGTTCTGGATCAACAGCTGTTTTCCTGGTCACAGTCTGAAGCCATAACATCAGGGGCCAACCTTAAATTTAGCAAAAATCTGAAAAATTGTTCTCTGCCAATGCTTTATGCAGAAATACCTGTAAACAGACACATGGATTGTCTATTCCTTCCAATAAGAGTGGTGCTGAACTTTGGTACTCTGCTTTGGTTCTAGAGATTAGATTGTCTGAACAAGTTGATGAGGACAGGAAGGTCATGCTCAATGCCAACTCTGCATGCTTAACCAACATATTCTCAGAGCCATGGAGACCCCAACTTAAGGAGGATGTGATGGATCATAAGGGATAGTTGTGGGTGTGTGCACTAACATTAACATTTGGGCACTGCGTGTAAGGCAGAAATATCCAGGAAGACCTTCATTTGAATGAAGAATATCTCCACCTCATGGAACTGAGCCTGCCTCTCAGTGCACTTCTTGGCTTCTTGCTCTAAGGCCTCCACCTCTCCTTTGAAGATGTAACACTTATCCTTAAGCTGGAGGATTTCAGCCAATGACTCAACAGTGTTCATGGCCTGGGCCTCCTCGACAATCTCATCTCATCACCCCTCTTCATTTTGTGCCATAAGATTGAATAAAAGTCTTCAAACCACTGGCCTGTTTCATCTCCTAGAGCATGGTGTAGTTTTCTTCTCAAGAGGAAAATGCCCCCCAAATGAATATTACACAAATAGCAGGCCAAAAGGGCCTCAGGCTGAGGGATATCGAAAGTAAGAAAAGACTCGAATGCTCATTTTTCTGCAGAGGTGAAAAGCATACTACCATAGATTTTGGGGGCAAGTTGGTGTCCCAGTGGCTTCTTCATTCCCTGCTGTCCTGGGATGGAGGGCTCATAATTTGGAGGCTTCCAGGTCTCCATGGCTGCAATGGAGAAATCAGTGCAGTGCTGAGCAGGTTTGGAAGTATCAAAATCTGACGCCAGCTGGAAAGCCGAGTGTTTGAGTGTGGTGTACTCTGGGGAGAAGGAAGGATCTGTGTTCAAGGAAACATACCGAACTTGCTGTCCAGTTGCCTTCTTGGCCTAGTGCAGAACTGCATTGTTAGTCTCCAGTTCCAAGGGCACACAGTGAAATTGCTGTCCAGGTGCCTGTTAGGCCTATCAGGCAGCTCAGTTTTTGGTCTCCAGATCCAAGGGCATATGGTGAGCCCACATTCATCTTGCCAACTTGGCCTAGTATACAGCTGATTTTTTGGTCTACTGGACCAAGTGCTCATGGTAAGCATGATATCAGCATTCCTGGTTGCTCGAGCCAAGAGCTGAGTTGTTGATTTTGAGGTCCAAGAGCCCTTGGTGCACCTGCTTACCAGTTGCCTATGTGAAATATCAAAGAGCTGACTTTGTATCCAGTTACAAGGGCACATGGTGATCTTGCTGCCCAGCTGTCTGCTTGGCCTATCAGACAGCTCAGTTTTTGGTCTCTTGGCTGAAGGGCACATGGTGAGTCCACTGTCTATTTGTCTGCTTGGTCTGGGGCAGAACTGTGTGTTTCTTATTGCCATTAAAGAACACATGATGAGCCTGCTATCCAGGTGCCATCTTGGCCTAGCAAAGTGCTGTGTTGTTTCAGGTCAAGGGTACATGGTGATCCCACTCTCAAGGTATGTGCTTGGCCTAACTGAGGTCGCCAAGTCCAAGGTCTCATGGTAAGACTACTGTCCAAGTGGCTGCTTGACCTAATAGAGAGTTGTGTTGTTGGTGTTAAGGTCCAAGGGTACATGGTAAGCCAGCTCTCCAGGTGCCTGCTTGGCCTAGTAGAGACGTCATTATTTTGTTTCCAGGTCCATGGACACATGTTGAGCCAACTGTGAAGTTTCCTGCTTGGCTTGTCACAGAGCTGTATTGTTGGTCTACGGGTCCAAGGGTGTATCCTTATCCCACTGCCAAGGAGACTGTTTAACCTAGGAGACAGCTAAGTTTCTGGTCTCCAGGTCCAAGGGCACATGGGGAACCAGCTGTCCAGGTGATTTTCTGGTTTCCAAGTCCATGGGCCCATGTTTAGCCAGTTGTGATGTCGCCTGCTTGGCTTATCACAGAGCTGCATTGTTGGTCTCCAGGTCCAAGGGCACATGATTAGCCCACCATCAACGTGCCTGCTTAACCCATGAGACAGCTCTGTTGTTGATCTCCAGGTCCAAGGGCACATGATTAGTCCACTGTAAACATGCCTGCTTAACCCATGAGATGGCTCCGTTGTTGGTCTCCAGGTCCAAGGGTACCCGGTAAGCCCACTGTCATGGTGCCTCCTTGGCCAAGCAAAGAACTGAGTTGTTGGTTTCTAGGTCTAAGGGAACATGGTGAGCCTCAAGTCCAGTTATCTGCTTGGCCTCGCTCAGAGATCCTTTATTGGGCTCAATATCCAAGGGACCATGGTGAGCCCACTGTCACGGTGACTGCTTAACTTACCAGACAGCTCAGTTGTCAGTTTCCAGGTCCAAGAGCACATGGTGGACGTGCCATCCAGGTGCCTGCTTGGTGTAATAGAGAGCAGATTTGTTAGTCTCCATGTCCATGGGAACATGGTGAGATGGCTCTTCAAGGTGCTTGCTTGGCCTAGAAGACATCTGAATTGTTGGTCTCCTGGTCCATGGGCACATGGTGAGTCTGGTGTCTAGGTGCCTGCTTGGCCTAGTGGAAAGCTGAGTATTTGTCCGCTGGGTACAAATGTCCGTTGTAATGCTTCTGATGAGTTGAATCGTTTTACTGATACCAGCTGGGATTCAGGACCCATGGTTTGTTGGCATTTGGCAAGCATGTTCTCTAGGCTTCCTTGTCTTGTGCTGCACAGGGCTGGCCAGATTGAGGTATGGAGGCTCCTTGTCCACCCAGTGTCTGTGCGACTCATCTGTGCAGTGTCAAATGGAATCAGAAGCCTCCCAGTCTTTGGGTTCCTGGGAGGTGCTGTGTCCTGAGGTCTGAATGTCTCTTTGTTAGGCTGTGTTTGAGGATTGATGGTCTGCGGGGTCTGGGTTAGCCAGGTTTCTGGGGAATTATTTTGTCCACTGCTGAGTTGTTTCAGACAGTCCATGGACTGAGGGCCAGTGTTCCAAGAACTAACACTGCATACAGAGCTGTGGTGATTCCTATTCCCAGTACCTACTTGTTTTGTAAAATTCCCTCTCTGCCTGATGTCTCCATATATTCCACAGATTGTGCACATCTGGGTTGGCTGGATTTTCAGAGTACTCATGTGCCCTGTGCTGAGTCAGGTTGAAGGATTTCAGAGTAGTAGTGTGCCCAATGTTCCCTCAGTACGTGGGCTCAGCTTTCCTGTACTGAAGACACATATGACCCCAGGAGTATGGGGCCCAGCTAGCTGCAAATCCATTCTGATGTATTCTGATAGCCAAGTATCCCACTCCCACATAACAAATGAGGATGTCTCCCTGAGGACCTGGGTCAGCATCATAGTGTGGAATGGGTCTAGGTTTTGCCGTGTATGGGTAAGATGTCTCTCCAGAACACAGAGGGGGGAAAATGTAGATACTAACATGATGGTTGTGTGTAGAGTATTGGAGAGAGGGCCATGGCAGGAGGAGTGGGCAGGGTGCTTGCCATGGGCAGGGGCAGGGAACGGGGAAGAGAAGTCGAGGAAGAGAAGGAAGAGCTGTGACTGAACTGCCATCTCTATCTTCACTGCAGCCTGGGCCGTTGCCAAGTTTTTATAACCTCCCTGGGACACCAGAATGCCTTCTTCATGTGATGTCACCATCATGGGACGTCACCACTATGCCCTGGCCGATCACCACGGATTTCTCAGATTGACTTCATTCTGGTGACCAGCCACAAGACAGGTCAGCTGGTCAATTACTGATGGATTTCTCAGTGACACGCATGGCTGATATCATCACCTGGAAACCACGTTTTGAAGGAAAAGAGGTAAACGGTGCTTCAAGAGGAAAAATTAATATTTCTGTTGTATTTACAGTGATGGTCATAAATACTGCAAAGTAAATGTGCTACACAGATGCACCATTAATTAAAACATCAAAATGGATATTAATGAAGACATGGGCCATTAGACCCCATGAAAGGTCACAGGTGTACATAAGCCAGACAACATAGCAATAGACAAATCATTACTCTCAGCTCATCCATCAAAGCTTAAATATAAGTGGAGAATATGGTGGACATTATGTTTAGGACATATTCCCAGAGTAAACCTAAGCGTGGAAGGGATAAATCTGTGTCACCAGTAAGGATTGGCTTGCCAATATCATAGTGGCATTCAGCTCTCATAGAATGGGAACAACAAAACTGTCCTGTCACCAGGCTCACTGTCTTCCTGTCCAGCATCCAATGAGAGAATTCTGCGGGGAAGAATTAAATTTTTCTCCTCCCTCAAATACAATTACGTACTTATTAAATCATTCTGAACACTCAAGAAATCAATGAAAGGTGTGATCATGTAAATGTTGCAAGGCTACAAGTAGAAAAGTGACCACCAGTTGGAAGGCAAGAGGATGGAGACTTGAATCTGGTGTGGTATAGCTGAGGATGTGGTGGAGGAGAGGGAGTCTTCTTCAGAAAGATGCCACAAAGTATTGTAAACAGGTGGGCGCAAATGCAGAACATTTTAAAGTCAGGATAAAGAAGATGTGGTTCATAGATACAATGGAATATTACTCAGCCACCAAAATCTGACATCTTGTCCCTTGTAAGGATGAGGATGGAACCAGAGGGTATAATGCTAAGGGAATTAGCCAATCACAGAAAGTCAAATGACATATGATTTCTATCATAATCGTAATATGAGAAACAAGACCAATGAACATAGGGAGAAGAAAAAAAAAATAAAACAAGATGCATATAGGGAGGGAGGCAAACCATAAGAGACTCAACACTAGGGAAAAAATTGAGGGTTGTTGGAGAAAAGGTACCTGTGACATGGGGAAATTGGGTGATGGGCATTATGGAGGGCATTTGATGGAACGAGCTCTAGGTATTATATGGAACCGATGCATCACTAAATTGTATTCCTGAAACTTAAAAAAAAAAAAAAATGTTTTCAGGAGAATTCCATAGCTCTTCCCCACCAGCACATAGGAAGTTCCCATAAATTATTTGTTGAAAGAGCGAGCTGCCAGATGGAGCTGTCTCATCCTTGTGCCCATACACAGGCTCTAGATCTCAGTGGAAATATGAATAAGAGCAGAGAGGTACCCTCGGAAAATGGGAGTAAGTAGGCTTCCCTCTGTGGACCATGAAGAGTAGAAGAGCATGTGGCCTGGGACTGAACACCAACCAAAGGGGCACACAGGAAAAGCTGGCAACAGAAGCTGAAACAGAAATCTGCAAAGAAGTGAACTAGAAGTAAATCACCACAGAAGTGAATAGTGGGTGAAGAGTTACCTTTTGCCCCTAGACTGGTAGGGTGAGGAAAATTCCAGCTGGATTGCCTTTGGGTTTCTGTCACTCTCAGAGAAACCCATTCCTGTTATATATGTATACTTTATGATTCATTATTATTTTTGTAGCATAGTTGACACACAATAATTTGTTAATGTCAGGTGAACATTATAATGTTTGGACAAGTTTTTACCTTATATTATAATGACCAGAAGTGTAGCTACCATCTGTCACCAGACACACCATTACAATTCAATTGATCATATTCCCTATGCTGTGCCTTTCATCCCCGTGACTTACTCAACCCGCAATGGGAAGACTGTGTCTCCTACACCCCTTCACCTATTTCTCCCATGTCCCCCTCACCTCTCTTCTGAGAACCATCCCTTTCTTATCTATATTGACATTCTGATTCTGCTTTGTGTTTTCTTGCTTATTCATTTGTTTTGCTTTTCAGAATAGAGACAGGAGTGAAATCCTATAGTGTTTGTCCTTCCTGTCTTACCTATTTCAGTTTAGTGTATGCCCTCTGGGACCATCCATGATCCAAACTACACAAATTCTATCCTTTGATAAGGCTGAGTAATTTTCTGTTTCCTCTATGTCACTTATTGGCATATAGTTTTTGATCATAATTTCTGATGATTGTTCCTATTTCCTTGGTGTTAGTCATGATCTCTCCCCTTTCATTCATAATTTTATTAATTTGGGACCACTCACTCTTCTTTTGGAATAGTTTGGCCAGTGGTTTATCAATCTTCTCGATTCTTTCAAAGAACAAGCTTCTAGTTTCATTGATGTGTTCTACTGTATCTCTAGTTTCTAACTCATTGATCTCTGCTTCAATCTTGATTCTTTCCCTGTGTTTGCGTGGGTTTGGCTTAATTTGTTTATTTTCCAGTTCTTTAAAGTGTAAAGGTAGTTGGTGTATTCTGACTTTTTCAATTATTTTTGAGGTAGGATTGGGCAACTATGTATTTCCCCCTCAGGACTTAGAACTAAGGACTGCCTTTGCCATATCCCATAGGTTTAGACTGACGTGTCTTCATTCTCATTGATTTTCATGAATCGTTTAAGTTCTTATTTGATTTTCTGGTTGATGCAGACATTCTTGAGAATAGTCCTTAGTTTCCAAGTGTTTGAATTCCTTCCAAACATTTTGTTGAGGGTGAGCTCCAGTTTCTAAGCATTGTGGTCTGAGAATATGCAGGGAATAATCTCAATCTTTAGGTATCTGTTGAGCCCTGTCTTGTGCCCTGGTATGTGGTCTATTTTGGAGAAATTCCCAGGTGTGCTTTGAAGTGTATTCTGTTGTTTGAGGGTGGACTGTTCTGTATATATCTATGAGGTCAATTTGGTCTAATGTGTCACTTAAAGCTCCTGTTTGTCTGCTTGTTTTCTGCTTAGATTATATTTCTATTGCTGAGAGTGGTGTGTTAAGATCCCCTACAATTAACATATAAATATCAATATGACTCTTCATTTGGTAAGAGTTGCCTTATTATATAGTTGGGAGCTCTCATGTCGGGGCATAGATATTTACAATTGTTAGGTCCTCTTGGAGGATAGATCTTTTAAGAATGATACGGTATCCTTCTATACTTCTGATTACAGCCTTTGCCTTAAGCTCTAATTTATATGATATAAGAATCACAACCCCAGCTTTCTTTTGAGGCCCCTTGGCATGGAAGATAGCTCTCCTCCCCTTCACTTGAGTCTGTATATATCTTTAGGTTTCAATGATGTCCCTTGTAGACAGGGACCTAGTGGTCATGGTGGACCCTTTGGACAGGTCCTATTGTTTTATCCAGTCTGTACCCCGTGCAGTTTTATAGGAAAATTTCAGCCATTCACATTGAGAGTAATTATTAGAGTATAAGTTTTTATTGGCATCCTGTTGCCTGCAAGTCCTTGTTTCTATAGATTGTCTCTGCAAATTTCTTTTCTATGTCACTCTTCATTATTTTTTATTAAAAAAAAAAACACAAAAACTAATATTTCCTATAGTACCAGCTTGGTTGTCATATAATCTTTTAAATCTTACCTGTCTTGAAATCTCTTTATCTCTCCATCCGTTCTGAATGTCAGCCTTGCTGGGTAAAGTATTCTTGGCTGCATGTTCTTCTCATCGAGTGCCCTGAATATGTATGCCAGGCCTTTCTAGCTTGCTAGGGTTCTGTGGACAAGTCTGATATTATCCTGATTGTCCTTCCTCTGTAAGTAAGGAATCACTACAACCTAGCTTCCTTTAAGACATCCTGTCTATAATTATGATTCATGAATTTCACGATTAAGTGTCTGGAGGACTTTCTAGACTGCTTGATTTTGGGGGTGTCCTTTCTGCCTCTAGGGCATGAACACTTGTTCCATTCTCCAGAGTGGGGGAATTTAGCATGATGCACCTTGTTGTCCTTCAAGCTGCTAGAACAGAGGATCTTGCCATTCAGCTCTTGTGCCATCTCCTGTGTGGAACTCTGTAAATACAGTACCCAGAAGCCAGGCAGGAGGATACAGAGCCTTGTCTGGCTGCCTTTGCTGATCCTCGGACCCAGGGAACTATCTTTCAGACACACCACTCCCCTGTATGTACACTTCACCAAGGACAGAAATCAGAACATCACATTCTTCTTCCAATCCACTGGTAGAGATAAGATGCACCTCACAATTCTCTTTTCACCTGCCCACCATGACATTGGTGTGAACATAAAGGGATCACCAGGGTTTCCACTGTCCTGCGTCCTCCTCCAGCCCAGTGGCAGGAACACCCAAATATCCCTCTTTGACAGAAAATCAAGAAGAGGGATTTGGGCTGCCCTGGGATAGCTCAGAGGGGTGGCTTGGCTTGGTCTAGGTTCCTTTGTATTAACTTATGGAAACTCCTGTCAAAAGCCCTGAGGCATTGGGGGCGAGGTTTGGACCAATGTCTGCAGCATTTGAAAATACCATTCCCCTCTGGTTTCTGAAGCCAGAAACCCAGGAAGTAGGCAAGCGGCAAGAGAACATCATTCCTTATCAGATGTCTTCAGCCAAGTAACTCTGGTACTGGACTATACTAGAATGTGGGTGCCTGGTTGTGGGGTTCCAAATTCTGTTGGGGTCTGTGGTCAAGGAAATGACTTCACTGGCTGAGATCACCTATCCAAGTCCACGCTGGATTATCACCTACACAAACAGTACTCAGGGCTGCCATCTGCTCATCTCCTTTCTGCAAACAAGTCCATATGTGTACAAAGGGACACTAATACACCATTATCCACAGGCTCCCAAAGAAGGGCTGATTGCAGGCAGGGCCCCACCTGGCTTCAGAAACAACTCTCCCCTCTTACCTGTTTGTGTCCCTAGATAAGGCATTATCCCTGTCGGGGGTGGTCTGCATCTTGTCTGTACAATACAGATGATTCTAGCATGGATTTCCTGCAGATGTCCACAGGCATATGTGGAGTAATATCTATGCTATAGGATGGGTGGGGTCACTTGTAGGAAATACCTCAAAGCACATTGTCCTCCTCTTCTCACTTTCTCTGAGTCTGCTACTGGGAAAATACCACCCTATAGTCTCTAAAGTGTGTGTGTGTGTGTGTGTGTGTGTGTGTGTGTGTGTGTGTGAATTGCATGCACAGTGGCTCCTGTGCGCACACACCTGTTCATCAGTGCTCACATTCTGGAGTCCCAGAAGGTGACAATCCCATCTACAGAGGGGTGGGCCATAGACTCCCAAGACCTTTGGTTTTCTAATTTTCTAATTTTCAAAGGGAAATCCTAAAGGAAGGATTGAAGACTTGGCTCTTGATGGTCAGAATACACCTTTACTACTATAGACTGCATATCTCTTGCTGAGAGCTATTTCCTCCCTTCCAATGGGTGTCATGTGGATAGGGGTCCATTCAGTGGGTTGCCATGACATGGGTTCCTCCTTGTACAAGATCTTTCTGGAAGGCCTCCTGTCTATGAATATCAGTGCTCACCCTCACCCTGAAACCATCTCCCTGTCTGTAGCCCCTGTCTTCAACACAACTTTTTCCAGAGCCCTCCAGTGATTGGCTGGGTGCATCCAGGGCCCCAACCATAAGGACACTCAAAAAGAGCTGAGTTCATGCCTGGTTCTGCCTTTCTACCAGTCTGTGATTCTGAGGAAGGCACTAACCCTGCAGGGGTCTTCACCTTCTCCTGTCAATTGTTCCCTGAAATCTCATATCCTCTTTGCACATTATCGTGTGACCTTGTGCCCTGGAGTTTGGTATGGACTTAGTGATTCCTTCCATTACACAGAACATGGAAAAATGTTCTAAAAGCCCAATGTGATATTTAGTTATAAAAGCTCATTGCACATCCCCATGCTGCCTGTGACCTGTATTCTCTCTCAGATCCTCACACTGATGTACAAACCCCTACGTTGAAACATGGACCACACATGTGCACGTGACCTAGCCCTGAGGGCCAACAATAGACAGAGGAACTCGGACCTTTTGTCATGCACTGAATCCTGCCAACGCCTCTAAGTGTGCTCAAGTTCTCAGTGAAGCAGGTCCTTCCTCGGTGTTGTCAACAGCCCCAAAATACTGAGGGGCTCTGACAGGGGCTCCTAGCTGAGCAGTGCTGGATTGTTCTACTTAAAATCTCCTCTGAGACTGTGAGACATTGTTGGTTGGTTAAGGCACTGAGGGTGGGGTAATGTGGTCCCACAGCACTAGAAGCAGTGTACTGCTACTGTCCACCTGCCCCAGGCTGTGGCCCTTCTCCTCTTCTTCTCTGTTCCCCTCTTCACCTTCCTCCAGTCACCCTGGCCTCCTTTCTAACCCCCACTCTGGGAACATCATATTCTGCTTCCAATCCTCTGCACCATGGTTCCCTATGCTGGGCTAAATATACTCAGATTTGTGCAGGACTGTCTCCTTTTCCTGCCACAGGAATTCTCAATGTCATCACAGCAGGGCCTTGTCAGACCCATCACCTGGTGGAGTTCAGGACCGAGGTATAGTCCCTTGCTCTTTTCTTACGGAAAAAATGCTCTTTTCATTCACCTTTTCAGTTCACATTTGTCCATCTGCCCCTCTAGACCCTGAGCTCCCAGGGGAGGAACTGGTTGCCTGAAAAGCACTGGTGCCACCTGAGTGGTCAGAGCCCAGTGGCTGGATGAACAGTTGAGAGGATACAGCCCACCACTGACCAGCTCTAATATCCATGCCCAATTGACTTTGGTCATTTGTAAGTCCTGTTGTTCTCTTCCTACATCAACTCTGTGACCCCGAGGTCAAGTACCAAATGCCCTACTGACTGAGGAAGCCACGTGCTTCTCTTGTCATTTTTCCTAGATTCTAGTGTCATAACTATTGACAATTCTTTGTTTATTTATACTTGTTATAGGTATATTATGTTATGATGAATTTCCAAATAACTCCCCATATTATCGTAGCATGTTACCATAGTTTTCTTCAGGTGGATCTTCAGAATGGAGACTGAGCTAGTTTATGTGGACATTTAGGAATCCAGAGTCTCCCCACCATGGGCCTTCTCACTCCCTGGGTTGTCATTCACGTCTGACACTCTAAGCCCATGGAAACATCCCTGACTTAAAGGTGTTCAAGTCGTAAAGTGGGGCAGAATCCCAGGCGTGTAAGTATGATCTCAAGATCCCAGGGGTCACTAGAAGAAGAGTGGGGGCCTGAATGCTTCAGTCCTCAGATATGAGTTGGGGAAATCTGGCTGAAAACCACTAGGCTAGGTGCTGGATTTCTGCTCTATGTAACCATAAGCTTCGAATCCTAGCACAGCTGGGTGATAGTATTCATGGGAGGAGCCCAGCAAAACAGAAGCATTGGAAGATCTCCAACACCCAGGAGGTACAGCGTGACTCTGCGCCACAGGAATCTACAGAATTTGAATTTGGAACTCAGTCGCACACCTGAGGGGGAAAAAATGCTTTGTCACTGGCAGTGTGAACACAGAGCTCTGACAGAAACTGATGAGATTAGACTGAAGGATCATTTTTCTGTGAAGGCTCACTGAAGAGTAGGGGTGCAAATTTTCAGCTGGGTAGATAGTAGGGAGCAGCCATATTGACCCAACCTATTCATACTGCAAGCCTTCAGGGAGTAAAACAGAACCACATCCTGGAATCTAGGGTTGATTACATGGAGGTCTGACTCTGCTTAGGCTATGCACATTTGCACTAGCTGAAGTACCTTTGGGAATCAGTGCTTAGGAGATGCGCATTTGCACTGTGTGAAGTACCTTTGGGAAGTACCTTCCTCAGAAGACCATCACAAACAACTCACTCCTGTCAAGTTTACTGATCATAGAGGGCTGCAAAGCTTTAACTTTTAGGGAAAACACTAAGTAGCATTCTTTGTATTTTTATTTTTTAGACTTGTATTTATTTTTTCAGTTTATTTTTTTCTTAATATCACCTCTTTTTGAATAATTTTCATTCTTTTATATATGTATATACATTCATGTGCGTGCACACACACACACACACACACACACACACACACATTCATCCTTCCTTTCTTTCATGGAAGTATTAAGATAATTAGAAATACCAGAAATACCAAATACCTACACTGGATGCTTACTTTGCAACTTTAAAACGTTGAGACCAAACTAGATACTTATATGGCATAAATGATAAGATTTTATTCTGCAAATCGAATATTTCGACAACAATTTTCTTCTTCATAGCCCTTATACTTAAGAATGAAACAAGAGTTTTTGATTAGCTTTTGTATTATATCCACATAAAAAGAATAATCTCAATTTGACCCTTCAGTCTTTAGGGTCACAATTTGTACTATATCACTAAATACAATATTTAGTGCATCTTACTTATTTTTTTTTTCAGTGAAATAAGGAATGTGGAGATTAACAACATTCTGGCACCAGCACCTAAATCCAGATGGTGACTCCAGATTGCTTACTTGCCTTTGCAGATGTAGCACTAGAGCATACTCTTACACAGAATTTGAACTCCAAACTGAATATTTTTATATACTTCAGGTCCATTGTGGTTTTTTTGACACTGATGCTAAAAGCTGTTCATGTGCAAATAGCACAGATCCTGAAGGATTGCTGTGCTAGGAAAATCTCTTGATTTGTTTAACTGCAGTTAAAAACATTTTGCTAACTTTATTTTATGACTTGGTCTTCCCTATCATTGGTTTGTTTCTGCAGTTGATGCCTGGTGTCAATTAAGTGTGGTTTTTGCATGTGCTTTTTGCCCACAATTTTCCAAGCTATTGCCTCTGAAATGGTGTCATGCTAAGAACTCAGTGGATACATACACATAGTCTTCTAGTATTAGCTCGTAATGCTAATCAGGTCCCAAAACATGAATGTTCATATAGAAAATATTAAATGTTTACTTCCATCAACTTTTTAATTCAATACCTTTCCTTTATTTTAAAAAGATTTATCTTTTTCTGACAAAAGTGTCCAATGAAGCTTAGTTAAATCATCATAATTAAGTTAGGGTTAAACAAATAATAGAGATTTGTATTTCCTGACTTAACTAATAATGTTGAACTGTAAATTATAGACAAGGCATTATTAAAAATGAAAATGACAGGGGCGCCTGGGTGGCTCGGTGGGTTAAAGCCTCTGCCTTAGGCTCAGGCCATGATCTCAGGGTCCTGGGATTGAGTCCTGCATCTGCCTCTCTGCTCATCAGGGAGTCTGCTTCCCTTCATCTCTCACTGCCTGACTCTCTGCCTACTTGTGATCTCTGTCTGTCATGTAAGTAAATAAAATATTTATTAAAAATGAAGATGACCTTACAAATAACTTGCAAATATAAATAAGTCTTTAAATATGCTCACATGTTCATTCAAATGTGGTTTACAGTTGTCAAACAAAGTAATCTTATAGTATAATATGGTCTTACTGAGTAAGAGGAGTACACAGATCCTGATATATTACTCACTGTGCCAGTTCAGAAACACTAAAACTGTTCAAAACACAAGTGCATTAATCATGAACTTGGTTGTCATGTCAATGTCAAATCACTATAAAAGCTTCTGAATAATTTTTTCCTGCATTTATATTGTCGCAGCCTATAAGAAATGTTTCATGGACTGGTAGCATTGTGAGTATCACTGTTATGCACGCACTTATGGCTCCTGAAGTGGTGAGCTTAAATCCTAGACATGCTCTGTGAGGTGCAGTGTGTTTGTGTATCAGGGAAGTAAGAGTTAATATGAGGGAGAGAAACCCTAGAAAGTGGAGGACCTAGAAATATTAAAAGAGGAAACTGATCTCATAGCCGCAGGTACTTGGGAGCCAGCACAGCTTCTTGAGCAAGGGAAAAGCATGAGGGTAGTCACATTTTTGCCGCCAGAGCTCTGCAGGAGGTTGGAACATCACAGTGATCTTGTGCAACCTACTCATTTTAAAGATAAGAAAACCATTATGTAAATAATTCACCAATAGAAACAAAGCTAGCACCCCAAAACAAACACCCCAAAATATAAACATATTTACAAAGAAGGTTTTGAAGAAAAAACTGAATAAAATATGCACTGGAAATAACTTGTATGGCTCACCATATTTAAAGTTAGGTGACACTCTCGTTCAACATAGTATTAGATGTCCTAGCAACAGCAATCAGACAACAGAGAGAAATAAAAGGTATTCAAATTGGCAATGAAGAAGTCTAACATTCTCTCTTCGCAGGTGACATGATACTTCATATAGAAAACACAAAAGACTCCACCCACAAACTACTAGAACTCATACATCAATTTAGTAATGCAGCAGGATACAAAGAATGTAAAGAAATCAGTTGCTTTCTCATACACTAACAATGAAAATACAGAAAGGGAAAGTAGAGAAACTATTCCATTTACTATAACACCAAGAACCATAAGAAACCTGGGAATAAACCTAACGAAAGAGGTAAAGGATCCATACTCAAGGAACTACAGAACATTCACAAAAGAAATTGAAGAAGACACAAAAAGAATGAAGACCATTCCATGCTCCTGAATCAGAAGAATAAACATTGTTAAAATGTCGATACTGCCTAGAGTGGTCTATATTTTTAATGCCATTCTGATCAAAATTCCACTGGCATTTTTCAAGGAGCTGGAGCAAACAGTCTTAATATTTAAATAGAATCAGAAAAGACCCTGAATTGCTAAGGAAATACTGAAAATGAAAAATAAAACTGGGGCATCATATTACCGGATTTCAAGCTTTACTACAAAGCTGTAATGACGAAGACAGTATGGTACTGGCATAACAACACATAGACCAGTGGAACAAAGGACAGAGCCCAGATAAGGACCCTCAACTCTATGGCCAAATAATCGTTGACAAAACAGGAAAAAATATACAGTGGAAAAAAGTCTCTTCAATAAATGGTGCTGGGAAAATTGGACAGCTGTGTGCAGAGGAATGAAACTCAACCATACTCTTAGGCACAAAGATAAACTCGAAATGGATAAAAGACCTCAACGGAAGACAGGAATCCATCAGAATCATAGAGGAGAACATAGGCAGTAACCTCTTTGACATCGGCTACAGAAACTTTTTTCAAGATGTGTCTCCAAGGGCAAAGGAAAGAAAAGCGAAAATGAATTTTTGGGAATTCACCAAAAGCTTCTGCACAGCAAAGGAAACAGTCAACAAAACAAGGAATGTTTAAATTAAATGTTAAATGACAGTATAGAAAAAAGGCTGACAATCAGGATCTATAAAGAACTCCTCAAACTCAACATACACAAAAAAGATAATCATGTCACAAAATGGGCAGAAGACATGAACAGACACTTCTCCAATGAAGACATACAAATGGCTATCAGTCACATGAAAAAATGTTCATCATCACTGGCGATCAGGGATATTCACATTAAAACCACATTGAGATACCACCTTACACCAGTTATAATGGCCAAAATTAACAAGACAATAAACAACGTGTGTTGGAGAGAATGTGGAGAAAGGGGAACCCTCTTATACTGTTGGTGGGAATGCAAGTTGGTGCAGCCACTTTGGAGAACAGCGTGGATATTCCTTAAGAAATTTAAAATAGAGCTTCCCTATGACCCTACAATTGCTCTACTGGGTGTTTACCCCAAAGATACAGATGTAGGTAAAAGAAGGGCCATCTGTACTCCAATGTTCATAGCAGCAATGGCCACAGTCACCAAACTGTAGAAAGAACCAAGATGCTCTTCAACGGACGAATGGATCAGGAAGATGTGGTCCATATACACTATGGAGTATGATGCCTCCATCAGAAAGGATGAATATCCAACTTTTGTATCAACATGGAGCCGGCTGAAAGAGATTATGCTGAGTGAAATAAGTCAAGCAGAGAAAGCCAATTATCATATGGTTTCACTTATTTGTGGAGCATAACAAATAACATGGAGGACATGGGGAGATGGAGAGGAGAAGGGAGTTGCGGGAAATTGGAGAGGGAGACGAACCATGAGAGACTATGGTCTCTGAAAAACAACCTGAGGGTTTTGAAGGGGCAGGGGGTGGGAGGTTGCGTGAGCCTGGTGTTGGGTATTATGGAGGGCACTTGTTGCATGGAACAATGGGTGTGGTACATAAAAAGTGAATTCTGGTTTGCTGAAAATAAATTTAAAATTTTTAAAAGGAAAAAAGTAAAAAAAAAAAAATAAAAGTAGGTGACATTGGAATGCCAAGAGCAGTTAAATCTACAAAAACACTGTGGAATACCTTAACTTTACACTGTCTGAGAAAAATTCTCTGACGTTTAAATGTCTTTGCAAAGATAATCTTAATTCAATGACGTGGGCAGTTTTCAGGACTCTCCATTCGCAACAGCTATGTGACATGCATTGGCCATGACCATGGAAGCGTGAAGAAAGTAGACAACCACAGAAGACATTGGGGGAAGTATAAAAATTCAAGGACTGAAGGTGGCAATGTAAAGTTGCAATTAGCCCATTTTTATTATTATTTAGATGACATTTCACTAATGTATATAAATTGCAAATAACAATAAAAATGCAAACTGAGTCTCCTGAATTTTTATTAAAAATTTGTAAATTTCTTGTGGTAATAGTAGTTTGAATTAATTTAAAACCATTAATTATTCTAGAGATATACCAGACATTGTGAGTGGATTTTAAACAACCATTTCCCATTTTTAAATTTCGTATGCAATACTCCATTCCCTATGCTACAGGTTGGAGAAGAAAATGAGACAAAATATCAGTGGAATGAAAAAGGTCCATGCCTTTTTCCTTACCTTTTCAATAACCCCATAATTACCTCCTGCTATACAATCTCCAAACCACGCAAAGAAGTAATCACATTATTTAAGAAAATGAATAAAGAGCCTAGGGGAGAGCAGAAACAACCTCAGAAGAATAAGAGTTTGAGGAGACTAATGGGTTGTCCATAGAGTACATCATTATTTTTTAATGTAGTGTTCACCAGCTCATTAGTTTTGTGTAATACCTAGTGCTCATCACAACACATGCCCTCCTTAATGCCCATTACTTGATTACCCCATCTTTCCATGCCACTCCCTTTGTAACCCTCGGTTTGTTTTCTGGACTCCAGGTTCTCTCATGGTTTGTCTCCCTCTCTGATTTTTTCTTACTGATGAATTAGATAATTAATTCAAGTAACAGTTATTGGCAAATCTATATAGAAGGTATTGGACAATTTGTTGGAGGTGCTACAAAAGTCTACTGTATGGGATTTTCATTATGGTAGAAATGTGGTAGAAAAACATGAAAAAATGAATATATTAATTTCAAAAATGAATTAAGCAAAGCAGCCAGTTTTGTGATAGAAAATGATGGGGAAAACATAGTAGACCATTCAGCAGGATGGTCACAGAGGGCCTAAAGAGATATTTTACTAAGAACAGAATGAGGAGGACACAGATGAATTATAACCAGAGGAGTTGCCATCCTCTTAGGTGGCGATTACAATTTCAAAGCCTCAAAAGAGAAAGACTGGGATCTGATTTAACTTGCTGTTGAAACCCCAGGACCTGAAAATATGGAGTACATGTTAAGTGTGGAGTTAATAAATGATGATATCTTTTTTACATTTGGAAAGAATAAGTAAGGTAGAGTTTTGTTATTTGCAGAGAGTATACACTTGAGGAAGCTGGAAGTCATAGAAGAATCTTGTGCTTCCTTGAGTTTTGTTATACTTTGTATTTCCATAATATACTGTTTATTAATTTGATCTACCAATGTGATCTCAAACTTACAAGCAGTATTGTCTTATTGGTTTCTATTAAATATGACAATTAATTGCCAATTTCATAATAACCAATGTTAAAATGTTTTACTTCAACTCTGAATGGACACAAAAGTGGTGAAACCTTGAGATAAGAAGATGCAAACATGTGGAACTAAACAGTCATGTAGGGGAAAAAGCCAAACTTGGGGACAATCTGTTAAATAGACTAAGAGCAATATTTATTTAAATGCACGTGATGAATATTTTTACCATCTAGGTTTTTGTTAGAACAAATTTACAATATTCCTAAAGAACTATAGGATCGGTTTAACTTGGAAAGTAAGTAAAACAAGGTAACATTGTATTTCTGGAAAGGATGAAGGTGCTTTTCTCCTTGCAGACAGGCAGGAACAGAGAATTGCAACTTTCCAGAGCAGAAAATTCCACAGAAACCAGTCTTGGGCTTGGGAAAACTGAGCTGTAATTTGTGAATTGCTTGATGGTTTGGCGTGGATATGACTCTGATAAGAACTCTAATGGGGGAAAAGCCCCACAAAACAAAAACAAGCTCCAAGGGGACCCAGCCATAGGGAGCCTCTATACATTTGTGAGTTTTACCTCTGGGATCTCTACCAGATCCTCATAGTTAAAAGTGGAGAAAAAATTTCCTTGTGCCATTAGCAGGAGAAAGGGAAACAACCATTTTGATAATACCCTTTTATCTTTATAAGAACAACTCAAATTGCTGACAGAAAGTATCGATGAACAAGAGAATTGGAGAGACTCCTTATTCATGCACAAAAAGATTCAATATGGTCAAGATGTAGTTTTTCATAAATTGGTGTGTAGATTCAAGACAATCCCAGTCAAAATCTCATGAAGTTAACTTATGGATATCAGCAAACTGATTCTAAATTTACTTGAAAGGGCTGAAGATCAAGAATAGCCAACATCATATTAAAGGAAAAGACCAAAGTCCGAACGCAGATAATACTCTTTGTATGAAAGGAAGGGCATTCAGGAACCTGTGGTTGGGAAGCTGAAATAGCCTGGAAATGCCCTCTTCTCTCTTTCAAAGATAAGTTTATAGAAATGATGCATAGTAGATAAATTAACAGAGATATCAGAATGAGACACACTTAGGCCCCTAGGGTGCAAATTTAAGGAGTCACTCACTTGCAGAGTCATAAAGGTTCATGGTTGAGGCTTGCGCAATGCTAGGCATGAACATCTCCTGACATCATGTGCCCTGGAGGCATCAACTGGTTGTGCTGGTTCCAGTGCTTACACTATGTCAAAAACAATTATTTATTCTTTTCTCAGATGATATGGCTATATTTCAGTTTGGGGAATAGCAAATCTCAGTGAAAAATAGTAATGAAGGAGTATTAAAAAGAAAAAAAAAGAATTTGGACACTAATGGCCAATTTTGTAATGAAAAATTTGCAACCATTTGTCCAGCAAATCAATTTTTATTTTGTACTTATAGATTTCAGTTATACTTCCAAATATGTTACAATTTCACTTTCCTCATTTACATTATTTATCCACTTAAATGTGTTTATTGAGTTCCTACCTAATGTGTCATGTGTTAGGCAATTGATTATATATTGGTGAAGTAAACAGAAAAGCTGACTGCCCTTTTGGAGTTAATGATAAGTGAGAGATCAAGAGACATTTAACATGTACATAACTAAGTTAATAAGGACTTATCATTGCGGTAAGGACAATAAAAGAAACAATCACGATGCAGGGATGTCTATTATTATTGGTTCATATTAGAGAAAACAGTGATCATCTCCAAGACCTAAGATATGGTGGGGGATCAAACATATAGCAAAAATTTAGGGGTACAGTGTGGTTGAGGAGAATTCCTGCTTGAAGTCACAAAATATTTCTTTGAATATTACATATTAAAGTTAAAAATGAAATAAAAATAGGAAGATATTTTTTCAAGCATGTAGAATAAAAACAAAACACATTTAGTCATACCACAAAGATACTACTAATAAAGTTGTTTCTTTCCTTCTAGTTTTGTCCCATGCCGGGTTTAGTAAAATTCATGTTACTCCTCGTCTACTCTTCCTCTGCTCTTGTCTTTCTTCTTTTTCTTCTTTCTGCTATTCTTCCTTTTTATTTTTATATATTTAGGATTGATCTCATTTTAATTTCTTCTCATTTAAAGCTAATCATGGAGGGGCATATGGGTGGCTCAGTTGTTGAGTTTCAGCTCAGGTCATGATCTTTTCATTCCTGGGATCCAGCCCAGACCTGGGTTCTGTGCTCAGCAGGGAGTCTTCTTGAAGATTCTCTGCCTCTGACCAATCCCCCACTCTCTCTCTCTCTCTCTCTCTCTCTCATACATACACACACACACACACACACACACACACACACACATACACTTTCTTTCTCTCTAAAATAAACAAATCTTTTAAAAAGTAAAACTACTCTTGGATATTTTAGGTTTTTGTTGCTTTTGTGAATGAGTTGTGGTCTCTATATTTCCATTTCATTATTTTCATAATCTACATAGTCTTAATGCTTCACTCTAGAGAAATTTTAAACATATAGAAAAATTTAAGGAGTAAATAAAAATTGTCCACAGTATGTTATCTGGTTAATATTTATGGTATATTTCAAGTTTATGTTTATATTTATAAAATCAAACATTTTTGTTGGTCATATCTAACGATTACATTTTGTAACTATCACTTACTTATGTAAATGAAAGTATTGATTTTTTCTATATGTAGCTTGCATATGCCATTATCCATTGTATCTAATTACTAACGCTTTTAATCAAATGCTTTATCTTCTTCTATTGAAGTAATTTGTTATTTTCATATTTCACCAATTGATGAATAAGAGTAGATTTATATATAATTTTGGAACAGGAATATCCTTGAGTTCCTGGGATAGAATTTATCTATTCATGGTATGTTACTTCCAATTATTTTGTGTAAATTTACATACATACAATACAAAATTTACTACAACAGTTCATTCCATATGCCTTATATATCAAAATTCTTCCTCTCCTTATGAGAAAATCCTCTGGTAGAAAATCATAATTCATCTATTTTCATCACTTTCTTTCAAGGATTGTTATTTCTTTGACCTACCCATATCTTATTCTGAAGTCCACTTATGTGACATTAACAACCTAATTTTATACTTTTAGCCATTTTAATAATGGAATTGTATAGAATTCACTATTATGAAGAGTGGTGTGCTAGAAAATGTTTATCTGTCGACTCTTCAGAATAAGAACAACAACAAAAAAAGAAGCCATAATTTGTAACATTTGTTTCCTTGGTGTAAATATTCCTATCATGTTTTTTTCAGGCTACCAATGTGACATCACAACACAGATTTGAGACTTTCAGTAAGCTGTAGAATCCTGCTCTAGCATTCAAATAAAACTGATGGTGCAGAAATTAGCCATTGAGTTGGCGGAATATAAGAAAAGTCTTATATTCTATAAATGAAAATGGCCTTATGCAATAAGATAGGATTGTCCATATTTACAGCTAAACCCCGATGAACAGTTCTGGAGGAAGTTGAATCCCAATAACATCAGATTACTGAGCAAGCCACGTGGCTTAAAAGGGTGACTCCTTCAGCAGGGTCTTTCTTAATCATTTGTTCTTAATTGCTTTGAGTCTTGGAGTACATAGCCTCAAATTGCACTCCAAACATTGGGAATTACCTTGTTTATCATAATCAATATAATCTGTGTGGTGCTTTATGTTTTCTCAAAAGCTCTAAATGCAAATGCAGAGACACTAACCTGCATACTTATGATCTTTCTCAGACTGGAACACCAGAAAAACAAAAACAAAAAGAAAACAAAAAAGAAGAGCATGACCAACTCAATAATTGTAAGACTGCAGTGGTGACCTGTGAACATCACAAGGGTTAACCAGAAAGGTCAAGAACTCTGAATACTACACTGAGGAACAACAAGTAATGTGAGCACTTCAGAGCAGTTGCTGAGAGTGGCGTTAATGCCTTCAACTTAGAGCCCATCTTTCAGTGAAGCTGAGAGTCTGATCGAAAGGTGGGGTTGTTGAAAAGGAAAACCACAGGCTCAAAATGCCCTCACAAGGCTTAAGGCCCTACATTGGTTAGCTCAGACTTAATACCGACCCAACTGTAGTTTCAACACCCAGAACTATATAACCTTTAGCCATCCCAGGTGGGAATTTCCTGGCCAGTGCTAGGAAGTCTACCGATAGGCCCCCTCTGTTTCCCTTAGGAGGGTGATCTTGCCTAAAACAATGGATTCTTAGCTGATTATGTTTTATTTTCTCCCTTGCTGTCTTATTTTTAAGATTTTTTTATTGGTGGGGGGGTCAGAGGAAGAGGGAGAGTGAAACACAAACAGGTTCTGTGCTGAGCACAGATCCCTGTGAAGGGCTGGATCCCAAGACCCTGAGATCAGGACCTGAGCCAAAGCCAAGAGTGTGACACATAACTGACTGCACCAGCCATGCACTCCATCTCACAGGCTATCTTGGAAGTCTTTTCTTTCTTGTGGCCATTTGGAGCACCCCTTTATCTGTTGGATAGGATATTATCCATGTCATTAGTAGAACAATTTATACAGCCCATTAGGTCTTAAAACTTATGGGGCTGCATCTGTCTTATCTCACAGATTCTTATTTTGTGCATATACCTTTGCTTACTTTTATATACCATAAAAAATTTACCTTTGTTTTCACCTGGACTGTGATAAAGATCCCATGATATTACGCCAGTGAAAATGGTTGCTGTGGAAAATATAACAAGGTTGAATTTATTCATATACTTATATTAATGTTCATCTTATCCTAAAAGTAACACAAGTATGATCACAGAGTCAGCCCCAAGGTTTCAGTCCTACCGCTAACAGAGAGCAAAGCATAAATTTAATACAACCACTGGGCTACATGTGCTGTTAAGTTTTGATTTTTCTGGTGATCAGAGAAAAGTAAAATGGGGCATTAAGTTCCCCAGTGAGCATTACGGTACGGGAGAAGTTCTTGTTATGATGTATTTCACTTGACACTTACTTCTGAACTGAGTATCCCCCAATGTCTCCTCATACAACAAAGCTAACGGGGGCATTTCTGTTCATGCAATTCTACAGTGGACATCTAGTGCTGGTTCTTGGGAGGTGTTTTTTCTTTTAGTCTTTGAGAAAAGCTTGTTCATATGTATGTACACTATACATGAAAGCCTGGAACAGTGTTTGACTCTGAAGTGAAATAAAACTAGTCTTTTCCATGGTATTGACCAGCTTTGGTTGAGAAAGAGCACCTAGACACATATACACATTTTACTATACAGACTGCTACCTTAATGTCTGTATGTCAATCGACGCATGATGTTAAAAGATTTTTATTTACCTTTTTTACAGTTTTTATTTTCATGCCAGTTAGTTAACTTGAGATTTTATTATTTTCAGGTGCACAATGTGATGAATAAAGTCACTGTATGGAAAAGAAGGAGACATTGAAAGCAGTTTCAATTTAGCTTTTTCAGGCTATTTTAACACTTAACATAATTATGCTAACATTTTCCTTCTTGGGATTTACCCCCGTGCCTATACGTCCAACCCACGTCCAGAACGCACCTGCCGCCAGCCCCTATACGTTAATTCTCTTAGGGCCAATCTCCCACAGATGATGTCCAGGGTGCGCCAGGGACGACAGAGCAGCCAGGCAGCCGCTGGGCAGTTGTAAGGTGGTACGGAGGGCCTGCATGGGGGACATGACAGTGGCGGAGTGGGAAGCAGCAGCGGGGAGGGGTGGTAGAAACCAGAGGGGTTGCAGTGAGGCAGCAGGGGCAACAGGCCGTGGCAGCGGGGAAGCAATGTCACTGGGTCACAGTCACAGCGGCGTTGGGGAGGTGCAGTGGGGTGACAGTGGCATTGGCGGGACACAGTGGGTCAGCAGCACAGTGGGGGGATGAAGCAGGATCGTATTGGGGTGGGGGTTAATGGTAGGGGGTGGACAGGACCAGCAGAGCAGCGGCCTCCTCGTAGTGGGACAAGGCAGTGGCTGCAGGGCAACCAAAGAAGGGGCGGTGGCCTTGGAAACCCTGGCAGCAGCTCTAGGCCAGCGGGTGGTGGGGCAGGGATGGGGGCAGGGGCAGAGCAGCAAGGAGGGGCAAAGTGGGGAATAGCTAGGGGAGGGCTGCAGTGGCGCTGGGGGGGATGTGCAGCGGGACAGCAGGTCCCTGGGGTGCGATACCTGTGGGGGGGTGGGGGTGGCAGTGGGAATCAAGGGCAACTCAGTGGGGCAATGGGGCAGTAATGACATGGGGTGGTAGGTGGGGCTGCCCAGGCGGGAGAAGGCGGAATCCAGGTGATAACCCTATGGTAGGGGGGCGGGGAGCAGGGGTCACCAGAGACAGGTGACGAAACAACCAGGCGACAGTGACACAGGGAGCGTGGTGGCCTGTGGTGGGGGAGCTGTGTGAGAGCCACATGGGGCATCCATGCAGTGACTGGTGGGGGAGTGGGAGGAATCTAGACAGCAGCAACCCTAAGTGGGGGTTGGACCAGCCAGGAGACAGTGGCTCAGAAGCAGCAGTAGCAGGGCTGGTGTGCTGGGCATGTCCAGAGCGTATGTCAAGTGGGTGTGGCAGCAACATTTAGGAGGGCATGGTGGGCAGGCCTTTGTGCACATCAAGGGGGCAGGGAACCAAAGCACAGCTGAGGCTGGGGACACAGGGCAACAGTGGAGCAACAGCGGCGGTGGTAAAAGGGGTCGTGTTGGGGTGGAACAGCACGGTGGCAGGGCTACATGTGGGGGGCAGCAAGGTGGTGGCAGTGTGATGGTGGCAGGGGGGCAGGTGTGGGAAGCAGTAACGCACATGGCAGCAGGGAAACAATGGAGCAGGGAGAGGGGGAAGCAGCTATGTGGTTGTGTGGTTGGAGGGGAGGGGCCAGCCTGGCATCAGTGGGGTGTCAGTGTCATGGTGTGGTGGGTGAGGCCGCCAGTCTCCATGGGTGGGAGGAGGTGGCAGAGAGGTTAGAACACTCAAGTGACGGGGCCAGCGAGGGGGAAAGTGGGGGTGTCACCAGGCAGCAGTGGTAAAGAGAGGGGGAGCTTCTGTGGTAAGGGGAAGCTGTGTGACACCCAAGTGGGGCAGCCATGTGGCACCTGCAGGGGTGGGTGGAATATAGGCGGCAGTGTGGGGGAGAGGGGTGGGACCAGCCCTGAGGCAGCAGCACAGAGACAGCTTGGCTGGCTTGCTGGACATGCTCATAGTGCATGCCAATGAGGCAGAGAAGCAAAGCACAGTGGAGGCCGGGGGCACAGGACAGAGGCGGCACAGCAGTAAGGGGGCCTCAGTGGGGGGAACAGCAGGGTGGCAGGGGTGCATTTTGGTGGGGCAGCAAGCTGGTAGCAGCATAGGAGGTGATGGACATGCTGGGCAGCCACAGGCTTGGCACCCAGGAGGCATCAGAGTCAGGGAGGGGGGTAGCTAGGCGGTAGTGTCCTTGGGAGTGGGCAGGACTAGCTGGGTATAAGCGGGATGTCAATGTCATGGTGCGGTGGGTCAGGCAGCGAGGCAAGGGCCTGGCTTTGCTGGGCTTGGTGCATGTCTACAGGGCGGGACCATGGATAGCAGCAGCAGCAGGGACCCGGGGTACCAGTGGAGAGGCAATGGTGGTTGTAAGTGGGGGCGCTTGGATGGGGGTGCAGCACGGTGGGAGCAGCTCATGTTGTGGGGACAGCCTGGTGGTACCAGTGCGGGGAAGGTGGAGTAGGACTCGGGGGGCGGCAGCAGCATGGCAACAGGGGTAGGAAATCAGGAAGGCTCCAGATTGGGGAGCAGGGGTAGCTGCTAGGTGGTAGCTGCAGGGAGGGGTGTACAGGAACAGCAGTGGGGCAGCATGACAGGTGGGGCAGTCATGCAAGTCAACAGGGCAGGGCTGCGTAGGGCTGGACTATGAAGACCAGCAACAGCAGCGGGACACAGGGCAGCAGCGGGACATAGGCCAAGAGTGGGACACAGGACGGCAGCAGATCAGAAGCAAGGTGGCAGTAAGGGGGCAGTGACAGCAAGGGGCAGGGGATTGGTAGTGGGGGAGTGGGGCACCCATCAGGGTAGAGGTGCAGGGAGAGCACAGAGGGATGGTAGCAGCAATATGGTGGGGCAGCAGGACAGTAATGAACATGGTGTTAAGTGGGGTGGGACAGAGCGGCTGCACGGGTGCATGTGGAGTGGCAGGTGGATGGTGTCATGCAGAGAAAGGGGGATGGAACCAGCTGGGAGGCAGCGGCACAGCAACTGCACAGGAAGGGCATGAAGGGCGGGGTAGGGCCTAATGCATGTCAATGGGGGCTGGACAGTGAAGGTCAGCAGTGGTCTGGGGCACAGGACAGCAGCTTAGCTGCAGCAGCAGTGGTAAGGTGGACAGTATGAGGGGTGCGCTGTGGCAGGCAGGGTCACGAGGTGGGGGCACCCAGGCCATAGCAGCATTGCATGAAGCCTGCGATGTGTGGGGCAGCAGCAGCTGGTCAACAGGGAGGGAATCTGGAGGCACTAGCGCAGGGGTAGGGGGCTGACAGGCGGTAGAAGTTCAGGGATGTTTGATGGGACCAGCAGGGCAAGAGCATCAGGTTAATAGCTGTGTGGGCAGGGCAGGGGCTCTGCACAGGCACAGAAGCAAGGGGACAGTATGCAGTGAAGAAATGGTGGGGGAGGGGAGCAGCGAGGCAGCAGTGACTTGAAGAAGCACAGTGGGATGGCAGCAGACCTGGAGGCAAAGCAGGGAGGGATTAGCCCGGATGTGGTTGGGAGGGACCAGCGGGGCAGCAGCTGCAGGGCAATGGCACCACACGGCATGGCTTGGGGCAGTGAAGGGCAGTGGCGATGGGCAGGGGCAGCAGGGCGACCATGGTAGCAGTGGTGGTGCTGTTGGAAACACAGGCACCAGGGCAGAAGAAGCACTGGAGTGTGCCTCAGCAGAGAGGCAGAGTCCTGGGGGTGCACAAAGGAGCAGTAACGGCACTGCAGATGGCACAGCAGGGAATCAGCTGCAATGGGCAAGGCAGCAGGGCAACTAAGGCAAGGGTTAGCCATTGTGGGACAAAGGGGCACTGCTGTGGAGTAGCAGGGTGGAGGGTGGCAGCGCTGGTGGCATGGCCTGTCAAGAATAGGGGGTGGAAGGGACAGCGGTGGGTGTTTGTGGTGCAGCAGGGTGGCAGTGGGGGGATGGAACAGAGGGGTGGCAGTGGTACAGGGTATGGGGACCAGCCAGACAGCAGAAGCACAGGTGGTAGTGATTTGGTAGCAGCGCTATCAAATGCTTTTTCTGCATCTGTTGAGATTTTCCTATGATGTTGATCCTTCGTTTTGTGAATGCGGCACGTTAGTTTGATTTGTGGGTGTTGAACCGCCATTGCATGCTTGAAATAAATCTTACTGGATTATACCTCTTCCTGTATTGTACAATTCAGTTTGTTGGTATTTGGGTGAGGGTTTTTATGTCTATGTTCATCACAGATACTAGTCTTTCATTTTCTTGGGGCACCTTGGGAGGTTTCGATAAGGGCCATGCTGGCCTCATAAAATGAGGTGGGGAGCATTCCTGCCTCTTGTTTTTCTGGCAGAGTTTGAGAAGGGTTGGTATTCTTTTTTTTTTTTTTTTTTTTTTTTTTTTCCTGTGGATGATTTGTAGAATTCACTGGTGCAACCATGGGGTCCTGGACTTTTGCTTGTTGGAAGTTTTTGATTTCTTATTTAATCTCCCTATAGGTCATTGGTCTGTTCAGAATTTCTGTTTCCTCAGGATTCAGTCTTGGCAGGTTGTATGTTTCTGGGAATGTATCCTTTTCTTTTGGATTATCCAGCTTGTTGGGGTGTAATTGTTCATAGTAATTTTTATGATCCTTTGCATATCAATGGATTCAGGGAACATCTTTTTTATTCCTGATGATGAGTCCTCTTTCTTTTTTGTTAGCTTGAGTCTGGCTGAGAATCTGTCACCTTTGTTCTTTTCAAAGAACCAGCTCTTTGTTGATGATCTGTTGTAGTTCTTGTTAGTTAGTTAGTTGCTGTTGTTGTTTTATCTTTCTGTTGTCTTTTTTTGTCTGTATTTCACTTATTTCAGTTCTGATGTGTTCCTCCCTTTCTTCTACTAACATTGGACATTATTATTTTTTTTTTTCTTTTTCTGTTTCCTTGAGGTATCACGTTAGGTTGTTTATTTGAGATGTTTCTTGTTTCTTGAGTCAGGCCTGTATCACTATAAAATTCCTTCTTAGAACCACTTCTTTTTTTTTTTTTTTAAGTTAGTTCTAAGGGGTGCCTGTGTGGCTCAGTCTGTTAGGCATTGGCCTTTGGCTTATGTCATGAGTTTAGGGTGCTGGAATTGAGCCCTGCATCAGCTCCCTGGTCAGCACAGGGAGCCATTTTCTCCCTCTTCTATTGCCTGCTGCTCCTTCCACTTTGCTCAGTGTCTCTCTCTCTCTCTCTCTCTCTTCCCCTCGCCACTGTGTCAAACAAATAAATGACATCTTTAAAAAAATAAAGTGAGCTCTATGCCCAGTGTGGGGTTGAAACTCAAAACCACAAGATCAGGAGTCACAGCTCTCCACCTACTAATCCGGTGCCCCATTTTAGAACCCTTTTTACTGCATTCCGTAACTTTTGTTTCATTGTTTTATTTTTTCATTTGCCTCAAAGTACTTCTGTGTTCCTATTTTGGTTTGCCCATGAACACAATTTGTTGTTCAGTAGCATGTTATTTAGTCTCTGTGTTTATGAATTTCCAGTTTTCTTCTTGTAATTGATTTCCAGTTCTATACCACTGTGGTTGGAAAAGACGGTCGATTTGATTTCAGTCATCATTTTGGAAAATTGTAGGCTTCTGGAGTTTACTGAGTTGTCTCGTGGCCTCACAAATGACCTATGATGGAGAATGTTCTAGATGCACTTGAGAGGAATGTATTCCATGTGCTGCTTTTGGATGGAGGGTTCTGTGTGTATCTGTCAAGTCCATCTAAGTAACAGGTTGTCTGAGCCTCATATTTCCTTTGTGATCTTCTGTCTGGATGGTGTATCATTGAGAGCAGTGTGCGGTATTAAAGTTCCCTATGGTATTGGTGCTGATTGCTTCTCTTGGGTTTGTTCATATAAGCTCTACATATTTAGTTGTTCCACTGTTGTGTAGGTAAATATTTATAAATGTTGCATCATCCGACTGCATTGATTCCATTATCAGTTTGTAGTGCCTTCATTGGCTCTTGTTACAGTGTTTGGATTTTTTCTTTTTCTCCTCCATTGGCCTGAAAATCAGAAGATCTTGTTAGCTCTGCAGCCATGAACAAAGCACACGCCTGCTCTAAGTCTGGTTTTCTTTTTTCTTTTTTTTTCTCCTCTATAAATAAACACAATAAATTCTTCTCCCAGGATCATATCCTGACTCCAATAATAGAATGTATAAAAGTGCTTTGTAAACAAGGAGATACTGCCCAATTATGAAAATGATTATGCAACCACCAAATGTCCACGATAATATTTTTAAGACATATTTATTTATTGTAGAGACAGAAAGAGAGTTCATGCACAAGCATATTCTAGGGAGGTGACGGTCAGAGAGAGAGAGGGAATCCTCCAGCAGCATCCCCACTGAATGTGGAGCCTGGTGCGGAGCTGTCTCCCAGGAGCTTAGGATTTTGATTTGAGCCAAAATTAAGAGTCAGCTGCTTAACTGACCACACCACCCAGGTACCCCCAGAATAAGATTTTTAAAAACATTTTTGAGGGCTCTCATATGCATTATTCTAAGTGGCTTCTATTTCATTGAATTCTAAAATCTATTCTTAAATTAAAAATAGAAGCTGTTCTAAAAGCAAATATTCATAATATCCTCAGAGGTGGGGAAACAGGCAGACAAGAGGTTAAGTAGGGGCACTGGGGTGGTTCTGTCATTGAAGCTTCTGCCTTTGGCTCAGAACATAATCCCAGATACCTGGGATCAAACCCCAGGTCAGGCTTCCTGCTCAGTGGGGAGTCTTCTCCCCCTCCCTCCACCTCTACCCCTGTGTATGTCCCCCCCTTCTCTGTATTGCAAATAATTAAATTAAAAATGTAAGTTCCTTGCTCAGTGTCATGATAAATATTAGAACTAGATACAGTCCTGAGTGTGTGACCCTGAAGAATATGTTCTTTCATTTTTACATTTACCAAAAAATACCTAGCCCTCAAAATACCATAAATTAAATTAGTTTCCCCTTTCTCCATACATTGAGTACTGGAAGATGCTCCAATTCTAGAACCCTGGGTCGGTGGAAGGTATGACTCTTGAGCTCCGGTTATGAGTTTGAGCCATGTTGGGGGTACAGATTACTTAATTGAAGAAAAAGAAAGAGAGAGATTCTATAGTTAGGCATGTTTTCTTTTTTCCTTTTGACCCCTTCACCCATCTCTCCTGCCTCCAAACCCAAAATTCTGCCACCTCCCATCTGTTCTGTCTGTGAGCTCATATTTTTGTTTTTGTTTTGTTTGTTTTCAGGTTCTACATGTAAGTGATTTCTAGTATTTGTCCTTCTGTCTGGCCTGTTTTTCTTAGCATAATGCCTTCAAGGGCCACCATGTTGTAAATTGAAAGATTTCATCCTTTATTATGGCTGAGTGGGATTCCACTGTGTTTATTGACCACAATTTCTTTATTCATTCATCCACTGATGGCGTTTAGGTTGTTTCTTTATTTTCACTGTTGTAAATAATCCTGCAGTGTACACAGGGGTGATTATACCTTTGTGAGTTAGTGTTTTCATTTCCTTCAGATAAATACTCAGAAAGGCATTGCTGGCTCCTTTGGTTGTTCTCTTTCTCATTCGTTTGAGGAACTTCTCTACTGTTTTCCATAGTGGCTGCACCCATTTGTACTCCCAGTAATGGTGCGCTAGAGTGTTCCTCTACTCCACAGCTTCACCAGAACTTGCTTTTTCTTGTGTTTTTGATAATAGCCCTTCTGACAGGTGTGAAGTGGTGCCTCATTCTGGTTTGATTTGCATTTCCCCGATGATTAATGATGTTGAGCATCTTTTCATGTTCGTCTAGACCATCTGTATGTCTTGTTTAGGAAAATGTCTGTTTGCATCTGCTCCTGTTACATTAGATTACTTGTGGAGTTTTTGTTGTTTTTGTTTTTTTGTGTGTGTTTTGTTTTGTTTTGCTGTTGAGTTGCATGAGTTCTTTAGATTTTGAATATTAACCCCTTACTGGATATATAATTTACAAATGTTTTATCTTAGGTTACCGTTTTATTTTGTTGATGGTTTCTTTTTTTGTTTGGATGTTTTATAGTTAGATGTAGGCCCACACTTTGCTTCTTTGTTTGTTTTTACTTTGGTATCAGCTTAAAAGCACCACTACCACGACCTACGTCAAGGACGTTTCCAAACCCTGTGTTTTCTGCTACAAGTTTTATAGTCCCAGGACTTATATTCAAGTGTTTGACCCATTTTGAGATAATTTTTGTGTATGGTGTAAGAGGATGGTGCAGTTTTGTTCTTTTGTATGTGGCTCTCCAGCGTTCCCAGCACCATTGATGAAAGAGATTGTTTTCCCCCCTTGTTTATTCTTGGCTCCTTTGTCATAAGGTCCAGGACCATAAATGTGTGTGTTTACTTCTGGGCTCTCCTGTCTTCTCGTGATGTGTGTGTCTATTGTTATGACAATGCTAGATTGTTTTGATTACTCTAGCTTTGTCATTAGTCTGAAATGAGCAAGCACAATGCCTTTAGTGTGGTTCTTCTTTCTCTAGATTGCTCTGGTATTCAGAGCCTTTTGTGGCATCATACAAATTTTTTAGATCCTTTGTTCTCTTTCTGTGAAAAATGTCCTTAGAATTTTGATAGGAATTGCAATGTAGATGGTTTTGGGAAGTATGGACATCTTACCACTATTAATTCTTCTCACCCATGAATATGCAGTGTCCTTCAGTTTATGTGTGTTGCCTTCAGTTTCTTTCCTTACCATCTTGTAGTTTTCATTATACAAGATTTTACCTCTTGGTGAAGTTAATTCCTTGTTATTTTATTCTTTGTGATGCAACTTCAGGTGGGATGATCTTCCTAATTTATTTTCTACTGATTCGTTATTAGTGTATAGAAACACAGCAGATTTTGGGGTAGTTATATTGTATCCTGTCCCTTTAATGAATTTAGTCATAGTTTGATTAAATTTTCACTGGCTTCTTTGAGGTTTTCCTTATATTCTATATCATCTGCAAATAGTGACCATTTTGCTTCTTTCTTTCCAGTTTTGATGCCTTCTGATCATATTCTTGCATAATTGTTCTGACTCGGATTTTCAATATTGTGTTCAGCAAAAGTGGCAAGGAAAGATCGGCAACATTCCTAACTTAGGTGATCTTAGAGGAAATAGAAACAGCTAAAACTTTTCACTATGGGATGTGATGTAATCTATATGATTGTCCTATATGGCCCTTTTTTAAAGTTTTTTTTTTTAATTTATTTGACAGAGAGATCAAAAGTAGGCTGAGAGGCAGAGAGAGGGGGAAGAAGGATCCCTGCTGAGCAGAAAGTCCGATATAGGTCTTGATCCCAGGACCCTAGGATAATGACCTGAGCTTAAGGCAGAGGATTTAACCCACTGAGCCACCCAGGTGCCCCATATATGGCCTTTTATATGTTGAGGTATGTTCCTGGTCTATGCACTCTGTTGAGAATTTTGATTGTAAACGGATATTAAAATTTGTCAAATGCTTCCCTGCATCTCAGGATGATTGCATCATTTTTATTCTTTATTTTGTTAATGTACTGAATCACTTTGATTGATGTGCACCTGTAAACCATCACTGCATTCCTGAGAGATCCCACTTGATCATACTATATGATCCTCTCAGCTTATTGGTGAACTTGGGTTGCTAGTATTTTGTTGAATATTTTTGCATCTATGGACATCAGGGATATTGGCCTGTAAGATCCTTTTCTTAGAGTGTCCTCATTTATTTTTATATTAGAAAAATGTTGGCCTCAGCAAATGAATTTAGAAGCTTCCCCTTCTGTTTTTTGGAAAAGTGGGCAAAGGATTGGTATGAATCATTTCCTGAATGGTAGAATTTACCTCAAAAGGGATCTGGTTCTGGAACTTGGATTTTGGGAGGTTTTAAATTGCTGATATGATGAGTACTGGTGTTTTACGTAAGTATTGAATCACTAAAGATGAAACTATTTCCATATCTTGGTGGTGGGATGGATGAAGGGGAACGAATACAATTTGGGCCCAGCACTCAGAGGCTCCATCTGCCACTGTGGGTGTGCCATTCCTCTCAGATGCTAGCAGAGGAGGAAGAACATGATGGAAACATGGGCAGAGTGGTGGTGGCGGGGTGTCGGGAATGTGGGGTCCAAGCGGGGTGATGAGACTGATGCGTGGCCCTCCTGTCCCACCCACAGGGTATCATATCGCCTACTGCCTGGCCAACAACAACTCCAGCACATTCACCACAGTGGAAATGGGTGCCATGGTGAGGCAATTCACGGCCACTGAGCTGACCCCAGATTCAGCGTACATCTTCAGGCTGATGACCAAGATGAGACAGGGTTGGGGGAGACCCTAGAGGCCACCGTCATCACCACTTAGAAGTGAGGTAAGGCCAGAGGCCCAGGTCCACTGTCCTGATGACACAGGGAGGACAGCTGGGCCCAATTGGGAGCCATAAACTTGCTGGGTCCATGGCTTCCTGGGGCAGGGCTTGCAGGGTAGTGTGTCTGCACAGCCCAATATTGACCATACAGGCAGGAATGTCCCTGGAGTGGAGGTTGTGTAACTGGATCCAGGTGGCTCTGAGTCACCATGTTGGAGGGAGTCTCCCTGTGTACTATGAGAAGCTGAGTGAAATGCAATGCCTGGAGTGTAGGTTGTGTTAGCTTCTCTGTACATCTGTCGCTAGGGGTTATTCAGCTGGTGAGAGGGGCTTGGGGAACAGGTATTTGGGGCTGACGTGCCTTGCTTCAGAGGTGCCCTGAGGTTGAGTAGGAAGGCGGAGGTTGCTGTCCTGTCTGGTACCTGGGACCACGTTGGTTACCACAGTGGCTGGGTTGAGGGGAGCACAGGGCTGGCCAGGAGGAGTCTGTGGCTCCTCAACAGCCTGTTGATAGGCTGCACCCAGGGCTTGGGACACTGGAGCAGAGCCAGAGTCGCAGGGCCCAGGCAGATGCTCATAGGAAAGGACTGGAGTCAGGGAGGGAGGCGAGCAGGCCCAGGCAGCTGCATCAGCCAGCCGTCACTGGGGTCTGAAGCCCCACTCTGTGCTCTGTGTTGCATTGGAGGGTTGGCATGTTTCAGGGCAAAAAGCACACAACAGGAAGTCCACCATCACCACAACCCTAAAGTAGACGGTGTGGTGTGGTGCATACTCAGGCACCTGGGAGCGGGTTGTGTGTCTCCTCATCCAGTCTCCCTTCGAATGCCTAGGTCAGCACCTGGGCGTTGGACGGAGGGCAGATAACTAGGGTGCAGGAGTTCTTTCTGAGGAGGCTGGCTGTTGGAATGCTGCCCCATGGCTGGGGTGGACAGTGTGTGTGGAGACCAAAATAGCCAGCTAAGTGCTAAGGCTCAGGCTCTGTGCAAGGGGATTCTTGGAAGCACCACAGAAGGAATCATCGGCATGAGCGAAAGGAGGGAGAAAGGGTGGGAAGTAATATATTTGCTCCTTCCAACCCTATGCGGGTTACCTTCTTCCAAAGAGATCCATCTAGGACTTGGAACACAGAGGCCGAGTGGCCTGGTGAACACCAGGAGAGGGTATGCTGTGCAACTGGGGGAGAAAGGGCTAGACCTGCCTGACCATGGTGGATGCAAAGTGTTCACTGAACAGGTTTGTGGGCCTTGGGCAAGGCGGTGGGCTGCAGGGCTTCGCCATCAACCAGGAAACCTCCATGAACACTGTTGCAAATCCTTTACAAACCCTCTGGTTTTCTCCTTGGGAGAAAATTCTATAAGCAGACCACTTAGTTCAGAAGACATCAGCATGTTTGGCTTGGAGATATGGAAACTAATGGACACACCATGCCCTAGGGACCAGGATGCAGGTCTTGTGGCCTCTCTGCTCCCATGGTGATGTCTAGCCTTCTATGTTTGGTGAAAATATATCTCATTAAGCATGTGTCTGCAGGCCTTTCATCCTTACTCATTAAATGCCTGTGACTGTACACAGTGATGTGTCTCATGGGGTCTTAGTGTCTGATCATGAAAATTCTCAAACAACTGGGTACGGATTTGCAGAACTCATGGAAAAGATGCCTTCAAGCTGAATAAGAATTAATAAAGGGGGACTGAGTGGGTTGAGGAAGATGAGTCTACCTTTGTGACTATTGTTTGAAACATTGCTGGTTCTTTAATATTTCTTCTCCCAGACTGAGGGAAACTCTGTCTGAAAATATCCATGATCTACAGAAGTGTGATGAAATATTTCTGTGTGAACAAATGGGAGCTTTTAACTTCTTTCCCTCCCTGAACCCTCCATCATTCAGAAGCTCTCAGGGAGAATTTTTTCTTCCAAGGTACTTAGGATTATTGGCGTAAGTTCAGCACAAGTGCCTTTTTCTTATAACAGGACACCGCTGGAAACATTGGTTATTTTACCAAGGGATTGAGTGAAATGTCCAATTTGAGAGTAATGTGTATAGACTCAGAAAATGACCAGACAATTTTCAGGAATCCAGGGTGACTTGTGGAGCCCCATGACAATAACAGCTTGACACCTCGATGACACAGTGCCCTAGAACCTTGCCAGATGAGTAGGGAATGTTACTTGTTGGTAGGTATAGGAACCTCAGGATATTTGGGGCACCTTGAGAAGAGGAATCCACCCAAATCGACAGGTATTACAGTCAAGTCTAATGTGACTATTGTGCTTGGCTTTGGCCTGGACACATTACTGAAAGTTCACTCTAGAGATTCCTCATGAAAAGTTCCAGCACACCAAGGTTTCAAAATCTGTGTGAAATTGTCCGTTACTATGCCTGCCAGGCTTAGTTAGAATAGATGCTAAGAAACCAAGTGTGCTGGCGGCTACCTTCTTGCATCTAAGAACACATCACAAATCCGTTGAACTAAATTCCATCATCCACGCGGACTGGCACCCACTGACACCACTGCCAGGCATTTCTGTGCCTCACAATGGGTCCCATGAAGCTCAGAATCTGTTTAGTTCGCAATCAGGTGGGGACCTCACTTTCGAGGCTGGCAGTGTTTTCTGATTGGGAAAATCCTATCAGAACTATACACCAAATCCTCCCAGAATCCTTTAGATGCTGGTTGTTGGAGGGCTTGCCCTTTGGGTCAGTAGCATACTCTCTGTTTAGGAGTGAAACAACTTCAAGCTGCAAGGTATAGGTTACATTCGTATTGTGTAATGATTAGTTGTTGGATTTTTTATTTCTTTTTTTGAGTTCCAGGGTCCATGAAAGGCATGTCTTAGAAAGGAAAGACCAGAGGCTCATTTCAGCCAAATAGAGTTGTGAAAAAAGAAAGGAAGCAAGACTAACAGAGTCACTCACATAGAGTAGAAAAGACATTGAGGAGATAGAGTATATGCACATCTCCTAGGGGAGTTCCGTGTCATTGAAGTTACGGAGTAGATGAATGAGCACGCATGTCAAAGGTGAAAGAAGATTCAAAGAGAAGTAAGCATCCCTAGGACGGTCATGCAAAATGCAGTTGAAATAGGATTTCTGCAGATCTTCTGTTTGGGTTCTGGGAGCAGCAGTAACTTTATGTAGACTCTTGTCACTAGTTGGTGATTGGCCTCTGGGCCATCTCCTGGCCCACATCCTTCTGCTTGGGTCTGCCATAGATATCATGGAATTCCTGGTAGCCAATTGACCATGCATGTATTATTTGAAGGTATGCCAGCAGCAGTGTTGTCTTTCACAAAATTAGGGATCCTGTGGTTTTGGCCTCTTGGAGCTTGTGCTCTCTGATGGAAGGGAGAAGCATGCTTTCAGTTTTGTGTGACATTGTGTCTTCCCGATTGTGGGTCCTGAAACCTCAACTAAATGCTCTCCCTGTTTTTACAGGTGGTGCTTCAAGGCTCAGGTGACTTGGCCTCATTGGCAGCATCCATTGTGTCTGGCCTCTGTCTCTTCAGTGCAGATTCAAGTGCAACATGTACAAGAGTGTGGCCCCTGTCTTATCCCTTGTAGATGTGCATCACAGTGGTAAGTTGTCTTGGTTCTGAACCTTCCGCCTGGGTTGAGGTTCAGGCCTTTACTTGGATGTCTTCTTTTGCTGGCTTCTTTCTTCTGGATGGAAATATACCCTCTTCTTGTCAATTAAATTGGAGATGTACACTTAACCAGAATATCTAGAGTTTGTTGCTTGGGGAAAATTACTTAGTGGCACATATGGAGAAGGTTCTGCAAGTCTCTGCCCCAAACAAAACATCTGAGCTACAGGTTGCTTCTCTTAGCAGAATCCTGAGTTATTGCAGGTTTATCTTATAAATAGACATTCTCTCCAAAATAGTGTTTTCTAGCAACACATTCTTTTTAAGGCCAGTAAACTAGAGTAAAGAATATTGGGCATCTTTACAAATGGATCCCTAATGGAAGTGTTTTTTTTTTTTTTTTTTTTTTTTTTTTTTTTTTTTTTTTTTTTTTTTGTTTTTTTTTTTTTTTTTTTTTTTTTTTTTTTTTTTTTTTTTTTTTTTTGAGGGTGAGGTGGGAGAGAGAGACTAGACACTGGGCAGGCTCCACACGCTTTGCAGAGCATGACACAGCGCTCAATCTCACAACCCTGAGATCATCACCTCAGCCAAAATCAAGAGGGTCAATAAGAAGGTCACTCACATAGACTAGAGAAGACATGAGGAGGTAGAGTGTTTGCACATCTCCTGTAGGAATTCCATATCACTGAAGATTCAGGGTAGATGAATGAGAACACATTTCTAATATGAAGATTCTAGGAGAAGTAAGCATGGCTAAGATGGTCATGTGAAACACAGTTGTAATAGGATTTCTACAAGTCTTCTGTTTGGTTCTGGTAGCAGCAGGAAGTTTATTTAGTCTCTTGTCACTAGTTGCCAATGGTGATTGACATCTGGGTCACCTCTTGTCCTACACGCTTCTCCTTTAGTCTGGCATAGACATCATGGAACTCCTGGTAGCCAAGTTTGGAAGGGGAGGTACGGAGGGAGAGAGAGACCCTCATGCAGGCTCCACATGCTTTGCAGAACATGACACGTCAAGGGCTCAGTCTGACAACACTGACATCAGGACCTGAGCCAAAATCAAGAGTTGGCCCCTTAACTAAAAGAACCATACAGGCATTTCTGGATGTGCTTTGTGTTTATGGAAGGGAGCATATGTACCCCCTCCCGTTCTATCATCTTCTAAATCAGGGACTATTTCCATATCGGCAGAGGTCTTACACCTTCTCAGGCCAAGAGATAAGTAGCTATTCTTGGTGGTGGAGAAAAGCAGTTGGCTACAAAATTCTCATAGTGTGGAAGCTAGCCCTCACTGCCTGACTCTGAACAGCACAGTTTTATTCCTGTCCTGATACACACAGTTCTTCCAAAACAGCACCTTTGTAAAAGATGAAATTAATTTGCAAGCCCCTTGGTGGAACAGTTGGTTAAGCATCTGCCTTTGGCTGAGGTCAGGATCCCTGGATCCTGGGGGATCAGGCCCTGCATTGGGCACCCTTCTCAATGGGAAGCCTGCTTCCTATCCCTCTTCCCTGCTGCCCAACCCGGACTGTTCTTGCTCCCTCTCTAGCTCTCTCACTCTCAAATAAGTAAAGAAAATAGAAATATTTCTAAGCATGTAATTAATTTATAAATCCTTTCCAGTTCATGAGGACAATATTGGTAGAATTATGGACACATGAGAGGTAGATCACAAACCATGTGTTTGTTGAATCTTATTGACATTCATCCTTGCTCTCTACATACATCAATAGATTAATGTTTTCATGAACACACGTCAATAACCTTGTGTTTTAAGATTCTGAGTTAACCCTCCAGTTGATGTTCTCATGGATAACAGGCAGTGTATTTATGTGTCAAACTTCCTACCACAAGACAGTAAAGTGTCAGTTGTGAGAGCTAGTAAGGGAAAATCCCCTGTTCTTACTTGGCACAGTGTGCATGGTTTTGAGACCCCGCCTGTTCGGTGATACTGGCCTTTATGCAAGTACTGATGGATAAGAGCAGATGTGCTTTATTTCTAGCTATTGGCTACTGGAATACTGCATTCAACATCCCTCAGAGTGTGACACAGTTGTATATGTTTGCAGTGAAAAATTGTTAGTGTCTGGGTTTGTATCTCAATTTCACACTAAGAAATTCCTTGGGAGGTATTTGCCCAGTGATTTTCAGATGTGAGTGTCAGGGGTTAGAATCCCCCCCCACCACTGCATTGGGATCAGTGTTTCCTCAGTGCGAGGGTTTTGTTGATGCCTAAGGAAGGTGGGATACCTGAGGACATTCCTTTCCTCATCACACCAGGAGGATTTTCTTCCATGTGAATGCTCCCATGTCCTTCACGTGTTGGCTCCATGAGGACTGGGATTACCACATGGATTTCATCAGCATTCAGCAGCAGCGATGATGCAGGGGGTCCCAGGAAGTTGCTGCACCTTTGCTCCCATGTGAGGGATGACGTGCACTCTGAGATGGTAGTGGGAGCTCAGGCCTGAGCCCCAGTTGAAACTTCTCCCACCAGGATACAGCTATAGTGGGTCTCCCCATGTGAGTTCTCTGATGTTGGGAAAGGGACAACTTCTGGCAGAAGGCTCTGCCTCAGTGATCGGAGACACGGGGTGTGTACAGTGTGATTTCTGTGGTGGTGAGAAAAGTGGGTGCTCTGGGTAAAGGCGGGACCCCAGTGATGACATACACCCGTTTCTCTGCTCTGAGTTGTCTGGTGTCTCCAAACGTGAGACCTGTATCTAACAGCTCTTCCATGTTGACCACATTTGTCAGGGTTCTCACCAGTGTGGATCCTCAGATGTTGGCTAAGGGGGTGGTTGGACTAAATGCTTTCCCTTGAAGATTGCATTCAACTAGTTTCTTTCTGTGGGAACTTGTCCATGGCCTTGAAGGGATGCATGTGGCTGTGAGCTCTGGTATAGCAATCCCACAACATGGCTTCTACCCCATGTGAGGTCATGGAGCATGAATAAGAGCAGAGCTCTCTGAACGAAGGGTCTCCCACTTTCATTACATCCCTAAGTTGCCTCTCCGGTGGTTTTGCTCTGTATAGAGGTGAGCACTTAACCTAGAATTGTGTCCTCCATGCATATCGAGTCTGTACTTTCCTTGGAAGGGTGAGTTCTCTAGTGTCTCCTGAGGTTAGAGCCCCAACCAAAGGGTCTTCAACACTGGGAAGATGTGTGTGGCACGATCCAGGATGAACAAGATCTGATGTCACTTGAACAGTGACACATGGCTGAAGGCTCTTCCACATTGTCTGTAAATACAAGGTTTGTCTTCCCAGGACACAACACACATGGAGTGAGGTGAGGTATGTGAGAAATCTTCCTCCTGTGCCCCAGAATTGGCCGGGTTCCTGTGCAGTGTGAATCCACTGCTAATGGCCAGAACAGGAGGGGCTGTGGAAGGATTGCTCACTCATGTTCCTCCCTTCCTGACCCAAGGTGTGAATACCAGCACCTTCCTTCAGGAATAGTCTCTGCGTGCCACTTGTAGTTAGGTGAGGGTTATTTTTCTGAATTTAGATAAATCTTTCTACATGGTAGACTCACACCCACATCAACTTCTGATTAAATTTTAGATGTTTTAGTTTCAAAGACTATATAGGTGAGTTGTGTTGAAGCCAGTGACTTTTACAGACACTCAGGAAATGGCTTGACTCGATGCCCCTTTCAGCCGAGAAATGAAGGTATTCAGATTTCTGGTGGCATAATCCGTATACTCAATGTCTTGTAAGACAGGAGATTGTGGTGAATGCTTAGAGTACCCCAAGTCCAGCTGTAGTGTGGAAGGCCAGGGTTCATTACCGTGAACTTACCATTGACTTGCAGAGAAGCAGACCTTTGAGATGAACCTGTGTGGATATCACTTCATCCTTTATAATAGGGAACATATTGCCCTGAGTTCTTGGGTCTTTACACAAAGAATGAGTCACGGAACACTACATGGAAAGTACTGAAGTACTGTATGTGGACTAACATAATTATAAAAGAAATAAAGATGGGGAGGGAGGAAGGAATACAAAGAACAAAAAGATAATGAAGGGAATGAAGGAAGGAAGCAAGGGAGGGAGGTTTTGAAAAAAAGGGAGGAGAGAAACTGGTAAAGAGGCATTAGGGGAAAGAAAAAATTTGAAAATTGTGAGACAAACATCTGAGAGTTAAGATTCGAGCTTGATGCCAAGGAAAGAAATGGAGTCATCTACTAAGGAGCAGAAACATGTTATAGGGTATTGGTGATTAGAACCTATTGACCAGATAAACATGTGAGAAAAAGAAAGTAAGGTTGGGATGCTGGGGAGATTAAGATGGGCAAAATCAACAATGTTGAGGACTGACAGAGGTGCCATGTGACGGTTTCAGCCCAAGAATCACAGAAGTGTCTTGTCCTCAGAGGACACAGAATGTGCAGTGGATTATTTGGATGGAGACGGAAGAGTTGACATAAATGGGACAGTGTTGCAGGGTTCTTTCCACAGGAGCCTTACAAGAGACTGGACTGATGTAGGAAAGACGTTAGAGGTCAAGGCTGATGGTCAAGAAAGAAGTCTTGAAATGGCTTTGCTGGCAAATGTGATTGTTTATTAAAGTACAGGGACATGACCCATGGGTACAAAGGATTGCTATGCTGGAGTCATGACCAGAGGCTGACTCTCTAGGATGGCATTGGTAGAGGTCAAGAAAAAGGGAGGTTTTGCAAGAACATTGCAGGAGGACAAAGGACACACAGGATACTGGAGGATTTGCTCTTGTCAAGTGAAAGTGGTTTTTCCTTCTAGGAAGGCATTAATAGAAAAATAGTTGGGAGCTTCCTGGAGAAATGTTACTTTCCTCCTCTCACACATCCTTCTCAAGGAACTGCAGGTTTGAATAGAAATTCTGTTTTATTAACATTTCCTTCTGCCTCAGCCTTCCTCGGTGTTATTGTGGGGAGGGAGATGTTAGGGCTTCAGGAAATGGAGTTACAGGTCGCTGGATGGTAGCTAGCCTCTTGTTAAACAAGTCTCTTCCTGGAGAAGGATGGTCTCATCTTCTGTAACTTCTTCCTGCTGAATAGGGGCGTAGAGCTGTCCCTACATGTGGGTCATTCCTGGTCAGCCTGGGGACCTCTCTGTGTCAGAGTTGTGAAATGAAGAGGCCGCTGAGTTCAGCGGAGAACTTGTGACTGGATCTTCCTGAGTGGAAAGGACCATCTGTCCTCTGGAAGTTACTGCAGTGAAGGGTTCCTGGCACCACCTGCAGAGTCGGGGGTGTGGGAAACAACACAACAGGGTTAGAAGAAGAAAGAGAAGGAGAATCCCCATGAAGAGTCCTTTGATAGTGAGTGAGAACCCTCCCCAGGCCAGGAGTTGAGCCAATCCTCAAAGAGAGGGATCCTTGGAAGTGTGGATTTGAGCAGTTGTGTCTGTTAGGAACCCAGAAATCTCTTTGTGATAGTGGGGAAAGTACCCGCATCATTCTGTCTTTAGATTAGTACAATCTCCACCTTGTGCAGCAGTTACAATGTCTAAAGACTTTGTGTTTTGTAGAACTGCTTTATGAATTGGGATCATTGCTGTATTACATTGAGAAATCCTGTTCGGGGTGACATGTAGGTCCTTGACTGTGTACTCAGTAAGGACTTCCCCATGACACACAACATCCTCCAGTCCCAAAGAAGGACAAAGTTGGATGGTAGGTGGCAATGTCAATGAAACAGAGCACACGTGCACCGTTGCTTGAAATGGGGAAGGTCGGTTGGCTCAGTGATGGTTTTAAAAATGTGCCCATGTATCTAGGCCCACCCTAAATGTCCTGTGGCCTCTGGAGCTTGGAGAAGCCATGGGCCCAGGTTAGAGTTTCATGGCCATTGGGTCCCAGCTAGGGGCCCTTATCTAATCCTGAGTCTCCTTGAACAGCAGTCAGGCTTTCAAGGGCTCCTTGGGTTGGGATTGTCATTCTTGGAATGTGCAACCATTTCAGGCCCATATTGGGTTGGCAGGTTATGGCTTGGGAAGAAGAGCCTTTTCTGTCAATTGCTTCATGGGTGAAGAGGACAAAGAAGGCCTGTTGAAATCAGGATAAACACTTGTAAGATTTTTCGCCAGTTAGAACCAGCAGGTGGGAACTAGGATCTCTGCTTTGGGGGCAGACATGTTTGCTGACAGGCTTTGGCCTCGGCAGTCTGAGTTCGACTGACGACAGCTTACCTGGTTCTTCTTCCCCCTTTCCATGAAACTGTTGCCGTTGCTAAAGCCCCTGTCCTCTGCATTTTTGTAGGGGCATCGTCAGTCTGGTGGACTTAAGAACCTTTCCAGAGTTATGAGCCATGGGCGTACAGCAATCAGGACCAAGCCTAAGGGTCGCTGGGTTTCAAGTTGGGCTGGTTTCTGGTGTTAGTTCAGGCATATCTGGAAGCACAAGGTGGTACTTGATAGATATGCCTCTTATTATTATCGTTTGGTGGCCTTTGTTCTCTGTGATGCTCTGGAGCTGATGCCAAGTTCTTAGAGTCAGAGGCCATCCACGTATGAATTGGGAGGTTCTTTTTCCCAGGAGGGCAATTGGATGCTTAGCTAAAGCCTTTGTTTGCCGGAATGGGGTGGATTCTTGGATCAGTAGGACTTGGAGGGAAGAAACCATTCCAAGAAGCCCTTTTTATTTTGAGGTCTCACCTGAAGATCCTCATTAGTAGGAGTCACTGGTAAGTGGGAGAAAACTTGCCCGGGAGATAAGGGCCTTCCCAACTGCACCCTCCACTCCAGTTACAGAGAGAGCGGGGTCCTTCATTGTCTCCATAAGTCCCCAAGGAACCCTGTGGAGTGGTGTATGTTCTCTGGCTTTGAGGGAAAGTGTTCCTCATCCCAGCCCCATCCAATGGGTCAAGGTGCTAGTTGAGTTCTACAGTCATGGGGGTCAGTCGCATGTTCCAGTTGTTGAATTAACCCTGAGCCCATGGGGTTCTGATATTATCCCCACAGAATAAGAATTCTGTGGGACTCTAAGGGGATTCTAAGGGGATTGCCTGTCCATGAGCTAATGTGGAAAAGTTTCTGAAGATGACCTCGAGTTGTCTAGCAACACATATGGAAAGGTTACCAGATTTAGACTTGAATATCCACAAGCACGGGTTCTTGAAGCCTACTTTTCCTCTTCAAAAGAACGCTCCTTTGCAGAGACAGCCAACTCAGAGTTCATGTCCTTGGAAAGGAAGTCACACTTTAACCCACATGGCCCAATTATCCACTTAATCTCAGCAAGCCTAGTGATCTATCATGGTGATAGATCTTAGAATCTGCATCACTGGGACTTTTCTGAGGAATCTCTAATCATTGCCTCTCTAGGCCAGAAGCCAAGGGAGGGCTTGCCATCAGATGTGCCTATGGTCCCTGTGAATTTGGGCAGATTCCTCTTCCTGAGGTGACTGATATATCCTGAGTTTCCTACACCTGCCAGAAAGTGACATTCTTTATGCTCCTAGTGAGGCTGTGGGGAAGACTGGAACCAAGGCGTCAGGCCAACATTCCCAAGGAGCTTGATGGCTGCAGGTTTTCTGAAACCTGTCTTAGTTTCTTAAAGCCCTTTGGTCCCATCTAAGTCTGTGTAGCTCTTCCACAGGAGAGTCCCGTCCATATGGGTGATGGTCAAATCACCCATATTTCCAGTGATGCCCCATTACAAGGAGAAGAGATTCTTATTGAACATAGGGAGATGACGAGGGTTGCCTTGGGAGAAGAAATGCTTCCTGAGACCTTTGGACTTGGAGGGCTCAGGTAGAGCAAAACGTGCAATGCTTTAATGTGGTTCCAAAGGAATGTTGGCCATTGCTGCTCTGAACATTGGGGTACAGATGGCCCTTCTTTTCACTACATCTGTATCTTTGGGGTAAATGTCCCGTAGTGCAATTATAGGGTCATAGGGAAGCTATATTTTTAAATTTTTAAGGAATCTCCACACTGTTCTCCAAATTGGCTGCACCAACTTGCATTCCCACCAAAGGAATGTTGGACCCCATTTCTGTACTCCCTAAGTGTCTAGCATTGCCGTCCTCGAGGCCCAAGTTTCCCCGAGGTGCAACGTGGTGCTTGGGACCCCAGTTCCTCTGCCATGGTCACTGGGTGCTGCAGAGGTCGAGCTCAGATTAGGGACAGCCTCTCCTCTCTACACCTGTTGCTGCTGCAAAACACACAGGCTGAGCGGGGTGCATGTTGTGGGGCCACTGCCACTGTTGAGCCCGGCATTGGTCATGGTCCTGTGCGTGGAAGCTACAGGAGCAGTTCAGGGGTGGCACCCTAGGGGAATACAGCTGGGGTGGCTGCTGCCCCTTGAGTCGATTCCAGGGTGGTCAAGGGGCCCTGGCAGTACCGCTTCTTCTTGCATCTGCCATGCTCTGCATGGTTGCAGGGATTAGAAGGACAGCGGGAGGAGGAGGAGCCCCTCAAGAAGACAGGAAAAGACGAGAAGTCTGTTCTGCCCCCCAGTCCCAGCTGGGCCCAGTCTCACCAGACAATGGACTGTTGTAGGCCCAGATCGTTGCCTCCTGCTCTAAGTGTCAGTCATTAACAGGGCCTGGGCAGCCAACTCGGTGTGGTGGCTGGCTCAGAGGTTGCTGTTTTCTCGTTCTCGGGGTTCCAGTGCCTTCTTCTGGTGTACTGCACAGAAGTCTTCTCTTTGTTTGGCCTGTGGAGTACAGGTGCAAAAGAGCCGTTCCTGCAGGCGTGTTTCATTGTGTTTTCATGCCAAGTCTTCCTCCAGGGCCAAATTGAAGCTGCAAGTGGGGCCCCAGGGCCCTCCTGACTCCCTGTGTCTGAGCACCTCAGGAGACTCTTGTGCCTCGGGGTTGTGGGCAGGCTGTCCTGTGGTGCAGCTGTTGAGACAGCATGTGGAGTGGTATGAGATAGCAAGTGGCATGTAGCCTGGGGCAGATCTTACCAGAGGTCTGTTGGGTTTTCTGGGACATGTCTTCTGAGGTTTTGAGGTAGAAGTTTCCCTGCAGGACCCATGTGCGACATGAAGAAAGGGAAGTTTCCCATGGGCCCCCTGGAGCTGAATGAAGGCTACACTCCCAGGGTCACTCAGGCCCCTTCCCTGACCATCTTCCCCCATGATTGCCTAGTCCTCTTCCTGCTGGTTGTCCCTTCCCCAGTGCTCTGAGAGCCCTCGACAGGCCCCTTTCTGTAGGGGGATCCTTTTCCCACACAAATGTTGCATGTGATGTGGCAGAGACGCCATGCTCCCGACATTCATGGTAAGGGAGTTTGCACAGTCCCCATGCTTTGGTCAGGTGGTGGGCAAGGTGGGAGCTGGCAGGGTGGCCTTTCCCTGATAGGTCTTCCCTGTGGATTGAGGGATTGAGGAGAGTCTCTAGAATATCAAACCCACATAGAGAAATGGTCCCATGAAGGGCCCTGCTACCTCCCATGAGGCGTCTTGGAGGCTCGGGGGACTGGAGATTTTGGTCAGGTCCTATAGGAGTGGTTGGTGTATATGACTCAGCTGGAGACCAGGGCCTACTCCATGCGCACAGGGATGCAGCACTGGGAGGAGTGAGCTGTCCTGTTCCTATGAGCCCAGGGTCCTGTCTTTTTGCTCATTTCTCAGGTGCCTGAAGTGGGAAATGAGGCCACCCCACTACAGTCCCTTCCCGACTAATGTTTGGGAGAAAGCCGTTTGATGATTTTTGCAGGGTGGGAGGACAAGGCTTGGGTCGTGCAGTGTGAGGGATCAGTGGGACGTGGGGCCCTTTTCCAGAAGAGCACAGTGTATGGACTGCCTGGGGTCCAGTCCCTCCAGGCAACCAGTGCCATCCCTCCAAGTTCAGTGGCTCCTGGACGACATGGTACAACCACCACAGGGAGTTGCATGGATCAGGTGGAGGTTCTGTGTGGGATGTTCTCAGGGGTTCATAGTGCTTGCAGGGACTCTGACCTTCCTCTCATCTCCTCTTTGTGGTCAGAGGCTAGGGCAGCACCCCGGGTTTTGTGTGGTTTCCTGAGGTGCCCACAACAAAGTCAGTGCAATGAGGGAGAACATGTGTCCATGTTCGCCTGCCCCTTTACCTGCCCAACTCAAACCATTCCCAAGTCCTTCTCTTCTGCTTCCCTTGTTGTTTCTGTCAAGTCCACAGAAGGGAACCTTCTTGGGAGCTGAAATCAAGAGCAGAACAGGGCATGAGCACAGACCCCAGGCCGCAGAGAACCAAGTGGGGACACCCTGGCCCAGCCTCCCTTCCCGAGACCCCTCCAGCAGGGTGAGATGTGCCCTGCTGACTCCAGCCCTGCCCCCTGATCTGCTATCCAGGACAGCTTCCCAGACTCAGTGGTGAGGGGTTAGGGTGATGCTAGGAAAGGGCTAAGGAGGGCTACCCAGGGATTTTATGAAGTAGTTCAGATGCAAAGCCTTAGTGCCTGCCTGAGACTAGGGACTCCAGGGTGGGTGTCGTCAAAGCAAGGAAATGGGAATAGCTCAGAGGAGTGGCTTATGGACAGATGAGAGAGGAAGCCCAAGGGATGGAGTTGGAAATGAATTACAGGCAAAGTGTGGTTCCTTTTGTTGGAATCGTCATCTTCCGTGGAATCCTCCTCCAGGTCAGAGAGCAGTGAGGATGCTGGGGTGGCCATGAGAGAGGACAAAGGGGAGTTGGTGGAGCTGACGACCTCTGGCCTGCTGCTCTGGGGATGCTGGCCTCTGCCCTCAGATGGGGTGGGTCCCTAGCTCTGAGTCCTCCCTGGTCTTGTTCGCTTGATCTCTGCAGGGTGCAGGTGGGTCTCTGGTTGCCCACCTTCTCTTCCCACCTCTGATTCTCTCCAAGACCCTGAAGCCCATCTGTGTGATCCTTTCCTTTCTGGAGGCCGTAACTGTCCCTAAGACAGCCCCTACAGGACTTTGACTTCCTCCATCCTTGTTCCTGTCCCTCCCTGCTCCCTTTCCTCCTCCTCCTCCCCTAGTGATGCTCCATGTCCTACCACCTGCTAAGGTCCACCAATCATATTGTTGTCCAAGAGGGGGAAACGAAGGAAAGAGAGGAAATATCCTGGCTCCCACGGAATCAACCCCCAATACTGCTGTGCTGGGAGCAGCTGTCATGGATCTGGGATCGCTGGGGAGCTACAGGGAGAGATGGTCAACCACCTCCCCATAGCCCATGTCTGCCCAGTGACTGAGATGACCTTTTCAGGGACATGTTCCAGGCTCATACAATGCTCTCTGTTTCCATAAATGTTACAGAGATTGAATGGAGACGGGAGCACAGGAAATTCTCCAGGTGCCCTCAGCTGTTCAGGGCAGCCCTGGAAAATGTCCAACGGTGTGGTCACTGAAACACAGGATTCCTGCCAGTGCTCCAGCTGAGGTTTGGAGGAAATGGATGGGACAGAGTTGTGTATAGGGCTCTGGGAAGACCTGAGGAATGTTCGCAGTTTGGGCATGACTGGTGAGTGGGGGGGCAGGGCCAGGGCTATGTGCCAGAGAGGTGGGTTTATAAGAGGAGTCGTGACTGCCTGCCTCTGCTCCCAAGAGGCTCTGTGCTATGACTCGACGACAGCTCATGAGAGGTAGAGTGGACCTGGTATAGGAAGTGTGTGAAGCAGGTACAGTAGCACTGTCACACAGGCCTGGGAGAACCTGGACCACAACAGGTGGTCTCCAGGGAAGATGCATGGTGGCATCGGTCCCTTGGGAACACATCCAAAGGTCAGACTCGGCTGATTTGTGTAGGCTGTCAGAAGCTAAGGGACACAGGAACCTGAGTAGTGAACCTAAAGGAAGTACGCTTTACCTTCTGCAGCTCCGGGAGTCCCCTTGAAGGTACTGAAGCTTAGACAGAACCAGGAAGGTTTGGTAGTGGACGTTATGAGGGAGAGAGTTTACCTGTCTTCCACCTCCTGGTTCACACCAGAATGTAGAGTCCTGGTTCTCTTGCTCAGGAGAGGGTGGTTGGGGCCGCCAAATCATGAGCACGATGAGGTCTAGGACCGTGCCAAGAAAGATCCAGAATCCCTTGTGCACCATTCCCAAGAGGCCATGAGCAAAGAGACCAGGCTTTGACATGTGGCAGTGGCAAAGGGAGACACGAGCAGGTTTGATGGGAAAGGTCCTTAAAATAGCCGTGCAAGGAGTTGAGTGGTGATGACAAGTCCAGCCTACCCTAAAGGTCCATGGACACAATGTCTGTCCTTTTCATGCAGAAACTATGAAATGAGCAAGTCATGCCTGTTGCCAAGACATCCTTTTCCTTGGTGATTTTTTTACCCACCTTCTTCATTCTCCAGAGCAGCAGAACAACCCCATGTTCCCAGGAGTCCTGCCGCACTGTTCCCTTCCTCTGTGCCATTCCCTATCTGAAGAGACTTCATCTTCACTGCTGGAGTCATGAATGCTCTCTACATGCAGATCTGTAGGAACTGAAACAGAGCAATGCTGTTATGAGACTGCCTGCCTCACCCATTCATCCGAGTTCCATTGAGATGTCTATGGGCCATGCAGCATCTGCCTGAAACTTTTGCTCTGCTGTCAGATGTTCACGGGGCTGGTGGAGCCAGAGCCCTTGGACCCAGAGACAGGGATTGGAGTTTCATCCCTTCTAATGAGACCAGGATGATGCAGCAGTCACCTCAGTGTCAGTTCTACATGTCCATGATCACTCTCCCCTCCCGATACAACCATCTAAAACTCTAGTCATTATGGGACTCTTGACATGTGGCTAGTGGGAGTGAGCAACTGGACGTTTTCTTTTCCTTGATGATATTCTTATAGTTCATTGAGACAATAAATAACTGTGTAAGATAGATTGCAGACAGACTCTTTCCTGGTTATCTCAGCACTAGAAACCAGGAGCGAGAGAGAGGCCCTGCTCTCTTGCGTATTTCTCAGGCATCACTGCCTGGCCTGACAGGGCCGTCGATAGGTTAGCGGTTGTCAGGCTCACCCACACCCACCAGGCACTGTTGGAGGCCTTTGGACCCTAAGAGATTAAGGTGAACTCACAGTTCCTAGAATAACTGGGGAACAGATTCAGTGCAGCACTAACCAAAAGCACAATGTGATGTTCTTGAAACAGAGAAACTGCTAGAATAGATATGAAACCACAGAGGAACACAATGAGTCAAAACGTTCCTGAATATGAAGAAGTAGGTGGTGGGTCCCTAGAAGCTGACCTTTTAATACCTTGGATCACTCCCCTGAGCCAACAGGATGGTGCTGTCATAAAATAGGCAGGAGCACGAGGGAGTGAAATAAGAACACCCAAATAAATGTGCTCTTGTTGGCATCATGATGCTTGAAAAGAGGGCCGCCTAGAAGAAGCATCCTCTTCTGAAACAGCGAACAGAATGAAAAGGCAGACCCCAGATTAGAGACACCATTTGCAATCCTTATTTCAGAAAAGGTGTGTTCGCTGACAAAAAGGAAAAACAACAAACCAAAGAAAGCAAAGCAAAACAAACAAATAAACAAAAAAAGAACGGGATTTCACCAAATGTAAGAATCAAGAAAATGATTTGTATAGACTGTGCTGCAAATGGAATGAATGACTGGCCAAACAAATGTATGAAAAGATGCTTAACATAAGGCATCATGAGGGCAATGCGAATCCAATGGACGCTGAGCTGTGGCATTGTCTCTTAGCATAGCGAGGACCCAAACCAAGAATTCAATCCCGAAACTCATGTGGGAAGGATGCAGAAAATTTGAAACTTTGTATGCAATTAGTGGAATGCACAATGGGTGAAACTTCCCTGGAAAAACCTGTTGAGTGTCCTCAGAGAGCAGCGAAAGGTACTCCCATGAATCCCGCACATGGGGGTGAGAAAAGAGATGTTGGAAAATCAAATTCTGTTCAAGTACATGTTTCTCATGAGCGAAAGTCTTGCTTCTGCAAAAGAACCCTCAAACCATAATTTGGCTCTGTTTTCATTCCCAGGAACCGAACTACCTTGATTTTTCTGTTGGCCCAAACCTTCGTAAGAAAACAAGCCCCTCTTGCATGGACAGATGGCCAGCGAAATGTGTGGTGATTGTCCTGTCACACCTGTTGAGGTTCGAGGTTCTCTTTCACCACCTTGCAATGCACAGAGCACCCTTCGTTCATGCATGGAGGGGGCCCAAGTCCCCCCAGTGATGCTTAGTCCCTGAAGAAGACCTCATTTCCCCTCATTTCCCTCATTTCCCACCTCAGAGATCCCCAGCTAGGATCAATGGTGGGTCTGTGTGATTTCCCAAGGGAGAAGGCCAATTTAATTCTTGGACACAGTATTTGCAGTGAAATGGTAGATCTCCATGGAAAACACGGAGTGATTTGGCCCCATCTATTCCTGGTCACTGCTCCTTTGCCAGGGTCCTCCCCAAATGGGCTGTTTCATGAGGCTGCCCCAGAAGCTGCCTGCAGAAGGAATGAGTCTATCCCAGAACTCAGTGCTTCCGATGAGGTTGGGAAGACACATTGTGGGGCCTCTGATGCAGAGACACATGTGTAAGTGAAGTGGCAAGACGGAGGTACTGTGACCATTCCTGCAGAAGATGTACTTTGACGTGAGAGACCCATGGACACTGACTGAGTAACAGGGATTGGAAAAGACACACTTGTGTCTTTGGGGCACAGTTTCACCCTCCCCAGTTAGTGACAGGTTTTGTTTTCTAGGGGAATTGATGTATATTTGCAAGGAAAGAACACCTATTTTAATCGTAGGTGTTGAAGAGTTTTCACAAGCATGGACGTTCATGACGTGATGGTGATGGGAAACTTCCCTGAGAACGTGGACACCATTAATCGCCATGTTGAGGGGACCAGACACGTTTGAGAACATACCATTCACCCCCCTGACACACACACACCAACCCTGAGAATCACAGTGCATGGATTCCCATGTAAACACACCTCCTGCCAAGCACGCATTCTTACAGCACCTAAGAACAGCACAGTAGCTTCCGGGAACAGGATCATGAAGCCTCAGGTCTCGGTGCAGAACGTGACCCTTAGTATCCTTGCAGTAAGATCTGGATTCCGGGTGGCTCTCAAGATGGAGGCTGCAAGGAAGCTCCACCTTGCCCAATATCCAGGTTGCTCCAAATCAATGAGTGACTCTAGAATACAGCATGCTTACATCTCTCCCTTTCCAGGAGGGCCACCTGTGATTTCAGAAAACATGATGAACATCAAGTCTTGCCTTGTCCTGTGTGCACAGCTCTTTTGTTCTCTTGGCGATGAGCAGGGTCATGGGCAGTGATATGGAATTCACCTAGAGGTTGCATGCCCTGGGTCCATTGGACAAAACAGGTGGCAAGGCGGTGTCAGTAGCACCCGTGAAAAAGCTCACTACCCTGTGGACTGTAACCGAGCCTGCTGTTTCCTGCAGGGTCTCTGGAATGGGGTAACCATGGGTAACAGACCCACCCTCAGTAATCTCCCCACCAAGGACATTGTACGTGCTGAGGTGTTTGGATCGGATTTCGAGTATAAGAGAAACAAGGGATGCTGTACCTCACATGAAGAAAGGCTCACTTACCACATTGGTGAAAAATGGGGCCTCTCCCACAGGTTAGCCAGGGGATCTAGGTAGATACACACAGAGAGCATTGGGACACCGACGGGGCTCTTCAGGAATTGCTCAGGGAGCTTTGCTTGGCGTGCATGTGCGGCCAAGTGTGTGGAGGTGGGGAGCTCATCAGTATGGACTGAGCTGCAGTTGGCCCTTCCTGGATGGAGGATGAGAGGTCCTGGAGAGGAGCAGGGATGTGAATAGAAACTCCACCTCCTCTTGGAGATACAGGGCCTGGAGTAGCTGTGAAATAGTCCATCTCCAAGGCACACCTACTGCCTGCACCCAAAGCTGCACCACCTAAGGGCAGGGGAGTAGTTTCTGGGGACAGGGCCATGAGGCCACGGGTCTTTCCTCAGAAAATACCTTTCTGTTACTCCGACCCTTATTCTCAATTCCACAGAACCTGGAATCAGGGTGGTTCTAATCATGGATCCTGTGAGGAAGCCCCGTCTTTCCCCTTTTCCAGGTTGTAGCGAACAAGTGAGTGGCTCTAGAGTACAGAATACTTAAGACCCTCCCCTACCAGAAGGGGCACCTGTGATTTCAGAAAAGAAAACAGTATGAACATCAAATCATATTTTTTCCTGTTTGCATGGCTCTTTTGTTCCCTTGGGGATGGGAGAAAACCAGATGGGGAAGTGTGCTAGAGGCCGTGAGCCCCAAAGTTTGAAGAGAGCAAAATGAGTCCTGCACAAATGAGCCTAGTCTTCCTACAGGTTCCACGTTCTGGGTCCCACTGGACAAAATAGGTGGCAAGGAGGAATAGCTGCTACCCATACCAAAGCTCCCTGCCCTCCAGATGGTAGTGATCCTGCTGTGGTTGTCCCCGCCCCCCTCTAATTTCTTTGGGATTAGGTAGCATTTGGTAACAGATTCTCACTCAAACTTCTCCATACCATGTAAATTGGGTATGATGAGATTTTATGTATGTGACTTGGATTTAAAAAACCAAAAGAATTTTGTATCTCCCATAAAGAAAGGCCAACATACCACCCTGGTGAAAAATGGGCCGTCTTCCTCTGTCATTCCTGTGGAACATTCACCCGCCTGTCCATCCAGTGAAGCTAGGGAGAGATACACAGAAATGTTCAGTACACTGGTGTGGCTTTGCAGGAAGAGCTTGGGGGTTTAGCTTGGAGTGGGCGTGCACAGGAGTGGATGGAGACATTGGGTTACATGGGTACGGACTGAGCCTCCTGCTGCTGCATCAAGAAAGGTCAGGGAAAGGAGGAGAAATGGAGAGAGAAACATTGACTCTGAACTTGAGCTACAGGGAATGGAATCATGGTGACCTCTTCCATCCGAAAGAGGATAAACACTAATATGCATGCTACATTTTACTGAAAGGCAAGTTCCTCCAACCAGCGACTGTGTCATGGTCAAGACCATTTCTTTGCCCGGATCAACCTGTGTGGCTCCTCCCTATCTCTTACCTCTTCTAGAAGATTGTACTTCTTGAACACTGTGTGGCAAGGTTGCATTCAATGCAAGCACAAGTACCCTAGAGGTTTCTATTTGTTCCTGAGTCATGCGTGGTCAGGAAAACCAAAGACACCGGATTTCTGCATACTGACATCTGTGTATTCCAACAGAGTCCCCAACCACAAAGTGCTGATTCTTCCCAGTCTTCCTTTGTGGCATGTGGGTGTGTCCTTCCAGTCAGCGGGACCCGGTTTCCCAGGAGCATCCCCACACACACCAGGAACTGGCAAGTTCATTAGGGAGCAGAGGCCAGGCGAAAGAAGGGCACTCTCTAACCTGGTCATGTAGCGGATTGTCAGGAAGTTTGATTGGGCGCCAAGCTAATGATGAAGCTTTCCTGGCAGTTGCCATTTGCCGGTGAGCCTTCCCTCTGTGCATTCGAGATGTGAGCATTTTTGTAAGGCTGATGATGATGTTTGGTAGACTAAAGTAGCTTCTGATTCTTTTGTGTTTTGATCATGTCTGAGAAATGTCCCCAGCTAGAACAGGTGTGGGCCCCTTCTTTTCTCCCCACCCTTGTCTGAGGAAAGGGAATCCTAAGCAACCCTCCAAGTGTAGCTGTGGTCTTCGATAAATGTAGTGTCCTAGGTGGTATGTGCAGCAGGGATGAAGGAGGTTCGGCCTTGAAACTTCGACCCATGCCCTCAACTCCACTAAGTGGGATATGTCTTATGATGAAAGGCATGTACTCACCACACCCACATGCCCAGTTCTGTCGCATCGACCCACACAAAAATAAGCTCCAAACCTCAGACACACCAAGCAAACAACCTGAATGCCCTACTGGTTTGCAGGGACTATAGTACATGGTCCTGGTTTTCTACAGGACACTCAGTGTGTTCAGTCTGCCCCAGCCTCCGTTCCCAGCAGGAACTCAGAATGAGGGAAGCTCTCCAGACCAAAAGAGGAGAGAAATCCTTACCTTCGTCTTCAGCTAGATCTGCCCCCCAAAAGTGACTGATGGGATAATACATACATGGGGCATTTCCAGTTCCCGCCTCCTGCAGTTGGAAAAAGGGAAACTCAGTGAGGATCCCAGCACCCTGTGCACACCATGTGCACACACCTTTGTGCCCTTGGTGTCGTAAGCAAGCTAGATGGGATGCAGTCATTGAGTTTATGATCCAAAGAAGGAGAATATGAGCTCCAGAAAAGGCTCCAGCTTGGAATGTCAAATCTCCCAAGTCCATTTTCTTCAGCAACTCATTACAAAGCCATTTTCCGTAGGCAGAATGACCTCCTGGAAAATGCTCACAACCTTCCATTGCCTAAGGAATGGTGGTGATGTTTTCTCAGTGCCCGTGTAAGTATGGTGTCCATTAATGGTATAAACTCACTTCAGGCTCTCAGCACCAAGGAAATTGTCTCTACCCCCTGGCATGTCCATGCTCAGATGTTCATGGAATGAGAAATCAAACACTGGTTGTCCCTCAGAAGCACAAAAGTACTTTACCTAGGTGACTGAGCTGCTCAGACATTGAAGCTTTTGCCTTCAGCTCAGGACCTAATCCTAGGGTCCTGGGAAGGAGCCCCACATTGGGCACCCTGCTGAAAAGAAGAGCCTGCTTTTTCCTCTCCCTCTGCTACTTCCCCTGCTTGTACTCTCATGCTCTCTCTCTCTCTCTCTCTCTCTCTCTATTTCTCTCTTTAAAATAAATAAAATCTTGAAGAAAAATGAGTTTACCTGAGGGAGAGTTGGAGTTTCTTCCACGCCCTCAAAATGGGTAGCTCTTCCATCAGGTCCTCAGGGGGAGGTAGGAGGATACAGAACCACTTTGAGGACATTGGTGTGGTTGCTCCAGAAGTAGGCAGGGAATTTGGATGGATGAGCACAGGAGGTGAGTGTGTGTGTGTGGGTTGCTTAGGAGGTATGGACCACACTGCTGCCGGGCCATCACCTTGGTGCACAGAGGAAGGGATGGGAGAGGAGCAGGAAGGAAACGAGAAGAGGGTTTTTGTCTTTCAAGCTAAAGCAAGCCCAATCAAAGCCAAATAGTCAATCCAATACATGTGAACCCTAACCTGGCTTCTGTATGAGGACTGAGTCCCATAACCTCTCCTGACTGATGTGCCGCTAAGGTGTCACACGCTTCTTCTTTGGAAATCAGTTCTGGGCCCAAGATCTCCATATGCTGTGACTATATGCATCACGTCTCTGTAAGATTTTGCAAGGCATAAAGAGTAGCTTTTCTTGACGGGCTGAAATCAACCCTCAGAAAAGAAGCCTAGTAGTTTGCTTCACTCATCATTTGTCTTCAGAAAATCCAATGCTTGAGAGTTGGAGTTGAGTACAATGCTAGAGAACACTGACTTCGTAGCTTATGTAAAGAGCTGGCACCGTCGATGAGTTTGATATATTCCTTCCACTGTTCTTGAGCTGTACTGTGTGTATGTGGGTGTTTCCCATGAAGACAGTTGCTGTCCAAACACTGCCAGGTGTTTTGACCAGTGGGAAGTTCCTTACCCAAAGGAGTCTTGGAGTGTGTGCTGTCACTCTGTAAGCCAGCTTTTCAGGAGATTTGTCCCGGGGGTGTTGGGTCCAAAGCTTCCAACCAAACTTGACCTTGATTTCCTATTTGCCAGTGGTGCCTGAGTATGTGCTTAGAGAATCTGAACCTTCCTGGGGCTTACGGAAATCTTATCAAGTACACAGAATTCCCTCTGTGATGTTTTTCTGCCATTGGTCATGTGTACACATTGAGCCTGGCTATGACTGATGTTGCCCTGTTCTGTCCTCCATGATTCCACACCCTTTCCAGATTGTGGGCTTGAGCATGAGGATGTGGCTTTTCTCTGTGCACTTGATTCCAGGGACCAGGCTTTAATCTTTAAGATGGGCTTCTATCCTTGCCTCGCCTTCTGTGACCTTGGGGGTCACTGTGTCATGTTGGGTCCTGTTGGGGACCTTCGTAGAATATAGGTTTTTGGCTGTGTGCACAGATGCTGGTGCCCCTTTGCTATCTAGCACCTATGGTACATCATGACCCCCTGGCTGAGGGACTAACACAGGTGTGTAGGCCAGAGTGACTTTCAGATTGAAACTTGAGCTCAAATCTTGGCTTTCCAAGGAGGAGGTCACGGGTTTGGATCATTCATGTCCACACCATGCCCATCTCAGAAAAGCAAACGGAAACATCCTCCAGGTACAGCTGTGGTGAGCAGCGTAAGGAGTATGTAAAGTGTGCCAGCGTGATGAGAGTGTTTTGGAAGGGTGACACTTTGATTGTGATGGAAATGTGAGAAAAATCTCTTGAGAAAGGCACACATTCCTGTTCACAAGCATAATGCATAGACACAGACACACAGACACACACGCACACACACACACACACAACCACACACCCACGCACACAGGGCCTTCATCCTACATGCACACGAATCACCCCTTCCATATGTACTAGTTCTTCCAGGTCCTGTACAATGTGGTGACTCTGCCTCATTGGACAGTCTCAGTCAGTATCCCCCAACCCCCATTCCTTGTTCGAAACCAGAATCAGGGGGCAGGCTTTTTTGTATTCTAGATTTCCTCCCTGATCCCTATGATCTTAAATACGTACAGCTGTCATGCCTCCCAGCGTCTACCTGTGATTGGGGAAAAGGAAACACAGTGAGGCTCCTAACATCCTGTACCCTGTTGGGCCAGCTCTCAGAAGTCCATTCTGATCAACAGACAGAACATTCTCTTTCAAGAAGAAACCTTTTCTGCTGCAGAAGGTGTTCGATCCCATTGAGTTGGTAACTGAGGCTGTCCTGTGTCATCACCCTTTTTGGATCCACTGTCCATAAGAGGTTGAACCCAGCATTCCTCCATGAGGAGAGACTGCTGACCCCCTCCACTGGGAGGAAAAGTACCAGATTTTCATCAAACTCCATTGATGGAAGAAATCAAGAAAAGAACATTTCTGTCTCTGAGAAAGAGAGGCGAGCTTACCTCAGGGAGATTTGGGACTCCTTCCTCTGTCCAGTCCCTAGGAAGGTCATTGGACGGGCCCTCCACAGGGTCTAGGAGAACACAGAGGAGCTGTCAGGACATTGGCTGCACTACTCAGGAATTACTTGGGGAGTTAACTCTGCTAGATGTTGCGGGGGCAGAGGGAATGGATTTGAAAAGTGACCAAGCAAGGCCTGACTTTCTGCTGGGCCAGCATCCTCGATGTACATAGAAACACAGAGGAGGGGAGCAGGATGGAAAAGGAAACCAGGGCCTTAGCTTTCAAACAGAGGGTGTGGGTGATCAGTGGGCACTCATCAGCATCCATCTGGGAAACACTCCAGGCACACTGGGTTTCAGGGTACAGTCCCCTGAGCCCTCCTGCCCACTGTGAAGCCAAGCCAGCTTGCCACTTCTTCGCCTGGTCATGGGGCCTATTGAGCTGTCTTCCCTGCATCTCTGCTGTGACCCTATTGGTCCTCTATTGCCTTGGAGTAGTGGGTTTTTTGGTGATGAAATCTAAGTAATATTGACAGTTGTATTCATCAGTACATGTACATTCAGTGACACTGCTCACATCACTGATGCTTTGTAGACAGAACTGACACCTACATGGAAAACATTGTATTCCTCTCTCATGTAACCTCTGTAGCAATGACGACATGACAAGCCCTCCCCCTTTCCTCCCTCCATGGTACTTTCCACTTTCTAGGTCTATGAATGTGCCTACTCTAGTGTCCTCGAAGCCTGGGATCGTGTAATGTACCTCTTTCCTTGTGTGCTTGCTTTCAAAATGTGTGTTAGGTTTCCAACGTCCATCTATTTCCTAAAATATTGAAAACATCTGTTTCTTCTTATGGCTGCATAGCACTACATGATGTGTATGGTTGCCATTTAATGCGTTCTTTCCTCCCATGATGTATTTGGGAACTGTGCCTGTCTATGGCTGTTGGGAATCCAGCTTTCTTAGACATTTGTGCACAGATTTCTGTCTGTTTCCAGAATGAGAAGATGTCACAGAATGCATTTGCCCAATTTGTAGAATGGTAAACACATGGAATGTACTGGGTACTTTAGTTCCCCAAATATTGTGAGGTCATTTTGTTCCTTTGAAGGTATGTAGGACACCCATGTAAGATGTGGCTAATGGACGGAAGTGGAGAGGGGAGATCGTGAAACCTCATGTAGTATTCTGTTCCATTTTTATATTCAGAATTACTGGTGGAAAACATTGTCTCTTCCTTTCTACACATCTAAGAACCATGTTTCCTGGAGAGACCTATATGGACCTGTGTTCCAAAAAGAATTAAGAGCCATCCCTTCAGCTAGTAGACACTTCTTTCCTGTGTCCCTTGGATCTGGTTTGAGTGAGAATTTCATCTTGACTTGTGGACTTAATGGTGATGGATGGCATACAAAGAAACGGCTACCAGTGAAATCATAGGAAAATGTGTCTCAGCAGTTTTAAAAGCTTTTGTTATGTCTGTGTTACTGAATGAAAGAATGCATCTCCAATCAATGTAATAAGTCAATCTCCAAGGTACCTTCCTCGGTGTCCCTGAAGGGGACGCAGTCCTAGAGGAAGAACCAGACTTTCTTCTGGGGTGGTTGTGGAGGGGCTGGTGTGGCTATGGGCAACTGCACATCCTCAGGGGGAAGCTCCACACAGATTGCTGGGAGATGCATAGAAATAGAGAGGAGTGTCGGCATCTTGTTGTCAGAACACCATAATGGGATTGGACATTCTTTACTTCTAGTCCAACCATCTCCTCCCCCTACTCACCAGCTGCCCAGAAGGCATTCCTCTCTCCAGGTGGGACTTAGGAAGAGGTCCCTATATGCTGTGCTCTGAATTTCACCCCTCCCACACCCACAGGATCTGGTGGCAACTGCTAGTATTTAACAGAGACATTACAGAAACACAGTAGAGCACAGTGAGCACACCTGATGGCCTGGACTCACATCCCATTTAGCAGCCACACCTACCCTAGAGCATCTCCAAGAGGCCTCTGTGTCCTGTTTCCCTGCCCTCCTTCCTAGACATTAGTGTGCCATCATGGTGTCCCAAGTGATTGACTACAAGGAGAGCCTGGGACATAGGCAAGACTGGATGCTTCCCAGTTGCTCTGTAGGTGTTGAGGAATGGACTGCCTACAGAATCAGCTAGACGGCTGTCTGTGGGTGAATCCGGACATGGGACTTGGGATGGCTCCACTGTGCGGGAGGATCGAAGCCGCATCTTTATCCTTCGCATGAGAAAGACACTTTACAGCCAGCAGAGAATCCATGTCCCTTTCTCCCGTGCTCCCAACAACAGCATCGATGGGAGTGGAAATCTCTGGAAGCCCCATTTGACAGTGGAGGGCACTGAAATGTAAGGTAGTGAAGATACAGTGCAGAGTTGTCACCTTGATGAGGCATGGATCTGGGACAGGAACGTCATTGTTTCCCTGTCGATGAAGATCCCTGAGCCCCTAAAACCAACCCAGGGCCCCTCAGAAAATGTCCTGAACCCTGAACCAAGAGCTGCCCTCACAATCTCAAATTCCCCTGTGCCAGTGTTTCTGTAGGGGATAGGAAGTGCCCTGCAGGGGGTGTCTGTGCCACAAGACCAGACTCAGTCCTCACTCACCTCTGTGTTTGGGGCCCTGGCATAAAATATGAGGTGATTTCTTCCAAATGGAGCCCCAGTGAAGGACCAGGAACGTGTAGCATTTGCCACATTCCCCAACTCTTTGCAAGGTCAGCACAGTCGCCCATGTCCTTCCTGAAGGCCAGTTGAACCCCACTGCTACTGGTGTTCTGCTTGGCTCCCAAGCTGATTGAAACTCCCAATTGTCACACTATGACCCCGCCAAGAATTGGCTTGCCTTCAGCTAGCCAATCCCGAGGAGCAGTTCATGGTAAGAATTAACATAGAGGTGGCCATCTGGGCTGGGAATCATTGGTTTAAGGAAGGAGATATATGATGATGAATGTCCTACTCTTGATGTGAGGACTGTTCTGAGGAGGCTGGATGGAAGTGAGGCTACTCTGGCTGGAGTGAGTTCCTCCCTCAACTCTCATTCCTCCCTGACATCCCCTCTCTACTCTCATGTCTCTTAACCCCTTCTGGAGACTAATGGTATAGGGCACAGTCTCCTGTCTCCCTCCACAGGCTGGGCCTTGAGAACCCAGCCCAGCGGTATCTTTGAGACCAAAAGACATCCCACTCTGCAGCTGCCATATGTTCTTTCCACCTGCCCGGTGGCAGAGCCTATTCCCATCCACTCCCAGGCATCATGCAGGTGGCCTGTGAAACCCTCCACAGAATCCATGAAAACACCCCGATACTTCCAGTGTCTCTCCTTCTAAAAACAGCTGCATTTCGACCGCTGACCATTCCTCTCCAATGTTGTCATCTCCATCGAGAATAGGCGACCGGCAATTCGTTCCCCTCAAATGTGTTGCCTTGGTCGCACAAAGATTCTCCTGATCCAGGGACAACAGTGTGGTATGTGACCTGTGTGTTCACTGTACGACTGTGTCTGAAATTGGCATTCAGAAATAGTACGGTTTTCTGAATGTAGAAGCAATTTAAGGAAGGCAGCTTCACCAAGGAATCACAATGAAATACCACAGAGAAACTAACAAATACAGGCATTGAACCGGGAGTAGAAATAAGAGGGTGGAAAGGAAAAGCCAAGGAGAAGAACCCGGTCTTTGTAATAGTGAGGTAGCCAACTTGAGAAAAGAGAATTTAGAACATCGATAGACACATATCCATAGAACAGCAGTTGAGATTTCCCATCGTGGGGACCTTTACACCTGTTCACCAAACTGCAAGGGGCTCAGCTCACAGAGTGGCAGTTGAAATGGAAGGAAGGTGTGTTTCATAAGGTCATCATGGCGATGCCTCATGACAGAACTCTCAGAGTGAAGGCATCCCTGCACACTGTGGGGTCATGGAGGGAAGTGTGTTGGGGAGGGGTAGAAGGATGATGTGCATTGAAGAAGGCACTTGTGATCAGTTCTGAGTGGTGGATATAAGTGATGAATCCCTGAATTCTACTGAAGAACCTAATACTGCAGTGTAAGTTAACTAACTAAACTTTTTTCATTAAAAAAGATACTCCTGAGGGCACATAGGAGACTTAGATTTTCATTTTACATCTGCTACTCTGTAAAACTCCATTTATATGAGTTTCACTCTACCAATCTTGTTTCACTTTACGAGTCACTCTATGAATTATTGGGTGGCTCAGTGGGTTAAGAATTGGCCTTCAGCTGAGGTCCTGCAGTTGGAATCCAGGAATCAAACCTAGCATCAGGCTACCTGCTCAGGGGGGAGTGCATCTCCCTCTGCCGCTCCCCAAGTCATTCCTGCTGTGTCAAATAAGTAAAATATGTAAAAAAAAAAAAAAAAAAAAAAAAAAAAAGTGCTTCCTGCGGGGCTCCCCTCCCCAGGAAGGCCCTGTGTTCCTTCCAGGAGCCCCTTGGAACCAAGGTGACAGTTACTAATATTGTCTAAGGGACAGACTGCCTGAGCCACAAGCTAAGGATACAAACATATGTCCATCATTTTCCAGTGAGTTGAATTAATTTGTATCCAAGGTGCCCTTTCTACAGGGGACAGAGAGATGCTCTTTGAAAACTGGATTCCCCCTGCTGTGTCCGATTTGAAAGGCCCTTGGTGCATTGGTCTCCCTCTTCTCTGCCACCCATCCTCAATTTCTGGTAGTCACCCTTTGTGGATAGTAGGTCGTCTCCACCACTGGATGGCGCTTCCAGGTTCTGCAGACATGGCATGCATGCATGGCATGGCCTCCTTACATGGACACAGAGGATGAGGCAGGTGACAGCTGAGCAGGCCCCTCTTGGCTGCCAAGGTTAGTCTGTGTACTCTGAAGTGTTTGGACCCAAAACCTCTCTGCTGGTTTCACCCCTTGTCTGTGCACTCCCCAGAGCTTGAAATGTAGGGGCCACATCCATTGTAAGTCCCTGCTGGACTGGTCACTGCTGTGTGGTCTCTTGGAAAGTGAAAATTCAGAACTTGGCAAAAACCCAGGAGATATAGGCATTTGCAGGCAGCAAATATAAAGTGATTTCTTCAAAATGGTTTCTACCCGGGGTACCTGAGTTTCTCAGTTGCTTAAGCAGTTGTCTTCACCTCAGGTCCAGGCCCTGGGATCAAGCCCGAGTCGAGCTCCCTGCTCAGGGGAGGTGAGCCTGCTTCTCCCTCTACTTCCACCTTCCACTCTGCTTATTTGTGAGCTCTATCTCTCTGGCAAAGATGTAAGTACAATCCTTACAAAATAAATAAAGACGTTAATAAAAATGAAATGTAAATAAAAATATTTTATGACTTCTGCAACATTATACGATTGGAGGAAAAAAAATCCCGAGTAATAGCATATATTTACACATGACAATACAATCGTCATGCTGCTTCAAGTAACACAATTATACCATTTTATCCAGTTGATATCTAAATAGATATTTTTCTGGCACAGTTTTGGAAAACTTTCTAAATAATGTTTTGAAAATATGTACTTTTAAGAAATTAAGTTTTGAATAATATCAAGTAATCTCTGTCATTTTGGCAAATGTCAGATAACAGTTAATTGGAGTTTATGACTTGGCGAGGGTTTTCTTGGTGGTGTGATGTGAAGACAAGTATAGCTATTTAGGGTACCTTAGAGATTACAATGAAGGGAAATGGATGGATTTCTGATGTTCTGTCAAAATAGACATTTTATTTCGACAGCTGTGGCTGGCTCTTTCTAAAGAAATTTTCTGAAAAGGCCTAATTGGAAACACAAATTCAGGTATCTGAATTTAAGGTGAAGTGGACTTTGGCAATTTAAAGTTCCCTCTGATGTTTGCCATAACCTGACGATGTACAAGTAGCCTCGCATGGCCCTTTGCATTGGTACATCGTCGTGTCAGTCGAGATGTGGGTGCTGGGAAAGAAAGAAAAAAAAAAAAGACATTTCTGCTAGGGGAATTAGGGACAGTCATCTGGGAGACACAGAGTGGAGATAAATTAGATGTGCTCCCGATTTTGAGCAGGGAGTACAGGTTCAGGAGGGAAAAGCACAGACATTTGTTTTGCAAGGATGATGATGAGTGCTGGCATCTAAAGGTGTTATGTTGTATCTCTTTTGGTCCTGAGTAGAAGATTGTGTACCAGGTGGTGGTGGATCTGCCATTGAGCAGGTCCATGTGCCAGAAGCCAAAAGTTCAAGGTGCTCGGACACTTGAAACAGGAGATGTGCCTAGGGTTTCCTTCCTGATTGTCCTTCACACTCTAGTTTCAGAGCAGCTCTCTTAGCATAGCTTCCATCGTTATGAATCTTCCTTGAGAATTCTCCTCCATCTCTTTTCTGCCATCTTTCTAATAGGGAAACACCAATGATTCAAATGTGCTTTCCTACCATTCCTTTTCATTGTCTGGGTGGCAGGAAACCTGCTTCAGGTCCCTTCTGCCCCTGGAAGGTGGCAGTTTCCTAGTTCCTGGATCATACAAGCTAGTTGACCCTTCAGACTGCATCCCACTAAGAAGATTTGAGGACGTCCTATCTAGAAGGTACTTAGGGTCTCATTTCTGGGTAGATCTGATGGCTGACTTGTATTCTTGGAGGAACACTTATTTTGACATTTTCAGTAGTACTACAAGGAGAAACACAAGGTAGAAGACACTGGAAAATGACAAAATTAAAATACTCAAGAATCCAAACAGTGCATTTCTCCTTCAGATGCTGGGTCTTTCCCCATCTGTTCTCACAGAGAGATTCTGGAGGGATGGCAAGACCCATGACGTTGTGTTCTGGCACCTCTGCTCTTCCACCTGGAAGAGAATCTGCTGTCCCCTTGACCCTGAGCACAGAGGGGCTGGGTGGGTCTGCTGTTTTGCTGGGTGGCTCATAGTCCCCGGTCAGGGAAGGAGGATGATGCCACTCCACAGACCCTCTGCACATGCCTGGGGCTTTCCCTGCAGAACCTCAGTGCAGTTCCAAGAGAGGGTGGTGGTTCCAGACCCCCTGATCCCTGTCTCTTTCCACCTGTATGTGTGAAGAAATACTGGCACTTTGTGGTCATCCTGATGGCCTACAAGAGCATTGGCCTGAGACCATCTAGCATTCCCATGGAGGTGTTTGTGAGTGAGCCTGGTATGCTCTGGGTGACCCTGCCTCTGAGATTCCTGGCCTGCCTCTCTCAGAGGCCTAGCAACATGCCCCTGCTGATGAGCATAGATCCAGGGCACCATGGGAAGGGGACAGTGTGGGTTCCAGGTCACTGCTGGGAAAGAGGAGACTTGTGGAGGGCTGGGCAAACCCAATGGACAAAGAGATGCTTCCAGTCTTGTGCTCAGACCTAAGGGATTATTTCACACCTGGAGGCATCCTCCTGCTTCCCAGGACCTGCTCCCAGAGAGAGGCGCTGCCTCCTCGGTAATCCAGGCATGTGCAGACCTTGGCCTCTGCCGAGAAGTTTGTGCTTGGTGGCCCACAGTGCCAGGTGGGCCCACAGCAACCTGGCATCCACATCAGCCTGATGTGCTGGTCACAGCCCCTTCTCAGGTCTGAAAAAGCCACATGGCTCATTGTTTATACCCATTTTACATAAGATGAAACCCCTGAGTTTGTTGTAAGAGCTGTCCCTTCTTTTGAGGTTCCCAGAGGGATGTCATGTCCCATTGAGCACCATATGGGCTTGTCTCTGACCCGAGGACCCTGTCCCTTCTCCCTTCCTCTGCTGGGACTCCCGGTCAGGTCAGCTGGTCAGTTGTAGGGTCATGCCTATGGCCAGCAATGATGGGAATTCCCTCTGCAGACAGAGTCCCAGGTTGGCAAGAGAAGTGGGCGTGGTCGCTGGGCCAACCCTCAGAAATGGGTCAGGTGACTTCAAAATCTGGGGGTTTAAGGTTCTAAACATAACAACAGAACCTGGGCCATTACTTAGCTGGGTTTTTCTGGAACCATCAGAAAACCTTTGCAAAATGTAAGGATGAGTGAAATGCGTTGTCTGGAGGGTAGGTTGTGTTGTCTGGAGGGTAGGTTGTTTTGGGGTCTTGGGCTTCTGTCACCAGGGGTTATTTGGGCCAGTGGGGTGGGGCTAAGGGGCAGGTTATTTGGGGCCGATGTACCTTGCTTCCGAGGAGCCCTCTGTTTGAGCAGGAAGGCGGGGGCTGCAGTCCTATCTGGCACCTGGGCCTACTTTGGTCACCATGGTGGTTGGGTTGAGGGGAGCACAGGGCTGGCTGGCTAGAGTCTGCAACTACTCAACTGTCTGTAAACAGCCTGTACCCAGGGCCCAGGGCACCTGGGGCAGGGCCAGAGAAGCAGTGCCCAGGCAGATGCTCATAGGAAATGACCGGAGGCAGGGAGGGAGGCAGGCAGGCCCAGGCAGCCACGTCACTGGGGTGCTGAAGCCTGGCTCTATGCTCTGTGCTTTATTGGAGGGTTTGTGTTTATCAGGGAGAAATGTGCATAATGTGAAGTCTGCTGTCCCAACCTCCCTAAAGTGGAAGGTGTGGCATGGAGCACACACATGCTGTGGGGCAATTGTCAGCCCTCTATATGCAGAGTCTCCTATCCCAGAGAGAAGCCCCTTGCCATCCAGCTATCCCTCCCACCCTTGCCCCACTTTCCTGGACCCACAGCCTGGAGGTTACTGTTGGTATCTATGAGTCTGCCTGTGCTGAAAGTCTCAGAGTATCTGTGCTCTCCAGCTGGTTTCTTCCCCTACACACGTTTTTGGGGTTCATAGCACAGGTCAGCACCTCATTCCTTATCACTGCTGGGGAATATTCTGCTCTATGCACGCACACATTTTGTCTCTCCCCATCTGTTGATGGACCCTTGGCTTAGCCCCACCATTCAGGTTCTGTGAGGGGAGTTGCTGTGAATGGCAATGCACTGGTATTTTCCAGCAGTGCTGAGCTGATGCTGTTCCTGGGTGGGCAGGGGAGCCACAGAGCCTGCAGCAGGGCCTGGTCCCTGAGGTGGGGTACAGGATCCTCCTGCACACTGAGCCCCTCTTTTCACTCCACTCCCTCAGAGGGGTCCTGTTCTGTCCCATCTCCTCCACCTACCCACTCCCCATACTATCTCCACAAAACCTGGGTTTCAGTCCCCGGGACCCCATGCACCCCCAGAAAGGAAAGGGGAGCCCTACCCATCAAGCCCAGTTTCCAGGGCCATCTGACATCCCACACATACTCTGGGAGCCAGGTGTGTTGCTGATGACATTGGCAGGAGATGCTAAGAAGGGCTTTTAAACTCTCCTGAGAGGTTCTATACTCGAATCGTGTGGAGAACTGCCCAGCCTCTTAACCCTGATCTCTCCCCCTCATGCCCAGGATCCAATTCTGGGGGCTTCATGTCCAGAAAGCTGTCTCTGGCCCCTTCCCAGGTACAGGTCCAGGTTTCTCCCTCTGCCCAGGTCCACGGGCACTGTGTGGAGACTTCTCCCTTTGTTATCAGATGGTACTGTCCCGTCTACCTACTAACGGGACCACGAACACTTATCTCAATATGCTCATCATCCTGAGCTTAGGACAAAAGGGGGCCTGAGTGCCTTTGTTGTCCTAAAAATAGAGGTCCTCAAACTCCCATGAGCATGATGCAGGAGAACAGCTATGGGAATCCTGAGCACTGGGAAATGCCCATGTGGGGTGAGATGATGTGGGTGGACTTCATGTCTCAGAGTAGGTGAGAATAATTTGGGGAACAGGGCTAATCAGAGATGCCACATACTGAAGCAAGGTGACATGTTGCAGTGACATCTGTCCTGTGACTGCTGTGACCCCAGTACTCCTGTTGCCACAGGCACACCCATGCAGTTCACATGTTTCTCTATCAAGTCTCTGTTCTTCTTCCCTGAAAGGCCACAAACCTTGCAAGTTGGCAGCAACCCAAGGCTGTGGGATGCATAAAGTTGGGGAAGGTCACTGAGGTTCAATATTTCACCCAGTCTTCTTGGCTTTGCTGTCAAAGGGCCACGGCAATATCGAGGAAGAAATAAACATGCCCCTGGGACAATTGTTGGCCTTGAGAATTCATGGAGAAGATGGAAGAACCCAGTTTCTATGCCATGCAGTAGTCCAGGTGCAACTGTTCTCATGAGAGGTCAACCCTACCCAGAAGACAGTGTCAACAAAGCCTGTGGAGTTCAGCACCAGGACAGCCCTAAGATGTGACCTCTGCCTTGCAGCTGCCTTATCCCACAGTCTTCTGGAAAGGTGGGGTTTGGGGTTGCTTGGGTCCTGAGAATACGCTGTATAGACCTGCTGGCTCTTGCCCAAATTAATGGAGGCTTCCATCATGATGGGTAGGACCCAAAGCCCTGTGCCGTTACCCCTGCCAAAAGAGGATCAAACCAGTAAGTCCTTAGCCCTGATTATTGGGATACTTTAATGCTCACAAACTCTGATGTCAGTAGTAAAGAGATCCTAAGACTGAGAATCATGCATTGACTCTTTAAATATATATGTAGGCATATGGAGAGAGAGAAATCATGAGCCATACAATTCACCAATTCAAGTTTACAATTCGATGGATTTTAGTATATTCACTAGACACCATTTTATTACATTTATTTTATTTTATATATTTTATATTTCTTATACATAACATATTTTAGTAAGTTTAGTATATCCATCTCAAATTGTATTTTAGAGCAGTTTCATCACCACTCCCAACAGAGACCCTGTACCTCAGGATTCACCTCCCAGGTCACCTGCACCTCCTGCCCCAGGCAAACATTTATTTACTTTCTCTCCCTTCTGGGCACTTGAGACAGAGCATCTCATCTCTGTCTCACCTCTTTTGTAGCTGCCTCTTTCTTTTCATGTACTAAGTTCATCCACGCGGTACCATGTTTCAGTAATTTCGTCCATGTTACTGTTAAAAAGGATTCCACTGCATGGTAGAGAAACGACTACAGTTCTTTAGTAAATGCACACTTGGCTTGCTTCCACTTGGGAGGGATGACCAGTAATGCTGCCATGCCCACTGTTGTGCAGAGTTTCTGTGTTTTCTGTTGGGGAGAAACCCAGGAGTAGAATGCCCAGGCTAGATGATAACCCTGTGTTTGGTGTTTGGATGAACTGCCAAAGGGCTTTCCAAAGCGGCTGACCCATTCCACATTTCTACCAGTGTTGTACCAAGGTTTGGATTTCTCTCCATCTTTGCCAACATTCTGTGTCCTCTGTCACGGTGACCACAGCCATCTTGAAGTGTGTCAGGTGCTTGCTCATGTAGGTTTTGATTCCTATTCCCCCAATAATTATGGTTTAGGCATATTTTTGGTGTGCTTTTTTGGCAATTTTCATATCTTCTTCAGAGAAATATCTGCCCAGATTCTCTGCTTACAACTTTCAAATTGGGTTACTTTTTAAAAACCAATCGTGTAAGTGGTATTATGTTCCTTATCAGATATAAATCTGCAAACATTTTTCTCCCAGTCTGTGAGTTGTCTTGCCCTTTTCTTGATATTTTCATTAGGTGTTTTGAACTATTTTTCCCAATAACGTTTCATAGTTTAATGCGTATGAGTTTTGAACTTCCTTTATTAAGTATACTCCTCGTTACTTAACTCTTCCAATGCTATTATAAAAGGAATCGTTACCTTAATTTTATTTGAGGATTGTTCATTGCTACTGTAGAGAAACCTAAGTGATTTCTTTATGTGGCTCTTTCATCTGAAACCTTGCTTAACCTCATCAGTTGTCCAGGGGTGCCTGGGTAGCTCAGTGGATTAAAGTCTCTGCCTTTGGCTCAGGTCATGGTCCCAGGGTCCTGGGATCAAGCCCCACATTGGGCTCTCTGCTCCGTGGGGGGCCTGCTTTCTCCTCTCTCTCTGCCTGCTTGTGATCTCTGTCAAATAAATGAATGAAATCTAAAAAAAAAACCCAAAAAACAAAAAAACAAAACCAAACAACAACAACAACAACCCTCATCAGTTGTCTGAATATTTTAAAGTGTACTTTTAGACATTTTCTAAATACAAGATCATATTTCTGCAAATAGAGATGGTTTTATTATTCAATGCAAACTTATTATTCAATGCAAACTGGATTTTTTAATATATTTTTGTTCCTTAAGTACCCTGGATGAACCTTCCAGTACAACATGGGAGAAAAGTGGGGAAAGCAAGCACAAGGGTCTTTTTACTGAGCCTACTGAAGGGAAATCCTTCAATTATTCATCACTGACTGTCCTAAATACAGGTTTTTTAGAGATGATGTATCAGGTTATGGAAGTTCCCTTCTATTCCTCATTTGTTCAGTGTTTGAATTGTGAGAGAGTATTGGATTTTGTCAAATGTGTTTCCTGTATCTATTGAGATGATCATATGGGCTAATCATTCATTCTCATAATGTTTTTAATACAATGATTTGTTTTTACATATTAAACCAACCTCACTTTACATCCTAGATGGTCATAGTATATCTTTTTCCTTTGTTTCTGGACTTAATTGACTAAGATTTTGTTAAGAATTTTTAATCACTATCCATAAGGGATACTGATCTGCAGTGTCGAAGCATTTTTATGTTTGTGATCTCTCTGTCTGGTTTCAGTATCAAGGTAATTCTGGCCTCATAGATTAGTTAGTAAATGTTCTTCCTCCTCTTATTTTTGGGAAGAGTTGGTGAGGCATTAGTGCTTCTTCTTTCAGTATTTGACAGAATTGAACAGTGAAGCCATCTGCTTGTGAACTTTTCTTCATGGGAAGTTCTATTGCTAATTCAATTTTTTACTTTTTATATATCTTTTCAGATTTTCTAATTTTTTTTTCCTGAGATGGTTTTGGTGATTTGTGGTTTTCTAGGAATTTGTTTCTCTCATGCGTTATCTTGGCTATCACTATAATTGTTAACAGAATTCCCTTATATATATATATATTTTTTTTTAATTTGTGAAGTCATCAGACAGAGCTTCTTGCTTAATCTTGATTTTAGTATTTGACTCTACTTTTTTTTTTTTTTTTTTAATCTCAGGAAGTCCATGTGAGGTTTCTCAATTTTGTTGATCTTTTCAAGAATGCATTTTTGTTCTCTTGATATCGTATTGATATTCTGTTCTCTATTTTATCATATTTATGGTCGTTCTTTATGATTTCATTCTCTCCTACTTGCTTTGGGTTTTGCTTTTATTTTGTTTGTTTGATTGTTTTTGTTATGGTGGAAAGTCTGGATTGGGTTAAATCATTACTCTTCCTTCTTTATTTCTTTACTACTATGAGTTTCTCTTAAGCACTCTTTAGCTGCATTCTTTAACTTCTGGTATGTTGCATTTTCTTCTCATACATGGTAAATATATATAATTTTAAATTTGTTTGGGATTTCCTCTTTTGCCCTCCATGTTTTTGAGTCTTTGTCTCTGAGTTTCCCCAACTTTCTCTTCTCATCAATCACTCATCGAATTCAACTGTTGTTAGAAATTTTATGTATGTTTTTTTCTCTTTAAATGTATTAAGGCATTCAACTTCTCTGATACCCCCCATTAAGGTACTCTGGCCAAAGCTTGAGGCTCTCATCACTGTGGTCTGCTGGCTACCTCTGCCCTGAGGACTGCATGTGGGCTCATGTGGAGGGAGGACAGGGAGAGAAAAGCTCCAGGGTCAGTGGCCTTTTGAGGGTCCTAATTCCACTGAAAATAAAAGGAAGTTCCCCTCTCTGAGTTTAGACTCCTGTTGGCCCCTTCACCAGCCACCACCTCTGGGATTATCCGAGGGCCAGAGTATGAGAGAAAGGGGAAAACAAGAAAAAAGGAAAATGAAGCCTGGGGCACTGCTGCTGTTTCTGGGGATTAGGAATCCCATTTGTTGACTTGGAGCCAGAGCCAGCAGCTTCCCTGAGCACCCTCTTTCTGTGCCTCCACAGGTCAAAAGTGGGTTTCCAGCTACATCCTATCCAGGCTGGGACACTGGAGGGAAAATGGCAAACTCACCACCACTGGAGGTCCTTTAAATGTTGGTATTTTTACACAAACTGCCCAGCACTATTTTCTTCTAAGGGACCTTTGGTACCTGCCCCATGCATTATATCCAAATTTTATAATTAAACATAGTGGAAAAGAGAGGTAAAATGTTCCATTGTATCCAGAACTAGAACTTGAAGTGGATTTTAGGAACCAGAAGTAAAAGAGAAACACAGATTAATGCAAATCCATTCTTTTTGCTGGAAAGATAATTAAACCCACTGTCTGCTGTTAGTGGGGTTGCCATTTTCTACTCATCTGCAAAAGATGGCTTCATTACCCTCATCTAAATTGTATGCTCAGGCATATATTTAATGCTTATTATTTGAAAGAATCACTCATATTCATTGACATTTCCAGGTGCTTCAAGACTTGAATAAATAAATAAATGACTCCCCAAGGTGGCTCACTTTTTAAAGATGTTTAATAACTTGAATACTCCAGGATCCTGCTAGTTCTACAGTGGAAGTCCTTCAGGGATTATCTCAAACCCATAGTCTTAGATATTAACTTGCATTTTTTACAAGACCGTTGATGGTAGTGGCAACTCCAGAGACGTTAATTATAACAAACTTGATCACATCATAGGTGCACACATACCAATTCTCCCTATTGATTTTTTAAGCACTGGCCTGATAAGACAAACGGAGAGATCAGGAACATATATGCCCCAGTCCCCAGTTTACTGAAATGCAAATTTCGTGTGACAGAGCTTATTGATTCCATCTGCATCAGGCAATTGGGTGCAGGAAGGGGGTCAGAAAGTGCTTGCCAGGTACTTTTTTCCCCGACATGCTTTAGTTTCAAAAGCTTAAGATCATTGGGAATATAGAGCTCAAAGAGAGAAGTGAGCTCTTGAGAGATACGTGGAGACATAAAGAGAGTTTCTCTCAGATTAAATAAAGGAACATCTGGGTATGTCTTGTAAAGGCTATAGGGGAGGCAGAAATGTTGTAAGCTCTAGCCGGACCTCAGGGACAGTGGTCATGCAATGTCCCATGGATATGGATACTACCCCAAACCTAATTCAGAGGCATCAAAGGGGCTTCAGGTCTGAAGGGTTCGTGGGAGCTGGCAGGGGATGTCTCTGCTCTCAGCTGTCATTGTTCTACTTGGAACTCCAAAGGTGAGACTTAATTTCTAGAAAAAGCTACAGTGGGAGAGTGCTCTGGGGGTTCAGCATTATAGGATTTGAGCTGTTAGATGCTGGTTTCCTGGGTGGCAAGAAATCAGATATACCTGTTGAGATGCTTTTATATGCAGGAAGGCACTTAATCATTTTTCCAGGCCCTTTGAATAATGCAGAGAAAGATGATAGACTCCAAGTGGCTGCAAAAGTGATTGATTAACAGAAAACCACCTGATTTTCTTTAAGTAGAATAGAATACCTTGGAATTATTTTCACTCACCCCCCAAAAGAGCACCAAGGTTCCTTGTTGTGCATCAGAGAGGTCAAGAATCACAAAGACTGACCAATTAAATGGCACTTTTTATCATCAGAAAGCAGATTGAGAATGGTGAGAGCCAGTCTGTTTGCAGACACTGAGCTACAGAAGAGAACAAAGAGCACCTCCAGTGCTACTGTGTTCTCTGTTTTTTGTGGTACAATGAGCCCTTACTGGTGAAGGCCAGGAGTTTTACCTGCATTTAGTTCCACATTCCTTAACAGTTGTCCCACAAGTTAAATACAAAGACCTACTTTCAAGAACTGAGAAAAAGAAAGGATTCAAACATAGTGATCCAGAGTAGTACCTACACCCCAATGTCTATAACAGCAATGTCCACAATAACCACTCTGTGCTAAGAGCCCAGATACCTGTCAACAGATGAATGGATAAAGAAGATGTGGTATGGGGTGCCTGGGTGGCTCAGTGGGTTAAAGCCTCTGCCTGTGGCTCGGGTCATGGTCCCAGGGTCCTGGGATCGAGCCCCGCATCAGGCTCTCTGCTCGGTGGGAAGCCTGCTTCCTCCTCTCTCTCTGCTTGCCTCTCTGCCTACTTATGATCTGTCAGCTAGATAAATAGAATCTTTAAAAAAAAAAGATGTGGTATATGTGTGTGTGTATACACACATAACAATGGAATTTTATGCAACCATCTAATAAATGAAATGTTACCAGTTGCAATAACATGGACAGAGCTAGAGGGTATTTTGCTGAGTGAAATAAGTCAGTCAGAGAAAGAAAACTATCATACAATTTCACTTATGTGGAATTTAAGAAACGAAACAGAAGAGCATGGAAAGAGGGGGAAAAAAAACAAGATGAAATCAGAGAGGGAGACAAACAATAGGATACTCCTAATCATAGGAAATAAAGTGAGGGCTGCTGGAGGGGGTTGGGGAATAAGGGATAACTAAGTGATGGACATTAAGGAGGGTATATGATAGAATGAGCACTGGGTGTTATATGCAACTGATGAACCACTGACCTTTACTTCTGCAACTAATAGTACACCATATGTTAATTAATTGAATGTAAATACAATTTTAAAAATAATAATTTAAAAAAACTGAGCAGCTGTGGCCTTGATTCCATGTATGGGAATACCTGTGCACTTGGAATAAACGAACAGCTTAATTTCTAATTTTGGTAGTGTCATAAGCTCCTTCTCATCCATCTTCCCTCCCTGACCTCTCTTCCTACAGTTCTGAGTGGACATGGCTGCCCACCCCTCAGAGGTGCACTGTTGGAGTTTTTACCCAGGCCTGCCTTCTGTCCTTGCTCTTCCTACTATCCCAAAGAGGTCTTGTTGTCTCAGGATTTCTCTTACCATTCCTTCACTGACCAGTCAATGCCCCCTAGACACCCTACAGCCACCTGAACATAGCCATCTTCCCCAGAACGCCTTCCTTCTCCTCCATCCTAACACACCAAAGTCTTCACCCCCAATCCCATTCTTTATTCTCAGTTTTCACCCCTGAGTGTCTCTGCTGACCACCAAAACCACTCTGGCCAGCAACCAGGAGCACTTCTGGACACAAACCCAGCTGCCTGAGGCAGCTGCTGAGGCTCTCCTGACTCAGAATCCTCTATGGATCTTTATACTTTGTGCTCTAATCCACACTGCTGTCTTCAAGTCTTTTCTTCGGAGTCTGTACTCTTTCATGAAACTACTTTCCTAATACATCTTGCTGAGATACCTTAAAAGACACTTAATTCAGCATATATGAAATTATATTTATTACCTTCCCTCAAAAATTGTTCTTATTCAGGGTTATATTCTTAATGAGTGAAGGTAGAATTTGCAGGACTCTGAAAGTTAGAAATCTAACACTTGATCCTTATTACCCCTACTTCCTTGCCATCATCACCAATACTTTTTAATTTGTTATTGATACAGTCTTCTAAACATCTCTCTCAAAACTGCCTTCTTGGGTGTCTCGGTGGCTCAGTTTGTTAAGACTTCAGCTCTCGTCATAATTCTGGAGTCCCAGAATGAAGTTCTGCATTGGGCTCCCTGCGCAGCAGGGAGTCCGTTTCTTCCTCTGACCCTCCCGCCTCTCGTGCTCGCTTGCTCCCTCACTCTCTCTCATTCCCTCTCCCAAATAAATAAAGATCTTAAAAAAAAAAAAAACTGCTTTCTTTCATGTCTTAATAACTCCTCCCTCATTTTCACCTACTTTCATCCTTCTTGTGGACCAATCTAATCATTAGCTAATGGTTTTCACCTCTTTAATTCCTGCCTTCTCTTAATCCATTCTATATATGGCAAACAGGATATTTTAAACCTGAAAATCTTACTATTACTTTCTTGCTCCGATTCATTCTCTACTTAGATTCCCAGAACTTATTTCAGCTTTTAGGTTACCATTCCCCCCTTACAAATCAATGTCTTTGCACTTGTCTTTTCTTCCGACTGTCTAGACTATTTTGTTCAAACCCTCCTTCCCTGTAAAACTGTTCAGCTGTCAGCTCTCAACTCACATGTCTTTTTCTTAAAATAGACTTCTTTGATGTCCCATGTTGAATCCAGTCCCTTCATAGGATTTTAAAATATCTGTATTTTTCCAATCTGTTTAGAACCTTGTAATTATATTTGTGTGATCTCGCTATGTCTGCTTCAACACCTTTGTCCCATGATTTACTGAAAGTCTGTATTTGGTATAATCATTGTAAACTGTATACTAGTATATACAAGTTAAAACCATATGTTATTTGAGTAAGTGAAATAAATAGCACATGAGTATAACAAAGTATTTAAAAATTAGGGACCTACAAAAGAAACTTGTGGAGTATGAAAAAAAGTTTTGTTTTATTTGTGTTATTGGTATTTAGCTGCATTAACACACTTAAGATTTTATTGAGGAGCAATGTAATTTGTTTAACTTGATTTAAGAGTTGCTATGAAGTCAATGACCAGAAGTTTAAATTGATTAGACATTAAATAAGATATCCTTAGAACATCTTTAAGATTTTCCTCAATTTCTCACCAGTTCAAAGTAATTGTTAGACCCACTTTTAAGAATATGTTATGGATTGGGTAAATGTGCTTGAATATAAGAGAGATTTTTTAATAATTACTTTTTCCTCAAAATATTTATTCACTGGCATTTATGCCCAACCCATTGTTCTCCACATTTACACACAGAGATACATCATTTCTCTTCTTTCTCATTTTAAAAATGCTAACACATACATCCTACTGCATTCTAGACTTTAAATATACTTGCACATATGCAAAATAGAAATGTATTCAAGCTTCCCAATAAAACTCTAATTTGCAGTTTGAACAAATCCTTGATGTTTTCTATAATTGTATTTTTCACAATCAGATCTTTAGTCTCCTTATTACTCTGAAAATAGTTTTTAAAGTATTTAGAAAGTATAGAACTTAATATTAAAAAGTAGATTCAGTAAATCCAGATTAATATTTGTCCCAAATGATCTGAAATTCAATTATGTTTTTTAACCTCTGCCGAGATCCTTTGGAGAATCTAGCAATGATTTATCTGAACCCACTGCTAGGCAGTTTCTCCACTAATGATCTGTAGGACACTATGCAAGCTAATATCAAAGCCAATAAGAAGATATGACAACAGGGACGTTGACTCTGAAAGTGCTAGCATTTGGGATCATTCAATGTGGTAGGAAACTTTATGTGTCAGCTTTTATATGAGGTTAATATTTGGATTGGTGAACTTAAAATAAGCAGATTACCCTTAATAATATAGGTAGTCCTCATCCAATTAGTCGAAGGTCCAGACAGAAAAAGACAAGCCTCTCCAAAATAGAGAATTATTAGTAGACTGCCTTAGGACTTTATCTGTACCACTGGCTTTCCTGGGACCCCAGCCCGGCAGCCCATACTGCAGATGATAGACTTTTCATCTTCCATAATCATGTGAAACAATTCCTTATAATATATGTATATATATATATACACACATATATAAAATATGTATATATGTATATATATGTATATATGTATGTATATATATACATATTTTATATATGTGTATATATATATTTATATATATAAATATATATTTATATATATTTATATATATTATATTATATATACATATTATATATACATATATATATACAAATTTATATATAAATAAATATATATAAATAGAATTTGAAAAACATACAGATATTTGGTAAATAATAAATTTCCAAATAGAAGAGAGTAAATCACAGTGCATATTTTTAAAGATTTAACTTAAGAAAAAGCAACGTACAACATATCAAACTTTATAGTATTTATCTAAAGCAGTATTATAGGGAAATTGAGTCTTAAATGCCTATTCTAGAAAAAAAGAAAGACATAACTTAATCTTCCCCATTGAGGATAGTGAAAAAAAGAAAGTCGAATTTAACCAAAAGCAAGCAGAAGTAAAAATAACAAAGATCAGGACAGAAATCAAAGACAAAACAGAAAAACAATGAAGAAAATGAAACCAAAAGTTGGCTCTTTTGAGGACTGGCAAACCTTTAGCTAGATTGTCCAGAAAAAAGAGAGAAGACTCAAATTACTAAAATTAAGAATGAAAAAGGATTGTTACTATTGATATTTCAGAGATTTAAAAAATTATGAGGGTCCTATACACACACACATACATAATCTATATTCTACATTAATCAGAAAAATTCCCAGAAAACAGTATTTACTAAAACTAACTCAAAAAAGAAATGGACCTGCTGAAAAGAAAAATAAGAAGTGAAGAGATCAAATGACTAATTTTAAAATTTCCAAAATAAACAGCCCAGGTCTGATGGGTTCACTGTAAAATGCTACCATCATTTATGGAAAAAATAAAAACAATATTATAAGATCTCCTTCAAATTTTATCAAAAGAGAGAACAATCCTCAACTCACTTTATGAGGTCAACATTTAGTAACACCAAAACACCAGAAGAAGGCAAAACAAGAATATTACAGGCCAATATCCCTAAGAACCCAGAAACAAAATCCTCACCATAAAGTAGTAAAGCAATTCCAACAATATACAAAAACACCATAACTTTTTTACAATAAAAGACAAAACGATATGTTCGTCTAGATACAGGAAAAAAAAAAAATGTTTGAAAAACCCAAATTCAAAAAAAACAACAACAAAAACCCAAATTTATCCATGGTTAAAAGCAAAACAAATAAACAAACAGCAACAACAACAACAACAACAAAACTCCCAACAAACTAGAATAAAAAGGAACTTAATCGATGTTGTAGAATATCTATCTATGAAAAACCTACAACAGTTATTAATACCAAAAGCCTAGTGGAGTCTTGAAACTCAGAAGTTAGTGAAAAACTCAGTTATAGGCATGCAAAATGTTTACATCATTATTCTCAGCAAAGAAGTACTATGTAAAGATGTGTATGCATGCATGTGTGCATGTATCTGTGTGTCTGAATGACCCATAAATACATAAAAAGACAATCAATACCATTGGTCATTACAAAAATGAAAATCAGTGTTTTTCCAAGATGGTAGGAGACCATAGTTTTGTCCGGTTCCAGGAATTCATCTAGATAGCTATCAAATCATTCTGAACACCTGTGACCTCAACCAGAGATCTAAGAAAATAATTGCTGCAATTCTACAAATAGAAAAAAAGATCGCTTTCTGCAAGAATGACAATATAGAAAAGCTCATCTCAAACAAGAGAACAAGAGGCAATACTAGATGCCAGGGACCTAATCAGTGTGAATTTAAGTAGGCTATCAGAATTAGATGGATAGAGATATATAGAGAATAAAGAAGCTGAAGAAAAGAAAGATAAACTGTTCATGAGGGGAGAATTCGAGAGATAAGTGATAACATAAAGCTAAGCAATATTAGAATAATTGAGATCCCAGAAGAAGAAGGAAAGAGAAAGAGAACAGGAAGAGGCAAAAAGTATATTGGAACAAATTGTAGCTGAGGACTACCCTAATGTGTGGAAGGAAATAGGCATTCAAGTCTACAAGGCAGAGGACTGCCCTCAAGATCAATAAAAATAGACCAACACCACAAAATATAGCAATGAAGCTTGCAAATTTCAGAGACAAGGAGAAAATCCTGAAAGCAGCTCCAGACAAGAGGTCTGTAACTTACAAGGGTAAAAACATTAGACTGGCAACAGACCTATCCACAGAGATATGGCAGGCAAGAAAGAACTGGCATAATACATGCAGGGTGTTAAATGAGAAAAATGTGCATCCAAGAATACTTTAAGCAGCAAGACTGTGATTGAAAAAGGAGATAAAAAGCTTCCAGGACACTAAATCAGCCCTGCAAGAATTATCAAAGGTGATATTTTAAGCTAAGAGAGAGTCAAAAAGTGACACAGACCAGAAAGGAACAGAGATAATATACAGAAACAGTGACTTTACAGGTAATACAATGACACTAAAGTCATATCTTTCAGTACTTACTCTGAATGTAAATGGGCTAAATGCCCCACTCAAAAGACACAGGATATCAGATTAAACAAGCAAGACTCATCAATGAGCTTTCTGCAAGAGACTCATATTAGACCCAAAGAAACCTCCAGACTGAAAGTGAGGGGGTAAACTATGTATCATGCTAATGGACATCAAAAGAAAGCTGGGGTAGCAATCCTTATTTCAGGCAAATTGGATTTTAAACCAAAGACTAAAAAGAGATGATGAGGGCTACTATATCACAATCAAAATGTCTATCCAAGAAGAAGCTGTAATTATTACAAAGGTTTCTTGCCCTTCCATGGGAGCAGACAGTTATATAAACCAATTAATAATAAAAAAAATAAAGAATCACATTGATAATGATTCATTAATACTAGGAAACTTTAACACCCCACTCACTGCAATTTAAGATCATCTAAATGATCAACAAGAGAACAACGGCTTTGAATGACACATTTGACCAGATGGACTTCACAGATATGTGCAGAGCATTCCATCCTAAAGCAACAGAATACAAATTCTTCTCAAGTTCACATGGAACATTCTCCAGAATAGATCACATACTGATCATAAATCAGGTCTCAACTGGTAACAAAAGATTGGAATCATTCCCTGAACATTTTCATATTTATAGTTTGAATTCGTTTAAATATGAACTCAATTACAAAAAAAAAAAAAAAGGAAATAACTCAAATACATGGAACTTAAAATGCATCCTACTAAGGAATGAATGGGTCAACCAGAACATTAAAGAAGAATTTAACAAATTCATGGAAACAAAGGAAAATGAAAACACAACTGTTCAAAACCTTTGGAATAGAGAATAGACAGTCCTAAAAGGGAAGAATATAGGAATACAAGCCTTTTTTCAAGAAACGAGAAAGCTCGAATGTACACTCAAATGATGTACACTCAAAGGAGTTGGAGAAAGAACATCAAATAAAACAAATAAAACATCGAATGTACACTCAAAGGAGTTGGAGAAAGAACATCAAATAAAGCCTAAACCCAGAAGGAGAAGAGAATAAGGATTAGAGCAGAAATCAATGAAATAGAAACCAAAAGAAGAGTAGAACAGATCAACAAAACTCGGAGCTGATTGCTTGAAAGAATTAATAAGATCAATAAACCCCTAGCCAGATATCATAAAGAAAAGAGAAAGGGCCCAAATTAATACAATTATAAATAGAAGAGGAGAGATCATAACCAACACCAAGAAAATACCAATAATTGTAAAAACATACTATGAGCAACTATATGCCAAAGAACTAGGCAATCTGGAACAAATGGACACATTCCTGGAAATGTATGGACTACCAAAACTGAAACAAGAAGAAATAGAAAACCTGAACAGATTCAGCAAGGGACTCGAAACATTTATCAAAAATCTTCCAACATGTAAGAGTGCAGGGTCAGACGGCTTCCTGGAGGAATTCTACCACACACCTAAAGAAGAACTATTACCTATTCCTCTGAAGTTGTTTCAAAAAATAAAAATGGAAGGAAAACTTCCAAACTCATTTTATAAGGCCAGCATTACCTTGATCCCCAAAACAGACAAAGACCCCACCAAAAAGGAGAATTACAGACCAATATCCTTGATGAATATGGATGCCAAATTCTCACTAAGATACTAGCCAATTGGATTCAACAGTACAATAAAAGGATTACTCACCAAGACGACATGGAATTTATTCCAGGGATGTAGGTATGGCTCAATATCCACAAATCAATGTGATACGCTACATTAATTAAAAAAAAAAAAGGATAAAAAACATGTGATCTTCTCAATAGATGCAGAAAAAGCATTTGACAAAATATAGCATATTTTCTTGATTAAAACTCTTGGGGAACCTGGGTGGCTCAGTGGGTTAAAGCCTCTGCCTTTGGCTCTGGCCATGATCACAGGATCCTGGGATCAAGGCCCGCATGGGCTCTCTGTTCATCAGGGAGCCTGCTTCCCTTCCTCTCCCTCTGCTTGCCTCTCTGCCTACTTGTGATCTGTCAAATAAATAAATAAAAATATTTAAAACAACAACAAAACTCTTCACAGTGTATGGATAGAGGGTACTCTCCTCAATATAATGAAAGCCATATGAAAAGCCTACAGCGAATATCATTCTCAGTGGAGCAAAACTGAGAGCTTTTCCCCAAAGGTCAAGAACATGAGAGGGATGTCCACTATCACCACCGTTGTTCAACATAGTAGTACTAGAAGTCCTAAACTCAGCAATCAAAAAAGATGAAATAAAAGGCATTCAAATTGGCAAACAAGAAGTCAAACTCTCAGTTTTAGCAGATATCATGATACTCCATGTGGAAAAACTAAAACGATCCACCCCAAAATTGCTAGAACTAGTACAGGAATTCATCAAAGTGTCAATATGTAATCAATGCACAGAAATCAGTTGCATTTCTATACACTAATAATGAGACAGAAGGAGAAATTAAGGAGTTGATCCCATTTACAATTGCACCAAAAACTGTAAGATATCTAGAAATAAACTTAAAAAGGCAAGGGATCTGTACTCAAAAAATTACAGAAAACTAATGAAAGAAATTGAGAAAGACACAAAGAAAGGAAAAACACTCCATGCACATAAGTGGAAGAACAAATATTGGTAAAATGTCTATGCTACCTAGAGTAATCTATACATTCAATGTGATTTCTATCAGAATACCATCAACATTTTTCACAAATCTGGAACAAAAAATCCTATTTTTTTTTTTTTTTTATGAAAAGACCCCAGATAGCCAAAGGAATGTTGAAAAAGAAAACCAAAGCTGGTGTAATCACAATTTCAGACTTCAAGTTTATTACAAAACTATAATCATCAAGACAGTATGGTACTGGTATAAAAACAGACATAGATCAATGGGATGGAATAGAGAACTCAGAAATGCACCATCAACTCTATGGTCAACTAACCTTCAACAAAGCAGGGAAGAATATCATATGGAAAAAAAAGACAGTCTCTTCAAAAAATGGTGTTAAGAAATTGGACAGCCACATGCAGAAGAATGAAACTGGGCCGTTTTCTTAAGTCATATACAAAAATAGGCTCAAAATGGATGAAATACCTAAATGTGAGACCAGAATCTATAAAAATATTCAAGCAGAAGAACACAGGCAGGAACGTCTGTGATCTTCAGCCACAGGAACTTCTTGCTAAACATGCCTATAAAGGCAAGGGAAACAATGGCAAAAAATTAATTATTGAGACCTTATCAAGACTGAAAACTGCACAGCAAAGGAAAGAGTTGACAGAGGCACAGACAACTGACAGAATGGGAGAAGATATTTATTTGCAAAAGCCTTTGCAGATAAAGGGGTAGTATCCAAAATCTATGAGGAACTTATCAAACTCAACACCCAAAAAACAAATAATCCAGTCAAGTAATGGAGAGAAACCATGGACAGAAATTTATTCAAGGGGGCGCCTGGGTGGCTCAGTGGGGTAAAGCCTCTGCCTTCAGCTCAGGTCATGATCCCAGGGTCCTGGGATGGAGCCCTGCATTGGGCTCTCTGCTCAGCAGGGAGCCTGCTTCCCCTTCCCTCTCTCTCTGCCTGCCTCTCTGCCTACTTGTGATCTCTGTCTATCAAATAAGTAAATAAAATCTTTTAAAAAAAGAAATTTATCCAAGGAAGACATCCAGATGACCAACAGACACATGAAAAAATGCTCAACATCCCTGGACATCGGGGAAATACAAACCAAAACCACAATGAGATACCACCTCACACCAGTCAGAATGGCTAAAATTAACAAGTCAGGAAACAACAGATGTTGGAGAGGATGTGGAGAAAGGGGAACCCTCTTACACTGTTGGTGGGAATGCAAGCTTGTCAGCCACCTTGGAAAACCACATGGAGATTGCTCAAAAAGTTGAAAGTAAAGCTATGCTACAACCCCTACAACCCAGCAATTGCACTACTATATATCTACCCAAAAGATACAGATCTAGTGATCTGAAGGGGCAACTGCACCCAAATGTTTGTAGCAGCAATGTTCACAATAGCCAAACTATGGAAAGAGCCCAGATGTCCATCGACAGATGAATAGATAAAGAAGATGTGGTGTGTGTATATACATGTATATATGTACATATATACATATATATGTATGTGTGTATATACATATGTATATGCATATATGTGTATATGTATATACACACAGTGGAATATTGCTCAACCATTGAAAAAAGAAATCTTGCCATTTGCAACAACATAGATGGAACTAGAGGGTATTATGCTAACCAAAATAAGTCAATTAGAGAAAGACAATTATATTGTCTCATTTATATGTGGAATTTAAGAAACAAAACAGAGTATCATATGGAAGGGAGGGAAAACTAAAACAAGGCAAAATCAGAGAGTGAGAAAACCATAAGAGACTCTTAACTATAGGGAAAAAATGAATGTTGCTGGAGGGAGGAAGTTTAGGGGAAGGTCAGATAATTGGTTGATGGACAATGAGGAGGGCTTGTGATATAATGAACATTGGGTATTATATAAGACTGATGAATCACTGACCTCTACCTCTGAGACTAATAATATACTATATGTGAATTAATTGAATTTAAATTTAAAAATTTTAAAAAGATAAATGCATGGGCACCTGGTGGCTCAGTGGGTTAAAGCCTCTGCCTTTGGCTTGGGTCATGATCCCAGGGTCTTGGGTTCGAACCCCTCATCGTGCTCTCTGCTCAGCTGGGAGCCTGCTTCCTCCTTTCTCTATGCCTGACTCTCTGCCTATTTGTGATCTCTGTCTGTCAAATGAATGAATAAAATCTTTAAAAAAATAAAAAGAAATTTAAAAATGCAAATTAAAAACACATGAAAAAATATTTCATATCCATTAGACCATCTATAATAAAAAAGACCGAGAACAAAAATTGGTATAATGAATGAGCTTCTAAGTGAAAGAAGTCAGGTACAGAAGACCACATATCATGTGATTTAACTTGAATAAAATATCCAGAAAAGATAGAATTTTCTATATGAACAGAAAGTAGATTAGGGATTTCCTGGAGAAAATAGGGATTGATTGCTTGGGGGGATATTTTAAAATTGATAGAAATTTTCTAAACTGGATCGTGCAGTGTTTATCCAACTCTGTAAAAATGTGCTAAATATCACTGAATTATATATTAAAATGGTTTAATATTATGGCATGTAAGTTACATAGTAAGAGAGCTCTTAAAAAACAAAAATTAAAATTAGTTATTACAATAAGAAAATAAGAACTGAGAAGGGCACTTATATTTTTCAGCACTGGAAAACCATTTATTCATATATATCATAATGAAAACATTCAACCATGTATAAAATGTATGAACAATTTTAAAATCCCACATTACTCATGTAATGAGTACATGTAAAAATCATTTTTCAATTCCATGGATGTTTATCCACTATATTTTTTTTAATCTCCCTACCCAAAATATAGAAGTGGGTTACACACATTAACATACTGCTTAAGACTTTAACAGAAGACAAAGCTCTTTACTACCAACAGAATATTTTAAAAGTGGGCTGGAATGGAAAAAAAAGTAGGCAAACCTTTAAGATTTTTAATGATTTCATTACAGGTGATAGAATGAGCCAGAAATATAAGAAAAAGTGGTTTCCCCCAACTATTTGTAGTACTTGACAACACTGGATTCAGATTTGGTTTGACACATTTCCTTTTATACTTTTATTCTGTCTGGGTAAACTATCTCCTGGATAAACCATCTCTTGGATAAAGATAATGTTCCAGATGTATGTGAAAAGGCCTGTCAGAGACCCAAACACTACACTGAATCCTCAACAGTGAAAGAGAAGTCAACAGTCAAGCCACCTCTATGCCAAGCCTGCTAGGAGTGAAGTTTCCAAATGTGTCACATCAAGGAAGTTCCTGTCTCCTTTCTCATTCTGGAAAGAACAGCTATGCCCATCTCCTGATTCTAAGGACCAAATTCATAATTGGCCGGACACAGTGTGTAACAAAAATGCAGGGGTTCTCATTCAAAAAACTTTAAGAATTTCAAAAGAGTGAGAGAAGCACATCAAACCAAGTGGTGGGCCCCTGGTAGAAGGGGCCTCTGTGACTATACACTTCACAGGCCTGTGAAGCCTGTCCTGGTTCCGGTTTCTTATTTGCACAAGGTCTTGCTAGCACTCAGGTGATAAGAATTCACACTCATTTTCCTCAGACTGCAGTTTGAAGAACCCTCTTAAGTGAGCATTAGAAGTTTGAATAAGAATGAGTTAGCAATGCTTACCTAATTACTGCCACGAAGAAAGCAGTCTCTCAAATAAATGGCAGATAAGTAAACCTCTTGTCACAACAGTTAGAGACAAAAAATAAAAATCTTACTTGATGTAAGCTAAATCACTAAAAGAGTGCACAAAATATTTCTACTTAAAAGGAACTTGTACTTGGTACCTTGGATTTTAAGAGCATAAGACACATTATGGTGTCTGTTAAGCATTCCCAATGCCTTCATATTTTGTGATACAGAACTTGGATTAACTCTCACACGTTAGACAAATTTTAATTGGTTAACCATTGGTTAACCATTTTAAATGGGCATTTCTGATTTTCAGAATTTTCAGCCATTCAAACAGGATGAAAACTGGTGAAGAATTTTAAAAGCAAAGATAGGAACTGTTTTTTGTTAAGTTCATTCATTTTTAGCAAGCATGGAGCGATAGGAGGTATACATCCTAGCACTTTTGGACAAGGCGATCTTAATTTCACAGTTGAGAGATTCCTGTTTACTTCTCTCTACCCATTTATCCAGAACCTGATTTACTTTTCTTTTTTTTTTTTTTTAACTTCAGCTGTAATATCGTCTCTGTTTGCTTTCTGGAACTCCTTTCAATATTCTGAATTTCTTTCTTCAGTTTTCTCTGTTCTGTGTGGAATCTTGGTAATATCTGAAAATGTCCTCAGTGCTTGTTAGGTCCTGGGATTTCTCTGATCCCTGAAGATGCTGTTAAAAGGAATAGATTAGGTTTCCAGAGTATCTTGTATGGTTGAATTGGCAGAATTACCAAGTGGATACAAATTTAGTACCTGACTCTGCCCCTGTCTGCTCTGCTCTAATGAATGATGTTTAGGACGTCCACTCACAGCTCACCTTGTCATGGAATCTGTTTTCTACCCCATAATGACTTTGTTTTTCAGAAACTGATTTTAAGAGACTCTTTCCCCTCCATTTCCTGCCTCAGGACCTGATTTGTTTTTGTGTGAAAGATTTCTAGAAATGTGAACTGTTAGCATTTTCTAACACCAATTTACCCTATTTTATAATTTATTCAAACATACCATCCCTCCCTCAGACATTATATTGTACCTCCATTCAATTTTTAAGATAAACTTCTTATTTGAATATAATCGTAGGTTCACATGAAGCTACAAGATATTATGCAGAGAAATCCCATCTATCCTTTAACCAGTTTCCCCAATAGTAAGATCTGGCAAAGCTGTACTTAACTACACAAGAGGAATGGGCATTGATACAATCCACTGCTGTTATCCAGATATCCCATTTCATGGAATACATGTGTGCATTTATCCTTATACGATTTTGTCATGCATTGTTTATCCACCACCACAGTCAAGAAACAAAATAATACTAGCACCACAGCTGGCCTTTTATAACCACACTAAACTTTCCACTACACACATCTGACCCTTCTCACCCTTAACTGCTGACAACTACTAATCTGTTCTTCATTTCTATAATTTGTCTTTTCAAAAATGTTATATCATACATGGTGTGATTTTAAGGGATCTGTTTAATTCACTTAGGATACTTCCTCAGAGAATCATCCAGTTTGTTGCATATAACAATGGTCCATTACTTTTCATCACCCCCTTGAGGTATATATATATATATTTTTTTTTTTTCCCTCTTGTCATATACTTTTATCAGTCTTTTTGTTTGTCTGTTTTTGTTTGTATACTTCATAAATCTTAGCTTGGGGCCCATTTGGACTGAACCTTCTCTCTCATCTTCCCTTTTCCTCCTGTCTCTCTCTCTCTTATTTTTCTTTTTTCTCTCATTTGAGTGGGGAATTCTGATTGCTCAGAAGCGTTCCAGGGTGCACCTTGACTGCACCATGGTCGATAAATCCAGCTACATCCGTTCAGTCATCTCTCACCGAAATGACTAGGAGGAGGAATGCCCAACAGAAGAAAAATACAGAGGAAGGGCCTCTGCAGCAGAGCTAACAGCTACCAACATAGACAATATGTCAGAAAGAGAATTCAGGCTAACAATTATCCAGGCAATAGCTAGGTTGGAGAAAGCCCTGGATTACCAAATGAAATTGATTAGGGCAGAGATGAAAGCCAACAGGGATGATGTTCACAATGTTAGGGAAGAACTGAAACCCACCAGGGATGAGGTTCACAATGCTCTCAATGAGTTCCAATCTAATCTAAATTCTCTAAAAGCTAGGGTAACTGAGACAGAAGATAGAATTAGTGATCTGGAGGATAAACAGATAGAGAGAAAGGATCAGAAGGACAAACAGCTTAGAAGCCACGAAAACAGAATCAGGGAAATAAATGATGCCATGAAATGTTCCAACGACAGAATTATTGGAATCCCTGAAGGGGAAGAGAAAGAAGGAAGTCTAGAAGATAAAGTGGAACAAGTTCTTCATGAAAATTTTCCCAATCTCGCGAATGGAACCAGTGTTCATGTACTAGAGGCAGAACGGTCTTCCCCAAGATTATAGATTCCAAAACAAACAAACAAACAAACAAACAAAAACATCCAGACACCTGATAGTAAAATTGAGAAATCATAATTGTAGATGCAATCTCTTGAAAGCCACTAGGACAAAGAAGCCCCTTACGTACAGAGGAAAGCCCATCAGAATAACGTCAAACCTGTCCACAGAGACCTGGAAATCCAGAAAGGGTTGGCAAGATATATTCAGGGCACTAAATGAGAAGAACATGCAGCCAAGAATACTTTAACCAGCAAGACAGACATTCAAAATGGATGGAGAGATAAAGTTTCCAAGACCGGCAAGGCTTAAAAGACTATGCAACCACCAATCCGACACTGCAGAAAATATTAAGGGGGTTCTTTAAAAGAGGAAAAATCCTAAGAATATCATTGAACAGAAATATAGAGACAATCTACAGAAAGAAAGACTTCAAAGGTAACACGATGTCAATAAAAACGTATCTCTCAATAATCACTCTCAATGTGAATGGCCTAAATGTGCCCATAAAATGATGCAGGGTTGCAGATTGGATAAAACGACAGGACCCATCCATATGTTCTCTACTAGAGACCCATTTTGAACCTAAAGATACACTCAGACTGAAAGTGAAGGGATGGAGACGCATCTTTCATGCCAATGGGCCTCAAAAGAAGGCTGGGGTAGTGATTCTCATACCAGATAAATTAGATTTTAAACTAAAGACTGTTGTCAGAGATACAGAAGGACACTACACCATTCTTAAAGGGACTATCCACCAAGAAGATCTAACAACTCTAAATATTTATGCCCCCAATATGGGAGAAGTCGATTACATAAGGAAACTGTTAATCAAGATAAGGACTCATTTTGATATCAATACATTAATAGTATGGGATCTTAACATGCCAATCTCAGTAATAGATCATCCAAGCAGAAAATCAATGGAGAAACAATGACACATTGAATGACACATCGGAACTTATGGACATCATAGATATATACAGAACATTCCACCCTCGAACAACAGAATGCTCATTCTTCTTGAGTGCACATGGTGCCTTTTCCAGAATAGACCAATATGTGGTCATCCAATACCAAAAGACTGAGATTATTCCCTGCATATTCTCAGATCACAAAGCTTTGAAACTGGAGCTCAATCACAAGAAGAAGTTTGGAAGGAATTCAAACACCTGGAAGCTAAAGACCGCCTTGCTTAAGAATGCTTGGATCAACCAGGAGATCAAAGAAGAACTTAAACAATTCATGGAAACCAATGAGAATGAAGACCCTTTGGTCCAAAACCTATGGGATACAGCAAAGGCGGTCCTAAGGGAGAAATACATAGCTATCCAAACCTCCCTCAAAAAAAAAGGAAAAATCCAGGAAAAATACCTGCTGTCACTACACCTTAAAGAACTGGAGAATTAACAACAAATTAAGGCAACTCCACACACAAGAGGGAAATAATCAAGATTAGAGAAGAGATCAATGAGATAGAAACTAGAGATATAGTCGAATGCATCAATGAAACTAGAAGCTGGTTTTTCGAAAGAATCAATTAGATCTATAAGCCATCAGCCAAACTAATCCAAAAGAAAAGAGAGAAGACCCAAATTAATAAAATTATGAATGAAAGGGAGAGACCACAACTAACACCAAGGAAATAGGAGCAATCATCAGAAATCAACAGTTATATGCCAATAAGTTAAGCAACCTAGATGAAATGGATGCATTCTTGGAAAACTATATACTTCCAAACTTGAACTGGGAGAAATTGACAACCTGAATAGACCGATATCTAGTAATGAGATTGAAGCAATGATCAAAAACCTCCCAAAAAACAAGATCCCAGACCTGATGGATTCTCTGGGGAATTCTACCAAACTTTCAAAGAATAAGTAATACATATTCTCCTGAAGTTGTTTCAAAAAATTGAAGCAGCTGGGGCGCCTGGGTGGCTCAATGGGTTAACCCTCTGCCTTCGGCTCAGGTCATGATCTCAGGGTCCTGGGATTGAGCCCCACATTGGGCTCTCTGCTCGGCGGGGAGCCTGCTTCCCCCTCTCTCTCTGCCTACCTCTCTGCCTACTTGTGACCTCTCTCTGCCAAATAAATGAAATCCTTAAAAAAATTGAAGCAGAAGGAAAACTCCCCGACTCTTTTTATGAAGCCAGCATTACCCTGATCCCAAAACCAGCCAAAGACCGACCAAAATGGAGAATTTCAGACCAATATCCCTGATGAATATGAATGCCAAGATTCTCAACAAGATCCTAACAAATAGGATCCAACAGCACATTAAAAAGATTATCCACCATGACCAGATGGGTTTCATCCCTGGGTTGCAAGGATGGTTCAACATTCACAAACCAATCAATGTGATAGAACAAATGAATAAGAGAAAAGAGAAGAACCACATGGTCCACTCAATTAATGCAGAAAAAGTATTTGACAAAACAAGCATCTGTTCTTTTTTTTTTTTTAATTTTTTTAAATTTTATTTTTTTATTTCTTTTCAGTGTAACAGTATTCATTTTTTTTTCACCACACCCAGTGCTCCATGCAATACGTGCCCTCCCCAATACCCACCACCTGGCTCCCCCAACCTCCCACCCCCCGCCCCTTCAAAACCCTCAGGTTGTTTTTCAGTGTCCATAGTCTCTCATGGTTCTCCTCCCCTTCCAATTTCCCTCAACTCCCTTCTCCTCTCCATCCCTTATTTTAAATGGAGATCTCATTTGTATTGCAGTGTTGATTCTAGGATTAGTATTTTTTTTTCCCATTTTAATAAACATATAATGTATTTTTATCCCTAGGGGTACAGGTATGTGAATCGCCAGGTTTACACATTTCACAGCACTCATCATAGCACATACCCTCCCCAATGTCCATTTCCCCACCACCCTCTCCCGTCCCCTCTCCCCCTAGCAACCCTCAGTCTGTTTTTTGAGATTGAGTCTTTGATGGTTTGTCTCCCTCCCAATCCCATCTTTTCATTTTTTCTTTTCCTACCTCCCCCCAGGCCTCCCGCATTGCATCTCCACTTCCTCACATCAAAGAGATCATATGATAGTTGTCTTTCTCTGATTGACTTATTTCACTAAGCATGATACCCTCTAGTTCCATCCACGTCATCACAAATGGCAAGATTTCATGTCTTTTGATGGCTGAATAGTATTCCATTGTGTATATATACCACATCTTCTTTATCCATTCATCTGTTGATGGACATCTAGGTTCTTTCCACAGTTTGGCTATTGTGGACATTGCTGCCATAAACATTCGGGTGCATGTGCCCCTTCAGAGCACCACGTTTGTATCTTTAGGATATATACCCAGTACTGAAATTGCTGGGTTATAGGGTAGCTCTATTTTCCGTTTTTTGAGGAACCTCCACACCATTTTCCAGAGTGGTTGCAGCAGCTTGCATTCCCACCAGCAGTGTAGGAGGGTTCCCTTCTCTCCGCATCCTCGCCAGCATCTGTCATTTCTTGACTTGTTAATTTTAGCCATTCTGACTGGTGTGAGGTGGTATCTCATTGTGGTTTTGATTTGTATTTCCCTGATGCCGAGTGATGTGGAGCACTTTTTCATGTGTCTGTTGGCCATCTGGATGTCTTCTTTGCAGAAATGTCTGTTCATGTCCTCTGCCCATTTCTTGACTGGATTATTTGTTCTTTGGGTATTGAGTTTGATAAGTTCTTTATAGATTTTGGATGCTAGCCCTTTATCTGATATGTCGTTTGCAAATATCTTCTCCCATTCTGTCAGTTGTCTTTTGGTTTTGTTAACTGTTTCCTTTGCTGTGCAAAAGCTTTTGATCTTGATGAAATCCCAATAGTTCATTTTTGCCCTTGCTTCTGTTGCCTTTGGCGATGTTCCTAGGAAGAAGTTGCTGCGGTTGAGGTCAAAGAGGTTGCTGCCTGCATTCTCCTCAAGGACTTTGAGGGATTCCTTTCTCACATTGAGGTCCTCCATCCATTTTGAGTCTATTTTCGTGTGTGTGTAAGGAAATAGTCCAACTTCATTTTTCTGCATGTGGCTGTCCAATTTTCCCAGCACCATTTGTTGAAGAGGCTGTCTTTTTTCCATTGGATATTCTTTCCTGCTTTGTCGAAGATTAGTTGACCATAGAGTTGAGGGTCTATTTCTGGGCTCTCTATTCTGTTCCATTGATCTATATGTCTGTTTTTGTGCCAGTACCATACTGTCTTGATGATGACAGCTTTGTAATAGAGCTTGAAGTCTGGAATTGTTGTGCCACCGACTTTGGCTTTCTTTTTCAATATTCCTTTGGCTATTCGAGGTCTTTTCTGGTTCCATATAAATTTTAGGATTATTTGTTCTATTTCTTTAAAAAAATGGATGGGATTTTGATAGGGATTGCATTAAAAATGTAGATTGCTTTAGGTAGAATAGACATTTTCACAATATTTGTTCTTCCAATCCATGAGCATGGAATATTTTTCCATTTCTTTGTGTCTTCCTCAATTTCTTTCATGAGTACTTTATAGTTTTCTGAGTATAGATTCTTTGCCTCTTTGGTTAGATTTATTCCTAGGTATATTATGGTTTTGGGTGCAATTGTAAATGGGACTGACTCCTCTATTTCTCTTTCTTCTGTCTTTTTGTTAGTGTAAAGAAATGCGACTGATTTCTGTGCATTGACTTTATATCCTGACACTTTACTGAATTCCTGTATAAGCTCTAGCAGTTTTGGGGTGGAGCCTTTTGGGTTTTCCACATATAGTATCATATCATCTGCAAAGAGTGATAATTTGACTTCTTCTTTGCCAATTTGGATGCCTTTAATTTCTTTTTGTTGTCTGATTGCTGAGGCTAGGACTTCTAGTACTATGTTGAACAGCAGTGGCGATAATGGACATCCCTGCCATGTTCCTGACCTTAGTGGAAAAGCTTTCAGTTTTTCTCCATTGAGAATGATATTTGCAGCGGGGTTTTCATAGATGGCTTTGATAATATTGAGGTATGTGCCTTCTATCCCTACACTTTGAAGACTTTTAATCAGGAAGGGATGCTGCACTTTGTCAAATGCTTTTTCAGCATCTATTGAGAGTATCGTATGGTTCTTATTCTTTCTTTTATTAATGTATTGTATCACGTTGATGGATTTGCGGATGTTGAACCAACCTTGCAGCCCTGGGATAAATCCCACTTGGTCGTGGTGAATAATCCTTTTAATGCACTGTTGGATCCTATTGGCCAGTATTTTGGTGAGAATTTTTGCATCTGTGTTCATCAAGGATATTGGTCTGTAATTCTCTTTTTTGGTGGGATCCTTGTATGGTTTTGCGATCAAGGTGATGCTGGCCTCATAGAATGAGTTTGGAAGTTTTCCTTCCATTTCTATTTTTTGGAACAGTTTCAGGAGAATAGGAATTAATTCTTCTTTAAATGTTTGGTAGAATTCCCCTGGGAAGCCGTCTGGTCATGGACTTTTGTTTGTTTGGAGATTTTTGATGACTGTTTCAATCTCCTTACTGGTTATGGGTCTGTTCAGGTTATCTATTTCTTCCTGGTTCAGTTGTGGTAGTTTATATGTCTCTAGAAATGTATCCATTTCTTCCAGATTGTAAAATTTGTGGGCGTAGAGTTGCTCATAGTATGTTCTTATAATTGTTTGTATTTCTTGGGTGTTGGTTGTGATCTCTCCTCTTTCATTCATGATTTTATTTATTTGTGTCCTTTCTCTTTTCTTTTTGATCAGTCTGGCCAGGGGTTTGTCAATCTTATTAATTCTTTCAAAGAACCAGCTCCTAGTTTTGTTGATTTGTTGTATTGTTTTTTTTTTTTAGTTTCTATTTCATTGATTTCTGCTCTGATCTTTATGATTTCTCTTCTCCTGCTGGGTTTAGGCTTTCTTTGTTGTTCCTTCTCCAGCTCCTTTAGGTGTAGGGTTAGGTTGTGTATTTGAGACCTTTCTTGTTTCTTGAGAAAGGCTTGCACCGCTATGTATTTTCCTCTCAGGACTGCCTTTGTTGTGTCCCACAGATTTTGAACCATTGTGTTTTCATTATCATTTGTTTCCATGATTTTTTTCAATTCTTCTTTAATTTCCTGGTTGACCCATTCATTTTTTAGAAGGATGCTGTTTAGTCTCCATGTATTCGCGTCCTTTTCAAATTTCCTCTTGTGATTGAGTTCTAGCTTCAGAGCATTGTGGTCTGAAAATATGCAGGGAATGATCTCAATCTTTCAGTACCGATTGAGACCTGATTTATGACCCAGAATGTGGTCTATTCTGGAGAATGTTCCATGTGCACTAGAGAAGAATGTATATTCTGTTCCTTTGGGATGGAATGTTCTGAATATATCTGTGATGTCCATCTGGTCCAGCGTGTCATTTAGGGCTTTATTTCCTTGTTGATCTTTTGCTTAGATGATCTATCCATTTCAGTGAGGGGAGAGTTAAAGTCCCCTGCTATTATTGTATTACTGTCGATGTATTTCTTTGATTTTGTTATTAATTGGTTTATATAGTTGGCTGCTCCCATGTTAGGGACATAGATATTTAAGATTGTTAGGTCTTCTTGTTGGACAGACCCTTTGAGTAGGATATAGTGTCCTTCCTCATCTCTTATTATAGTCTTTGGCTTGAAATCTAATTGATCTGATATAAGGATTGCCACCCCGGCTTTCTTCTCAGGTCCATTAGCATGGTACCTTGTTTTCCACCCCTCACTTTAAACCTGGAGGTGTCTTCGGGTCTAAAATGAGTTTCTGGTAGGCAGCATATTGATGGGTTTTGTTTTTTTATCCATTCTGATACCCTGTGTCTTCTGATTGGGGCATTTAGCCCATTAATATTCAGGGTAACTATGGAGAGATATGAATTTAGTGCCTATGTATTGACTGTAAGGTGACTGTTACTGTATATTGTTTCTGTTTCTTTCTGATCTACTACTTTTAGGGTCTCTCTTGGCTTAGAGGACCCCTTTCAATATTTCCTGTAGAGCTGGTTTGGTGTTTGCAAATTCTTTCAGCTTGTGTTTGTCCTGGAAGCTCTTTATCTCTCCTAATATTTTCAATGATAGCCTAGCCGGATATAGTATTCTTGGCTGCATGTTTTTCTCGTTTAGTGCTCTGAATATATCATGCCAGTTCTTTCTGGCCTGCCAGGTTTCTGTGGATAGGTCTGCTGCCAATCTAATGTTTTTACCCTTGTATGTTACAGAGTTCTTTTCCCGGGCTGCTTTCAGGATTTTCTCTTTGTCGCTAAGACTTGTAAATTTTACTATCAGGTGACGAGGTGTGGACCTATTATTATTGATTTTGAGGGGCGTTCTTAGCATCTCCTGGATTTTGATGTTTGTTCCCTTTGCCATATTAGGGAAATTCTCTGCAATAATTGTCTCCAATATACCTTCTGCTCCCCTCTCTCTTTCTTCTTCTTCTGGAATCCCAATTATTCTAATGTTGTGTCGTCTTATGGTGTCGCTTATCTCTCGAATTCTCTCCTCGTGGTCCAGTATTTGTTTGTCTCTCTTTTGCTCAGCTTCTTTATTCTCTGTCATTTGGTCTTCTATGTCACTAATTCTTTCTTCTGCCTCATTTATCCTAGCAGTGAAAGCTTCCATTTTTTATTGCACCTCATTAATAGCTTTTTTGATTTCAAGTTGGTTAGATTTTAGTTCTTTTATTTCTCCAGAAAGGGCTTTTATCTCTCCGGAGAGGGTTTCTCTAATATCTTCTATGCCTTTTTCGAGCCCGGCTAGAACCTTGAGAATTGTCATTCTGAACTATTGATCTGTCATATTACCAATGTCCATATTGATTAGGTCTCCAGCCTTTCTTATTTCCTCTTGTTCTTTTTTTTGAGGTGAGTTTTTCAGCCTTGTCATTTTGTCCAGATAAGATTTGCTTTCTCCTGCTGTGGAATTCCGCTGTTCTTGGTGAGTGAATTTGGTCCTGACTGGGTTTCTTGTTGATCTTCTGGGGGAGGGGCCTGTTGTGGTGATTCTCAAGTGTCTTTGCTGCAGGTGGAATTGCACCACCCTTGCCAGGGGCCGGGCTAAGGAATCCGCTCGGGTTCGCATTCAGGAGCTTTTGTTCCCGGAGCGCTTTCCGTAGACTTCCGGAGGACAGGAATGAAGATGGCGGCCTCCCAATCTCTGGCCCAGAGGAGCCGAGAGCTTGGGGTTCCACTCCTCAATGCACCCTCACAGAAAAGCACCCAACCGCCCCGCCTCCCTGGCCTGCGGTCACGCCTTGAGGAAAGCAGTCAATTGTTGGCACTTGGAGAAAAGCGCCCGGTCGCTTCTGTCTCCGTGGCCTCTGGCCGTGCTCTGAGCCCACCCAGCCTGTGACCGGGACAAGGTAACCCCAGGCTGAGAGCTCACTCCTCAGCTTTGTCGCTGTAGCCGGCTTCCCCACTCTAATACCTGCGAGCTCTGCGGCCCTCAGACACCTCCAGTCCTTCTGTGACCCCGCAGGACCCGGGGTTATGCTGACCCCGCCTGGGTTTCCCCCTGGTTTGGCCTCTGGAGCGATGTCTCCCAGTGGAGCAGACTTTTAAAAGTCCCGATGTTGTGCTCCATTGCTCCGCTGCTTGCCAGGAGCCGGCCCCTCCCCCCAGGGGTCTATCTTCCCGTCGCTTTGGATTCACTTCTCCGCAGGTCCTACCTTTCAGAAAGTGATTGATTTTCTGTTTCTAGAATTGTTGCTCTTCTTTTCTTCGATTTCCCATTGGATTTGTAGGTGTTCACAATGTTTTGATAAGCTGTCTTGCTGATCTCCTGCTACCCGCTGTCGTCTCAGCCTGCTACTTCTCCGCCAACTTGACTCCTCCTACCCAACAAGCATCTGTTCTTGATTAAAATGCTTCAAAGTATAGGCATAGAGGGAACATTCCTCGACTTCATAAAATATATTAAAAACCCACAGCAAATGTCATCCTCAATGGGAAAAAGCAAACAGCCTTCCCTTTGAGATCAGGAACACAATAAGGATGCCCACTCTCACTACTCTTGTAAAACATAGTATTAGAAGTCCTAGCAACAGCAATAAGACAATAAACAGGAAAAAAAAAAAGGTATTCAAATTGGCCATGAAGAAGTCAAGCTCTCTCTCTTCACAGATGACATGATACCTTATTTGGAAAACCCAAAAGACTCCATCCTGAAACTACTAGAAATCATACAGCAATTCAGTAATGTGGCAGGAAACAAAGTCAATGTACAGAAATCAGTGGCTTTCTTATACAATAACAAGGAAAATACAGAAAGGGAAATTAGAGAATCAATTCCATTTACAATAGCACCAAGAACCAAGAGATACCTGGGAATAAACTTAACCAAAGAGGTAAAGGATCTGTACTCCAGAAACTACAGAACACTCAAGAAAGAAATTAAAGAAGACACAAAAAATGGGAGACCATTCCATGATCATGGATCAGAAGAATAAATATTGTTAAAGTGTCTATACCACCTAGAGCAATCTATACTTTCAATGTCATTCCAATCAAAATTCCACCATCATTTTTCAAAGATCTGGAGCAAATAATTATAAAATTTGTATGGAATCAGAAGAGACCCCGGATTGCTAAGGAAATGTTGACAAATAAAACAAAACTGGGGGTATCACATTGCCTGATTTCAAGCTTTACTACAAACCTGTGATCACCAAGACAGCATTGTACTGGCATAACAACAGACACATAAACCAGTAGAATGGAGAAGAAAGCCCAGATATGGACCTTCAACTCTATGGTCAAATAATCTTTGACAAAGCAGGAAAAAATATCCAGTGGAAAAAAGACAGTCTCTTTAATAAATGGTGCTGGGAAAATTGGAGATTTATATCAAAACCACATTGAGATACCACCTTACACCAGTTAGAATGGCCAAAATTAACAAGACAGTAAACAGCGTGTGTTGGAGAGGATATGGAGAAAGGGGAACCCTCTTACACTGTTGGTGGGAATGCAAGTTGGTGCAGCCGCTTTGGAAAACAGTGTGGAAATTCCTTAAGAAATTTAAAATAGAGCTTCCCTTTGACCCTGCAATTGCACTACTGGGTATTTACCCCAAAGATACAGATGTAGTGAAAAGAAGGGCCATCTGTACCCCAATGTTCATAGCAGGAATCGCCAGTCACCAAACTGTTGAAGAACCAAGATGCCTTTCAACGGATGAATGGATAAGGAAGATGTGGTCCATATACACTATGGAGTATTATGCCTCCATCAGAAAGGACGAATACCCAACTTTTGTAGCAACATGGACGGGACTGGAAGAGATGATGCTGAGTGAAATAAGTCAAGCAGAGAGAATCCATTATCATATGGTTTCACTTATTCTTGGAGCCTAAGAAATAACACGGAGGACATGGGGAGATGGAGAGGAGAAGGGAGTTGGGGGGAAATTGGAGGGGGAGACGAACCATGAGAGACTGTGGACTCTGAAAACAATCTGAGGGTTTTTATGGGGGAAGGGGTGATAAGTTGGGTGAGACTGGTGGTAGGTATTATGGAGGGCACGTATTGCATGGAACACTGGTTGTGGTGCATAAACAATGAATTCTGGAACACTGAAAAGAAATTTAAAAATAAAAAATATATATATAAAAAAACAAAAAAGAAAATATAAAAGTCCTCTCCATGACTTTGTCTAATGTCCAATGGATTGCTTATTTTTTACTGTTGATTTTATATATATATTCATGCATATATATTCATTCTAGACCTAGTCTTTTGTTGAATTTTCAAGTATTTTCTCCATACCTACGGTTGGTATTTTTATTTTTATTCTCTCTACAGGGTACTTCACAAAGGAAAACTGTTTTATTTTGTTTGATGATGTCCAGTTTACCCGTTTTTTTTTTTTTTAATTTTATTCCTTTTTTCCTCCTTTTTGTTCAAGAACTCTGTCTGACACTAATACAGAAAAATGCTATCCTACGTATGTGTGTATGTATGCATGCATGTATGTGTGTATTTAGAGAGTGTGAGCAAGGGGAGGGCCTGAGAGAGAGGGAGAGAGAATCTCAAGCAGACTGCATGCTACGCATGGAGCCTGACAAGGGACTCCATCTCACAATACTGAGATCATGACCTGAGCTGAAATCAAGTGTTGGATGCTTACCTGACTTATCCACCCATGTGTTCCAATGTTATCCTACTTTTTAATAGTTTTAATAATTTAGATTTAAGTTTATGATCCATTTTTAAGTAATTTTTCCTGTTTTTTTTTATATTAATGTCTAATTACTCCAGTGCCATTCCTCATTAAACTGCTTTTGCATATTTGTCAAAAATGATGCATATTTGTGTGGCTCTATATCTGCATTCTCCCTTCTCTTCTATTAATTTATGGGTCTATCATTCTGCCAATACCATACTCTCTTCATTACTGTAACAATAATGTGAGCCTTATTATTGGGTGGATTTGTTTATCCCACTTCATTCTGTCTTCAGATTATTTTGGTTATGTTAGGGCTTGTGATTTTCCAATAATTTTTGGAATAAGTTTTCTATGTCTATAAAACACCCATCTAACACTTTCACTGGAATGGTGGTAAAGTCATAGATCAGTAAGGGATAATTGTCATCTCTATTATGTTAAATTTCTAATCCATGATCACATTATGTATAGATTCTTTGTGGTTTTCTTGAGAATAACGTCACCTGTAAATAGGGACAGTTTTTTTTTTTTTTCCCTTTCCAATCTGTATGCTCTTTGTTTTTCTTGCCTTGTATTATGACTTACTCCTGATCTTTAAGGAAAGCATTCAATCTTTATGCGTAATGTGTGAGAGTAAATATGACCTTTTTGTACATATTTTTTTTTAATATTTTATTTATTGAGAGAGAGAGAGAGAGAGAATGAGAGGGGAGAATATCAGAATGAGAAGCATACTCCCCAAGGACCTGCGAGCCCAATGCGGGACTCGATCCTGGGGCTGTGGGATCATGACCCAAGCTGAAGGCAGTCACTTAACCTACTGAGCCACCCAGGTGCCCTTTGTACATGTTCTTTATCAAGTTTAAAGATGTCAAGTTTTAAGATGAGACAAATCCCAGCCCTTTTTAACTTACCAAGAGCTTATCATGAATAGATGACAAACCTGTCCAGTGCTTTTTCTGCCCTAATTGATATATCTATATGATTTTGTTCTTCAGTCTGTTGATATGATGGGTTGCATTTTATTTTTAAGATTTTATTATTTATTTGACAGAGTGAGGAAGAAAGCACCAAGAATGTAGAGGGGCAGGTAAAGGGAAAAGTAGGCTTCCTGATGAGCAGAAAGCCCGATGCTGGACTTGATCCCTGGACCCCAGGATCATGACCTTTAGCCAAAGACAGATTCTTAGCCACCCAGGGGCCCAGATGAGTTACATTTACTGGTTTTTCAAATGTTGAACCAGCCTTATATACCTGGAATAAATCTCATTTGGTTATAGTATACAATTCTTTTTATACATTATGGATTGTATTTGGTAATATTTTGTTGAATATTTTTGTGTCTAACTTCATGAGTGCTATTTCCCTATGATTTTCTATTTTTTGTACTATCTGTGTCTGCTTTTGGTATCAGGTTGATACTGGTCTCATGAAATGACAAGTGTTTCTTCCTCTTCTAATGTCTGCAAGGGATGTTTTTCTTAATTCATGTTAATCTGTAAATACTTGGTATTACTCTCTGATGAAATTGTCTGGATCTTCAGATTTCTTTGAGAGAAGCTTTTTTAATAATGAGTTTAGTTTCTTTAATGATTAGGATTATTCAAATAATCTATTTCATTTTGGTTGAGTTTGGGTAGTTTGTATTTTTCAAGAAATTGGTCCATTTGTTCTAAGTTTTCAAAATTATGTGTATAGAGTTCACAGTATTCATTTATTAGAATCATTTTATCAACTACAGGATCCGTTGTGATATCCTTTCACCTTTGTTATTGGAAATGTCTTACTTATGTATTTTTATTCTTATCAATCTTGTTAGAATTTTATCAATTTTATTAATTTTTTCAAAGAAAATGTCAAAGAAATTTTTTTATTGATTTTCTCAATTTCTCTGTTTTCAATCTTACCGATTTCTGTCTTCCTATTTATTATATTCTTCCTTCTGCATGCTTTGAGTTTGTTTATTTTGCTTTTATTTTTCTAGATTTCTAGATCTGGAAACAGCAACTTAGATTATTGGTATGAGACATTTCTTCTATTCTAATGTGAACATTTGATGCTATAAATTCCCTTCTTATTACTGCATTGGCCACTTCTCAAATATTTCTATATATTGTATTTTATTTAGTGTATCAATCTTTATTTACTCTGAGACTTTCTTGTAATTCATGAATTAAAACAGGTGTGTTTTTATTATTTTTTTAAGTAAGCTCTACACCCAATATGGGACTAGAGCTAACAACCCTGAGATCAAGAGTCACATGCTCTACTGACTGAGCCAGCCAGGTGCCCCAAAACAAGTGTCTTTAATTTATAAACATTTAAAGATTCTCTGAAGAAAATTTACTGATTTCTAGTTTGACTTCAATATAGTTGAAAAAATAGTCTGTAATACTTCAATTATTTTAAATTTATTGAGTTGTATTTTATGGTGTAGAATATGGTCTAGATTCGTGAACAAGGAGCTTAAAAACAATTATGTATTCAGCTGGTTTTTTTGTGCAGCGTTTTACATATATGTATGTGTATACATATGTATATGTATATACATATACATATGTATATGCATATATATGTGTATATATATGCATACGTATATGTATATATATATACATATGTATATATTTGTATATATATGTATGTATGCATGCATATATATATATATATATATATATATATATATATATATGTCAGTTTGACCCTTTTGGCTGCTGACCTTGTTCACCTTTACAACCTTGATGTTGATATTTTTCTAATTGCTTTATCAATTATTAAATGAGTGGTGTGGAAATACCAGACTGTATATCTTTCTGTTACTCTTTTCAGAAACATTAGTTTTTGATTCATATATTTAGTATTGTTATCTCTACTTAGTAGATTGATGCCACTATCATGTGTCATATTTTGTCTTTAATAACTTTTTTTACTCTGGAGTTTATTTAACTGATATTAACATAGCCACTCCTATATTTTAATTAATAGCTTTATCTATCTTTTTCTAATTCTTTATTTGTAAGGATTAATATCATTGTATTTGAAGTGTTTTTTTTTTTTTTTTTTTTTTTTGTAAACATATAGTCGGGTCTGGTATTTTATCCATACTGACCACCTCTTCTTTTTGTTGATATATTTAGACCAATTACATTTAAAATAGTTACTGATTTTTATAGTATAAAGCTGCCATTTTATTTGGCTTTTGTTTATTTCCCATGTTTCTCATTCTTCTTTATCTCTCACTTTTTAAATTTTTTTTTTTCTAATTTTATTTGACAGAGAGAGAGATCACAAGTAGGCAGAGAGATAGGCTGAGAGAGAGGGAAGCAGGCTCCCTGCTGAGCAGAGAGCCAGATGTGGGGCTCTATCCCAGGACCCTGAGACCATGACCTTGAGCTGAAAGCAGAGGCTTAACCCACTGAGCCACCCAGGCGTCCCTATCTCTCACTTTAAAAAAAAATTTTTTGCCTTCCTGTGGAGACCTGATTTTTTTTTTTTTTTTAGGATTTCTCCTTGTTTAATATTTTTGAGTACATTTTTTGTTTCCTTTTTACAGTGGTTGCTCTGGGTATTAAATGTACATGTATGTCATCAACATGCTATCATTTTGAGTGAAGCATGGAAAACTTAGATCCATCTACCCTTAACTTACTTTATTTTTAAGTAGCATTATCTTGAGCATGGTATTATAACTTTTGTTTTAATCATAAAGATATATAAAACTCATGAGGGAAAAGTTAGCCTTTTGTATATACTTTTATTTTTTCTCTTTCTCTTGTTCTTTCTTCCTTCCTAATGTTCCAAGACTTCTTATCATTTCTTTGTTGTTTGAAAAAAAGATTTAATTAATCTTTAAGGGTAGGCAATTTATTCTGGTTTTCCTTAAATTTTTTTAAGATTTTATTTATTTATTCGACAGACAGAGATCACAAGTAGGCAGAGAGACAGGCAGAGAGAGGAAGGGAAGCAGGCTTCCTGCTGAACAGAGAGCCCCATGTGGGGCTTGATCCAAGAGTCCTGGGATCATGACCTGAACCGAAGGCAGAGGATTTAATCCACTGAGCCACCCAGGTGCCCCTAGTTTTCCTTAATTTGGCAATGTCTTTATTTCCCCTTCATTCCTGAAGGATAGTTTTATTAGTATAAAATTTGTGGTTGACAGCTCTTTTCATTCAGATTTTGAAAACAAACAAACAAACAAACAAACAAAAAAACAACTATGCCACATCTTTCTGTTCTCCATACTTTCAAATGAGAAGCCTATTGTCAATTGAATGGATGTTCTCTTATAGTTAATGGGTTATTTTTCTACCGCCGTTTTCAAGTTATTTTTTTCTCTATTTAGCTTTTAGAAACCGAATTATAATATCTTGTTTTGGACATCTTTGAGTTAATCCTTCTTGGAATTTACTCCGATTCTTAAATCTGCGGGTTTCTATTTTTTGTCAAACTTGGTAACTTTATGGCCATATTCAAATATGTTTTTCGCCCCATTTTAATCTTCTTTTGAGATTCCAAGGTATGATTGTTGGATCTTGTGTTATTATCCCATAGGTCCCTGGGGCTGTGGTTATTTTTTTTTACTGTGTTTTCTCACTGTTGTGCAGATTGAAGAAATTCTGTTGATCAGTTCACAAACGTACTGAGTATGTCTTCTGTCATTTCTAATATCAAGTTCATCAGTCAGGTTTTTTTTTGTTATTATATTTTTTAGTTCTATCTTATATATTTGGTTCTTTTTATAATTTCCATATCTTTACTGAGGTGTTCAAAACACTTATTATGTTCTTTTTTCTGCTTCATTTATCCAATGCCATTGGGGCTTTTACTGTCCCCTGCCTAAGCAACCTGAAGGTATGGAAGGAGTTCCTCAAGCTAGGTGTCTAATGCTGCTAAATGAAGGAAGAAACTCTGACTTTGGGGATTCAGAGACTTACTTGGCTAGGCACTTGTTACAATGGGATTCCCTTTTTTCTGTGTCCCCCAACTATTTGATGCTTTTTAGTTAAGGAGGGGAGTTGAAGGCCTACCTACAGGAAAGAAGAGAAATCCCCCTCTCTGTTTATTGTTAAATGGGCTCCAGATTAATCCATATAAGTAGTGGTACCAGTTTGCCTTTTGTTATCACCTGGCGGACCCTCCCCATTCCTCTGGAGGGAGGAATGACCTTACCTAGAGGACTTTCTTTGGTAAAATTGGGGATCAGGAAATATCTGGCTTAGGTTACTTTCTCTTGATTGGGAGGGATGTAAGATGTACTGCCTATATGCTGTTTCTCCATGCTCTGGACTCTCGAACCAATTTGAATTCCTTGTTCCGCTTCCCAAGGTTTTCCTAAATTATGCCTGACTTTATAAGCATTGTTTGATTTTTTTAAAAGATTTTATTTATTTATTTGAATGATAGAGAAAGAGAGAGGGGGAACAGAAGCAGGGGGAACAGCAGAGGGAGAGGGAGAAGTAGGCTCCCCACCGAGCAAGAAGCCCCACATAGAACTCAATCCCAGGAGCCTGGGATCATGACCTGAGTGGAAGGCAGACACTTAACTGACTGAGCCACCCAGGTTCCCGGCATTGTTTGATTTTTATCTTCACAACAACTATAAAGTAGATATTCTTATTGTCATTAAGAACTTGAAGAAACAAAATTTTCTCAAAGTCCTTTGGTCAGGAAGTGGAGCAGATCCAAAAATCTAATGCCAAGGCCATAACTATAATCATGGTATCTAATTTGGAGCATTAATGAAATATATAAACTCATTATATACACATAATTTGCATAAATAGATAATTTGCATAAATAATTCAAGGTTAAGAAATGGTTCTAGCCATTTCTGAATGAGTTAACCGGTATTTATATTTCAAATATGTAAGCAAATGTTTATATTTTTATGTACTAAGGTTGTTTTAAAGAAACTTTTACAATCATTGCCTTTTAACTTGCATTTATATTTCACAAACACATTTTAATTCTCAGGCAAAATTTTATTATCTGAAAGAAAGTAAAATTAAATCATTATTTTTCTGGAGCAGGAGGTAGACAGGGAGTCTTTGATCTATAGAAGAGTGAGATTTGTGTTAATATTTAAGCTTTGAATTAAGGAACAATTTCTAAATATTTTTCTTGTTGTAAGTGAGGCCAGTTATTTACTACATAAAACAAATTATTTTTGTCAGAAAATAAACCTGAGCAAATAGTTTCTTGTACACTGATCTAATTTCCATTTATATAACACCAAAATAATATAAATGTAAATATTTAATATTGGGTACTTTGTTTTGATTTTAAAATATTCATTTATTTGGATTTTTGTACATAAATATATGTAAGAAGTTTCTAGGAACTGCATTGGCGGTCAGACTTAAAACTTCTGTTGGTTATATAGAGTTCAATTTTTCCAAGACCTGATTCAATTTTCAGATTTAGAACTTGTCAACTAAATAAGTGAACAGGTCCTTGAGAAAGCAAACCTGTAATGCTGTGGCAAGTATGATATCCTCCGTCCTTCAATTAAAGAACCTACGGCCATTTATATTATCCAAATATACTGAAGAAAATAGGACATAGAATCTAAGTTGATATCTAGAACTGGAAAGCATTGGCATGGCTCTCCTAATAGGAATAAGTTTGCAAGGGTCAGGTAATAAAGATAATCAGGGAGTCCTGACTGAAATATGGATACCTCTGTATCCCTTGGAATGAATCCCAGATCCACAGGGAGGTCATTTCACCACTTTTTCATTCTCTATTGAAATTTTTATACTTGGAAATTAGAGCAATCCCCCCACTGCATTGCTAACCTGTAGGGTAAGAATATGAAATAAAAGCAAAAAAGGAAGCCTCATAAATTACCTTCATCTGTTCAAAGACCAATGTTGTCATTCAGAACAACACTGTATCACAAAAGAATGGTGGAATTAGTGCTACTGTTAAAACCTAAAGGATGAAGCAGTGGCGGTCTCTACCAAATCTCTTTTAAATTCATCAGTCTCATCCTTCAGAAACTGTATGGATCCTTGAGAGGGACTGTAGATTACTATAAACCCAACCAAGTAGATACCCTGACTGTGTCTGCTGCAGTGAATATAGTATGGTTGCTAGAACAGATCAATAAGGCCTGGTTACACAGTATGAGGCCAGTGATTTGCTGAATGTGTTCTTTTATATCTTAATTAGAAAAGAAGATGAGAAACAATATATACGTGGAATGTACAAATATTTATTTACAGTTTAATCTCGGGGCTGCATTGCTACTCATTCACTCTGTCGTAATATAATCTGAAAATATTTGGATTGACTGGAGATCCCACAAAATAATACATTAATCCATTACTTTGATTACATCATGTGGATCATGTAGAATGGGCTACCAATAGTTTGTATACTGCAGATAATGCATTCCAGAAGGTGAGAAATTAATTGTAGGCAGTTACAAAGCTAACTGATCTAGTAGCAATGCACTTTGAGATGTAAATTGTACATCCAGCATCAAATCGTAACAGAAACAGAGGGTACAAGTAATCTCCATGAGCAAGGAGATCAAATCCCCATATCATCCCCCAATGCAGATACCGATAAACCTTTCCCATATTACACCTATGAGTACACTAAAGAAGATAGTCCTGTATACCCAGCTGAATGTGGAGGAGAAAATTCAAGTTAGGTTTACCAACGAGTTAGCAAAGTATGTCAATGCAAGATGAAAGGGGATGGTGTCTATATGATAATAAAATTCAAGGCCAGTCTAGTGTAAAAAATTTTTAAAAAATCCCCAAAGGAAAGCTATAAGCAATATACTTGGACAGTAACCTTTTACAGAAGAAGTAACCTAAGGGGAAAATATAAATAAATTGTCTAGATGGTTTATAGATACATACATACATACATACATATTCCTGGGAAGTGACCAGGTAATGGTAAGTTTCCAGGGAAGTGACCAGGTTCTGGTAAGTTTCCTAAAAGAAAAAAGACTACACATTAGAATGTCTGGCCTAGTGGCATGTAGATGTACGTATGGCAGTGAACACAAATTGTGAAAACTTTTGTATCACACTTGAAAACCCACCAGAAAGTATGCACTTGATAAGAGGAACTGAACAATCAATTAGCCAAAAATCATTGAAGAGTTGGCATTAGCCAGTCTTTCTTATTGAACACCCTTGGGGCTGGCACAATATGTACATAAACAGAATGGTCCTGGTGGAAGAGATGAGAGATATATGTGGACCCAGAAGTGTGGACTATCTAATCAAGGCTGAACTAGTTACAGCTCCCTCTGCATATTGAAAGTATTAGCAACAAAGACCAGAGGAGAGCCACTGATATGGCACCTTTCCTTATGAAGACAAACCACAGGCCACTTGGAGAGCAAGTCAACCATACGGGGCCTCCTATGTTCTGAAAGGGTCAGTGGTTCTTTTTCACAAGGATAGATAAGAACATATTTTTAGCTTTCCTGCCCATAGAAACCAGTAGCACCATTATCTGAGGGCTTATAAAATGTCTGATCGATAAGCACAGAATTTCAAATGAAAGAGCATTGAAATAAGAGATCCACTGCATAGCAAAAGGGCTGTGAGAGTGGTCCCATGGACATCGGATTCATAGATATTATCACATACCACACTTCTCAGAACCCATTGCCTTACTTTATATTGAAACTGTATGAATTAAGAGTTTCAAAGGGCACAAACGAAGCTCCAGCTCAGAGGCAGGACTCTAACAAGTTGGTATGCCATCCTTTGAAATCTAGTATATGCCTTAGAGACCTCTATGTAATCATGTATTCCTAATAGAATAAATGCAGGAGTCTAGAAGGAGGAATGGCCCCAGGTAATCTTGAGTGTGTAGTGCAATTCCTTGCCCCATTACAGGCGGGAATAGACTTATGCATTATCCCCTTCCTTGGAAAGCTAGAATGATGACTCAGACATCTCAGACATGTCTTTAGGTTACCTGGCATCCACTAGCACCAGCTGAAATGATAGCAGTAGATATAAGAAGTTTAGATTAGAAAGTAGAGACTGATGATGAGTACCAGTTGTTACCCCAAGGCCAATTATAGTAACAAGAGTTATAGTTCATCCCAATCACTTCCTTCTTCTGAGTTGCTCCTTGGGAATTAAAACTCATGAAGACCATGTAGGATCTTCTACTTGAATACTCATAGAAAATATCAGTGTGGCACAAGAGATGGATTAAAGTACCATGAAAGTTGCTACTCAAATATTCTCCTGCATAGAGCAACATAGACTGATAATCCCAGCTATAACTCTCTGGATCCTTCATAACGTTTGGTCATGCCACACTTCCCACATGATGCTTCCAAACAATGACTGAGTACCACAGGAATACTAATGCACATCCATTCCTGCAGGACACAGCACTCTTCTAATGGGCATCTTTGCCTCGGGCAGTGCCCCATTAGTTTTGACAAAATTCCTTGGAACTGTTCCTTGGAACAGTTCTAAGACACTCCTATGGAATGTTCCTTCCTTCCAACTCTTCATTCACTGGTATCAGATTGCCTCAGTCCAATGGATCATTCTGCCTTCGTCTTTCTCCTCTCCTCTACCTTTAGTGGTGTACCTCTAGCACATATATATATTCATCTTGAAGTCTCTTTCTCAAGTGATTCAAACTAACACCTTTAAAATCAATTATATTTTGAAGTTTCTGTGATTTGTTGGAAATTATCTGTCATTCTCAAAATGTCTTCTCACTTTTCCCTTAAACTGTTGTCTTCTTTTTCTTCTTTCAAAAAATTTAAAGTGTGAGGTCATTGGTATTAATTCAGAGATTGAGTAAGGAGGTTAAGAGTAAGAAAGTGATGTTTGCATTTCAGATAACATTAGAGAAAGTTTTCCATGTTCTATTTTTTAAAGCCATTACATCTTTTTCCATTTTCAAAAGTTCAGAATGAAGCAAGTGAAAGTAAGTTATAGTTTTATGCAACCTTGGCCTGTTTTGAAATACTTAAAGGTGTATTTGTCTTTGGTAAGTCACTTCGCAAACCTACTGTTCCTCTCTAAATGAGCACTGATTCTTGCTCCTCATAATATTGAATATACTTTCCTCACAAGGCTAAGAAGTTGCATTTTGTAGCTTAAAAATACACATGTAGTGCAATTGCAGGGTCATAGGGAAGCTCTATTTTTAATTTCTTAAGGAATCTCCACACTGTTTTCCAAAGCAGCTGCACCAACTTGAATTCCCACCAACAGTGTAAGAGGGTTCCCCTTTCTCCACATCCTCTCCAACACACGTTGTTTATTGTCTTGTTAATTTTGGCCATTCTGACTGGTATAAGGTGGTATCTCAATGTGGTTTTAATTTGAATCTCCCTGATGGCCAGTGATGATGAACATTTTTTCATGTATTTGATAGCCATCTGTATGTTTTCATTGGAGAAGTGTCTATTCATATCTTCTGCCCATTTTTTTATATGATTATCTGTTTTGTGTGTCTTGAGTTTGAGAAGTTCTTTATAGATCCTGGATATCAGCCGTTTGTCTGTACTGTCATTTGCAAATATCTTCTCCCATTCCGTGGGTTGCCTCTTTGTTTTGTTGACTGTTTCTTTCGCTGTGCAGAAGCTTTTGATCTTGATGATCTTGATGAATTCCCAAAAGTTTATTTTCACTTTTGTTTCCTTTGCCTTTGGAGACATATCTTGAAAGAAGTTGCTGTGGCTGATATCGAAGAGGTTACTGCCTATGTTCTCCTCTAGGATTCTGATGGATTCCTGTCTCACGTTGAGGTCTTTTATCCATTTCGAGTTTATCTTTGTTTATGGTGTAAGAGAATGGTCGAGGTTCATTCTTCAACATATAGCTGTCCAGTTTTCCCAGCACCATATTGCAGAGCCTGTCTTTTTTTCCACTGGATAATTTTTCCTGCTTTGTCGAAGATTATTTGACCATAGAGTTGAGGGTCCATATCTGGGCTCTCTCCTCTGTTCCACTGGTTTATGTGTCTGTTTTTATGCCAGTACCATGCTGTCTTGGTGATCACAGCTTTGTAGTAAAGCTTGAAATCAGGTAACGTGATGCTTCCAGTTTTATTTTTGTTTTTCAACATTTCCTTAGCGAATTAGGGTATTTACCCTAAAGATGCAGATGTAGTAAAAAGAAGGGCCATCTGTACCCCAATGTTTATAGCAGCAATGACCACGGTCGCCAAACTGTGGAAAGAACCAAGATGCCCTTCCACGGATGAATAGATAAGGAAGATGTGGTCCATATACATTATGGAGTATTATGCATCCATCAGAAAGGATAAATACCCAACTTTTGTAGCAACATGGACAGGACTGGAAGAGATTATGCTGAGTGAAATAAGTCAAGCAGAGAGAGTCCATATCATACGGTTTCACTTATTTGTGGAACATAATGAATAACACGGAGGACATGGTGAAATGGAGAGGAGAAGAGAATATGGAGGACAAGGGTAGATGGAGAGGATAAGGGAGTATTGTAACAAAAATATTGTTTATAGATTTCCCTGGGTGTCTTAAGTTCATTCATTTAGCAAATATCAAACACTCATAATGAGTGAAGGTTTGTGGATGGTGAGATGAACAAGAAATAGCACCTGTTCTTCTAAATGAAATACATAATTTTAACATTAATGGATATCATTTTGACAAATGCTTTCTCATGATTGTGGTGGAAACACTGATACAAATTCAAAAATCTCATTTCATACATACATTTCATATATTTCCCAATTGGTTTTTAATAACTTGTGGCCATATGTATAATTTCTTTTCAGTGGAATATGGTGGAAGTAATGTGTCACACATGTAAATTTGGTTCCTACAACACTCTTACACTTCTCCAGATGTCATGTAAACTTATATTTTCAATCAGGTCTCCACAACACAGGAGCAATTTTTAACTTTTTCTGCAGTGAAATGCCATCTGGCAAGAGCTAATGGATGCTATTCAGAGAACTGTTTCCTGAAAAAATACTATAATACCACATGTTCAGCATTCTTTTGGTTAGAAATACAGGCCACAGATAGACTCTTTCTAAATCTTTGTGGGTCAGGCAATGGTAGGGAAGCTAGAGCAATATCTCTAATCATTGCTTATGTCTAAAATTTCACCTTATGAAAATTTCATTGAGAAGAGTATTTCCCAGGCAGCCTTTATTTTTTTTTGAAGATTTTATTTATTTGACAGATAGAAATCACAAGTAGGCAAAGAGAGAGGGGGAAGCAAACTCCCTGCTGAGCAGAGAGCCCGATGCGGGCCTTGATCCCGGGACCCTGAGATCATGACCTGAGCTGAAGGCAGAGACTTAACCCACTGAGCCACCCAGGTGCCCCTCAGGTAGCATTTAAATGATAGGGGACAATAGCCTATTTAAGTGTTTTTGTTAGGGTGAATACATCTTAAATATTCATAGTGAAATAAGTGGGAATTTCACATAGAAAGTGGAGAAAACTAAATAAAAGACACAAAGCCTAAGACAAAAGGCAGAGTTAAGAGGGGCCAATGAGACAGAATAAGCTAGGAGAATACTGGTTCCTCTAGAGTGCATGCTTCTGTACAATATATCTCATATTTAATCTTCACAACAAAACTAGAAACTCGGTTATTATTTCTCCAATTTACAATTGGCTCATTGATGGTAGTATCAAAGCTCTGACTTCACTGGTTTGTTATTTTCTGTTTACCTCCTGCTCACACTATATTTTACACTGGTGCATACTCTTATTATTGTCATTGTTATTTTCAGAACAGTATCTTTTATTTTTTCCAAATAAATATAGTTTCTACCTAGAATAAGAATATACTAACAATTCACTCTCTCCTTTAATGGTTTAAAGAAAATTAGGAAATTGCTTACTGACAATTTAGGAAAATGTAGGATAAAACATATGGATAAAATCTAATTTAATGAAGAAAGTCCAGGTCACTCTATATATCAGTTTCCTCACTAGGAAACTCAGGTGCATTATGGAGCTAGCACTTGCCCCCTGGGGTGGGATAGGACTTTAGAACAATAAAGAGAATCAGGGGGCTGATGCAGAGACAAAGCAGATGTATTTAGAAACACTGCATAAGATCTTTTGGAATCTACATCCTTCATTGATTTGGAGAGGTAATTTTTCTTCCCAGTCAAAAGACTAGAATTCAAATGGAAATCAGCATTAAATATTAAACCAAATCGTAGTTACTGTTATTGCTATTCATTAATTTTCTTATATTGAACTTAATAGTTAGATTGACGTGATTTAGTAGTCTACTAATAATTCTGAGAAAAGTAAATTTAGAGGGATCGATTAAATGAGAAGCTCAAAATATTCTTTATTTCCTAGCAGTCACAATTAGCTCTCTTCTTCCCATACATACACTGCCATAACTAAATCTCCCCAATTTTTGCCAGACAAGCCAAGCCAGAACTGAGCCCTGAGTGACAATAAGTTATTCTCTGTAACAACAGTGTCAGACATAGTCATTTTTAAACACAGGGTTTGGTGGCTCTGGGTGCTTGTGATCTTAGCCATGGTTATAAACTCTCTTGCAACAAAAGAATGAAACTTATTTCCTTAAATTGCTAGGAAACCCTTAGAAAATCCTGCCTTTATGGATAAGACATGTCTACTTCTCATCTTGAGATTCTCTTTATCTCATCTTGAGGGCCATAGGGCTTTGATGTTATCAAGAGTGTTCCAGGAGCATGGTCCCACATGACCTGGACCAGTGCATGCCAAAAAGATGAGTAGGTTTTAGTTAGTGAAGGGAACAATAACTAAATATACCATGCGGCATATTTATAGCTTGTTCTCTGCCTTGAGAAGTCATGTTTGCTTGCTTCTTCTTATTTCCATTAGGGATTAATGAACTCATCTCTCAGGGTCCCAAATGAAAAATGAACACCTGTAATTTGATGCCATAATGAACGAGATACTTAGGTCAACTCACCCCTCTGTGAGTCCTAGATCCTGACCAAACTGGACTTCTTATCTGCCTTTCTTAAGATGGAAGGAGTCTGTGCTTCCTGGAATGTAGAAACACAGGACAGGAATTCCTTATATGGGACTATCTGAATAACCACTGAAGGTAATACATATTATTTACCTAATATTACATAACTCAAAAATAATAAAAGGAACATGTTAAAAGCAGGAAAAATAATGAAAAATGACAGACAGGTGTCTTAAAAATTTGAAAGCTTTCACTTGCTATCTTATATAAGATACTCAGTAAAAAAAATAGACTACAGAGAAAATGACCTCCCCAATATCAAGCCAAAAACTCATAAAATACCACTTATAAGAGTTTGAATTATTCTAGGCTTTATTTTTTTAGAGCTTCAGTTAGTTATAAAGTCAGAAAGAAACAGACAAAGGGTACACCCAGTAGGAGAGGTCCTTAAGGACCTCTCAAGTTTGCAAGCCATTAAACTTCCAACATGGATGCCATATTGGCCCTTAATATGACCAGAGCTGGCTGGATGTGGAACTTGATGGCCACATCCCATGCTTCCTTCTGATGCCTCTTTTGTCCATTTTGTTCAATGGAATTTGTCAAAAGGGAACTTCCCTAAATGTCCACAGCACTATATTTTCCTAATGTTTGAGGAAAAAAAAAAAAAAAAAAAAAAAAGAGGAAAAATTGAAAGGTAACTCTGACATTTCTTTTTCAGAATTAATTAGGACTTTTCAAGGGCCTGAAGACTGGCATAACACCTAATGTATTTTAATGAGAAAGTATTATTTCATCTTCACGACCTTGGTTATGCTGCCAATTAACCCAATATTCCAGTAGTTTCTTCTTTGAAACTTCAAAAAAACAAATGTACCTATTCTTACTTCAGCGTTACTTCTGAATTTCTAAAAATGCATTCTATTTCATTGTGTTTTAATTTATTATAGTCCTCATTCATTTAATTAGTCCTTCAATTACTCAAAAATATTTAAATAACTTATGAGGTACCAGTCACTGGGCTTAGTAACGAGGAAACTAAAGTTCATATATAGGCATTTCTTACTGTAATACTTACTTCATTCATTAACTCACTCCTCCATTTATTCAATCATTTTGCACCACTAGATTGTTTCAGAAACAAGGAAACAGTGGTATATAAAGTAAGAATCCTGTATTCTTGGGATCCAAGGATTCCAACACAGTACCTAAAAATAAAGCATATAAAATGTAAATAAGAGAAAGTTAAATACTGCATGATCTCACTTCTAGGTGGAATTTAAAAATAACAAAGCCCAAGCCATACATATAGAAAACAGACTGGTGGTTGCCAGAGGCAGGAGGTGAGAGAGTGGGAGAAAAAGGCAAAGGGGTCAAAAGGTACAAAGGTTTTATTTCCATTTTTGTAACTTCCAAGTAATAATTAATTAAGTCATGGAGATGTAATAGACAGCAAGGTGACTATAATTAATAATACTGTATTGCAAATTTAAAGTTGCTAGGAATGTAGATATTAAAAGTCCTCATCACCCATAAAGAAACAAAATCATAACTATGTATGGTGATAGTTGATAATGAGAGTCATTGTGGTGATTATTTCACAATATATATAAATATTGAATCACTATGTTGTATACCTGAAACTAATATACCGTTGTATGTCAGGTATAACTCCACTAAAAAATATCCACAACATGCACTAATAGTAAGTACCACAGAATTTAGCATTTCATTAATTTCCAGTGTCTTCTGATCTGCTACTTGCTTTATTTTTTTTCTATCTACAATAACAGTTGTTTTACAGAAGGGTCGATATCATGGAAAAGAGCTTTTCCTCTTCTGATTTAAGGTGTATTCCCTCCAAATGCTCTATTATTATCTCTAGTCATTGAGCAATGAGATTTTTTATACTATGACAGGTGAGAAAGCTTAAATTTTTATATTTTTTTCATTCTGTGACTTAGTTTTCTTGATTACAAAAAGAGATTGCAGTAGTATATATTTTATGTGGTTCGTGTCACAACTAAGTAAACTAATGTGGTTGAGATAATTTGCAAATATAAATCAGCATATACAAATATAATTAAATTATATGTCTTGTAGCTATAAGCAACTCGTAAGCCTTTGAAGTTAAGACAAAGTTTTCTGCTTTGTGGCAGTTACATGTTTGTTGCTTACTTAACAGTTCTCTGAGTTCCACACCCAGCATCCACAATTACTTCTGGATAACAGGACCTGTCAGCCAGTACAGGGGTGATACAGTCATTCTGGATGAGGAACCTAAGAGGAAGGCCCTTGGGAGAGTTGAGGAAAGGGTTCTCTTTCTTTAGAGGAGAAGGGCAAGAAAACGACCTTGTTTGTGTGTACGCCCCTGTAGCATCGTGTGTATGACTATAAGATGTTCTGAGTTGTTCTGGCCACCTTGCAAGCACAAAGATACAAGCCTGAGAGGAAAGGCCAGCAAGCAGTTGTTGCCACAGTGGAAAGAAGAATGGCTCCTTGATGATTTGATAGCAATTCCTGATAGAATTTGATAGGAATTCTAATTTAATTAGAATTCTAATTCTGCCTTGCTTTCAAACCTCAAATAAAAGATAAATTTCCTTATTGAGTAAGCCAGTATTTTGCTATTTGCTGGCAGAAGCATCTTAACTAATATTCCTTCAACTCTTTCCTCCACCTGGCCCAGAATAGATGTTTAATATTTTCAAAGGCTGATTACAATTATGTTACTCTTTCTGTTATACTCATTTGTTGGCAAGGAAGCCAATATTCTTGCTCATTTTCTGAGGCAAAGAAGTAAAATCTTAGGACATTCAAGAAACATTATCCAGGTTATATGACAATATACTTAGAATTTCACAGGCCCAAGACTTGAAATAAGCAAGATTTAAATTAAAAGAAGACATGCTCTAAGTGACAAAAATAAAGTGAAAATTAAAAAAAAAAAAAAGAAAGTGCCCTAGATTGGAGTTTTATCGTATGAGTTTTGCAGACAGGCGAAGTTATTTAGTTTCATAGCGAATAGTTCTCTGCCCTGATTGTGGTTACTACTCAGTCTTTCTCTGTTTTATAATTTTTCCATCTGACATCTTTTACTTGCGAAGGACCACACTACCAAATGTAAGAAAATTCTCACCCATAGTGAATTTAAATCAGAAAGACTGATCTAATATTCTGCTCAGGAATACTCAGATTTATGAATAATGCTTTCTTAGGGATGAGTATTTAAATAATCTCAATTTTATCTTTATAATCTAAGTTACTTAAATCAGTTCATTGTGAGGGCTTCAGAAATTATTTTTCAGGCTGTGATCATGGTATAAATTGCATCAAATAAATTTTACCAGATGAGCAATCAAGAGTGTGAAGGATTGCTTTCCAATTCTGTCCTAGCCAGCAATTAAGCTCTCAGCAACAAGACATAATGTTTCTTGAAGGACTGATGAATTCTCTTCTCAAATGATTGCAGGATGTTGGATGCATTGCTGTCAGGAAATCTGGCTTATGTTCAGTGACTAAAATGGTTTTATGAAACATGGAATTGATTAGGAGCATAATTGTTGTCCACAGCAGCCGGCCAAGCTAAGGTCAGTCCATTTGCAGTCACAGCAGGAGATGCTGGAAGTCATCTTACAGATGTTGGGGTGGAGGAACCTGTTTTGGATAGTTCCAGCTGAAATGACAAGTGAATTGCAGACTGCCTAGACTCCTGCTGCATTAGCCTTGTCTTTCCTTCTCTTAACACTGCCAAAGAGGTGTCACCACTTAGGCCTGAGGCTCATTGTGATCCACACTCTCCTTGAAATTAATTGATTTTTAAGACTGTGTTGCATTCTTCAATGTAATCATCCTCAGTTTCATTTGTGCATAAAATCCACGCATGGTGCTTTTTGAACTGCAGATGCTGGAACTGATTCAACCTCAGGATTCAGTCTGAGGCATGAAATTTAACAACCACTTCTCCTGCAGATGATTCCTTGTAGGTGGTTTAGCTCTGTCTTCAAGAAGCATGTTTAAGGTGCCTCTTCCCTCTCCAACCTCCAGTGCCTGCACTCACTTGGCTCCCCCACACTGGGTCTCCTGTTTAAGATGGCATCCCCTGCAGCAGCGCAGGCCTGGAAACTTCTGTGAGACCTGGTGCTCCGGCCTCTGCTGCTGGTGGCCAGGTCCCAGGCAGTTCAATTAAGCAGAATCATAGGCTGATCTAAGCAGCCAGGAGCTTGGTTCTTCATGCTCTTTTCAGGGGAGTAAGTAGAATTGGACTCGCTTTCCTACAGACTGAAGAATTATGTGATCACTGGGAATCCTGTCCCACACCAAGTCATAACAATCAGACTTTTCCTCAACCTGGAGGCCAGTAATGGTTAGGGGACCAGGCTGCCAGGCTTAGTGTCAGAGAATGGATGTGGGACCCATGAGAGTAAATTGAGGAGTTTAGGGGTCATTCCTGGGAGCTGTTGGTACCAACTCACAGGATAACCATCCCTGATGTTGGTGCTGCTTCCAGTGCAGAAGGTAGTGACCTCTGACCCAGGGCCTCAGACACAGTGCGGCTGCATCAGCATAGACTGGGCCCAGACCCTTGAAAAAAATACAAATATGCCACATATTTATTATTAACTTTACAAGAAGTTTTTAAATTATACTATTAACAAGGTAAACACTGCCATAGTCAATGAAGTGATGACCCAAGTTAGAAGAGATAAGAAGTGATGGATATGGATATCAGACGAGCATTAACTATCTCATACACCATTCACAGTTGATCTTTTCTGAACACATTTCCTTCATGATCTTTACTGCACACTGACTAGAACCATCTGGCATGTGGAGCAGAACAGCAGATGGGCTATGGATCCAGCTCATGTGTGTCCAGATGAAGAAATGCCCAATGTGATTTGGTCTCCATCCTCAAAATACTGAATGAGGACGTGTTTGTTAATGTCATTTGAATAAGCAGCATCTCACAGGGAACAGTGAGCTCGCTGAATCTCACTGTTTGTGAGTATATTGTGGACCTGAGTGCCTTCCCCATTGTAAACAGAGAAACAGAGGAAGTCCAGGTTTGAGGGGAGTAACACTGGAGAAATGGACACACCTTGGGAAAGTCAAGATCGGGGCACATGACTCCACTTCAGAGGAGAATGGGGCCAGGCAACCTCCCTTTCCATATTGCTGTTAACTATCCAGCCCAGCCCTTGCTTTCTCTCCTGCCTCTAAGGCTGAGCCATTCTGAGTCCATGAGGAGATTTTTGTTGTACATCCTCATTTATTTAAATTACTGTGTAATTATAACTGTTCCCATAAAGTACACAGAAATAGTCAGCCTCACCCTCAGGCTGGGCCCCTGAGATGATGAGGATGGCTTTGTTCCCTATTAACCAGAGAAGCATGAAGGGACCTCTGAGGGACAGCTCTTTGTGTTGTACATAATAATGTGAGGAGCTTGACCTTGGGTCTGCTAGTACCAGCCAGAGACTGGTACCCATAGAGACTGAGCCAGTAATAAAGTACTGAACCAGTGCTAAAGGCACAGGTGAATGTGACTGTTTCTCCTGGAGAGACTGACAGTGATGGCTCCTGGATCACTACAGCCTGAGATCCTGCTCCTAAAACTAAGAGGACAGAGACGTGTTGCTGTTATGGGAGACAAGTCACCCTGATACTTTGATTTTATGTTCCCTTCAAGGATGCAGAGTCTACTCCCCTGACCTGATCCATAAGTGAGAGCCCAAGAAGAAGCACGGTCCAGGCCATGGTGGGAACCTCACAGGATGCGGCCATCTCACTCTTCTGGTCTGGAGTTGGGTTTCCTGGGCCTTTTCTTGCCTCCCAGACACATTAAAAAGAGAAGGGGTTTCATGCAAATAGGCTTCCTCTCTCTCCCTGCCCCAGTGTCACCCCACTATCCCATGCATGAGAATGTGAAAGGTACCATAAGCTGGGACCTCACATAGACAAATGACTGCAGGGCAACTGGGACACTGAGGGATAGGGATGGCATCTTTCACCAAATCAGCTACGTCCCATGTCTGGTAACTTCAACCCAAGTATCCTCTCTGGAAAGGCTGAGATGGAGGACATGGTGTGTTCTCCTAATCCTGGCCCTGCTTCCATCCCAGCACTGGGAACATTTTTGTCTTCCCAATCGGCAACCCTGATTGTCTCGTTGGTGGATCTTAGTGGTCACTTCTCCAGCGGTGAGTCCTCTGGGAATCTCAGAGCCCCCATCTTGGGGGTAAGGGATGGGATCCCCTCTGACTCAGTCCTAGAATGAGGAAGCCTAGCAGGGCTTGGTGTCCCTATACTCAGTGACTCTCTGGGCTGAAGAGGCCAGCCTCAAATGTTCTAAGAAGCTGTCTATTCTGTGAAGTCCATCAGTGGAGCAGTAGTCTTTGAGGAGGAAAGGTCGGAGTTTGACCACGAAATTTGGAAGCAACTAGCCACATCAGTTACAACAAATAGAGACAAGTGGGACTCATGATCAGAAATGAAAAGGATACTGTGTGCCTGAGTGACTCAGTGGATATGGTATGTGATGCTTGATCTAGGGGTTGTGACTTCAGCCCCACAATGGGCATAAAGCTCATTTAAAAAAGAAGAAATTAATAAAATTAAAAGGAATATAAAAGGACACTATGGGAACAAGTGGGTGTGACAGCCTGGATGTATTTTGAAGTCACTTTCCCTTTGTTCTCTGCAGAGGAGTAGAAGGACTTGGAAGTTTGAAGATGGGTCTGGTAGTTAGGAGGAGTACCGGGGGGTTAAAGGGGTGGATGAAGCTCAGGGCTGGTGCTAGTTCCAGGTTGAGGTATAATTATGTTTGGCATCCATTGTGGAATCAGGAGTAAATAGTTGGTTTGTTAATTCTTACAGGATACTTTCCCTGTCTCTGCATGTATTTGAGAGCCACAACTGATGTCAGAAAAACATAATCACACTAAACGATGTTGTTATTAAACTAATGCCCAAGATAACTTTGGTTCCAATGGGTACTTTCTTATCTATCACATTTTGAGGCCACCATCAGTATTGAAACTCAAGAAAAAAGAAAGTCTTGGAAAACTGAAAACATGATTGATATCTGTTTCCACAAATTACTATAAAGTATTGGAAAAAATGAAGATGTATACAAAAGTAACAACTGAAATGGTGGTAACTAAAGGGCTAATAAACTTATTGCAGATTTCATTATGGACGCATTTGGAAATCATAGGTAGCAGCAAGGGTCTCTGAGGGTGGCCTTCCTGATACCTGAGCATTGCCCAGACACCAGGGTCCCATTCATTTTTCCATGGTGCAGATCTGGGCAGCTCGAGCAGAATGGCTAGATTGATGGCCTGGGTGGAGATCGGAGAACGACCCAGGATTGTAGGAAACCCTCAGATACAGGAAGGTGGTAAAGCAGCAGCCCCTTTGGGGCCTGAGTATTCCTGCATGAATCAGGGAACAGCTCCCTCTAGGCTGTGCTTGCATCTGGGAGGACATGTAGAGGCAGTCTGACCATGTGCTTGAGAGATCTCTTTGTCGCATATAGCGTGTCTGCTGGCTTCACTGATTTGCTAGAGTGAGAAAATGAGTTTCAGATATATGTCTCTTACTTAAATATACATTTCAACCATTTTTTAAACAAAGACTTAGTAAATGGCAGAGGCAGCTCCATCTGTCCTACAACCCCAGAAGGATGGGTCAGAACATGACAGAAAGAATGAAATGACAACCACTTGTCTATTCTATGAGTGAGGAGGTGAAGAGAAGTATAGAGGTCATGGTTGAAAGCCCCGGAGCTCTGCTTGCTGAGGCCCAATTATTGGCACAGAGACAGTCCCTCCCCTAACATGTCCTATGCTTTGCCCAGGGAGCATTGCAAGTTCAGGAAGCAAATTTATTTTTATTGTAGGATTATCCTGCTCATCTCTCTTTTCATGAAGATCGGTTTACTCCATGATGGAGTGGAGGACATAATATGAGGCCTGTGTGAAGCTGTGTTGCTTCTGGGTACTTAGATGCAAGACAGTCACCTACAGTGAGGACCCTGCTTCTTAGGTGTTCAAGAGTGAGCGATGGGTTCTCCTGGTCTTCCTGACCCAGACCCAGACCCTCATCTCTCATGAGCAGCCCAGTAGCGCCCTCTGTTGGCCATAGACACCATACTCCCCCCACCCAAGCCCTTCTGAATAGCATTCCTGGTCCGGCTTTCTGACCTTTCAGGTGGACCTCCCTTAGGTCACCGCCCAGGGCAGTAGCAGAAGCAGGTCAAATCTGGGATTGAGCTATTCATTTTCCCAGGACACAAAGGCCCTCAGGTAGACATCTAAGAGAAGTACTTATGTTAAAAGACATTTCAGAATTACCTAATGATCTGACTTTTCTTCTGCCTTGTCTGTGGTTACTGGGACATAATGCACTTGAAAAAAAGCCCAAGGCTTAAAGTTCTCCAGAAAAGTCCATTGGTCCAACCCTGGTAATGATTCGACCTTGGTTACCCTTACATGATTTATTTTCTTATTGTTGTCGTTAGGATGTCCTGTTAGGTTTACCAGCCCCCATAGCATATGCCTTGTCATTGTATCTGCCTTTTTTAAAAAAGTGTCATGCTGACAGGAACCACATGCCTTTTGTCTTTGATTATACCTGTGGGTTCCCATTTCCTCTTTACTAATTATTTTATCCTGACCATAAGTATTTTGTATTCACTCTGATATATTTGAGATGCTTTTCTGTAATTTTGTAAATTATCACAGTGTGCGTACTGATATTTATAACATTTCTGTAAGTGGTCTCTAAGATTAATATGATGCCATCCCTGAAAACACAGTCTTCTCTCCCACTGCCACTTCCTCCTGAATGAATAACTGTCAATACTCTAAAGGATGTGCTGTACTAAGTTTCATACACACACACACACACACACACACACACAGAACATATACATATTTATAAAATTTATAAATATTTGTATACTAATTTAAATGAATAGTATATACATAAATTTTATGTTATATATAAAGAAAATATATATACATACATACATATATGGAAATACATATTACATATATACATTTGTATGTAAATATATATAAATTTGTATACGAATATATAAATTGTATGTTATTATTATTACATAACAAGTTCCTGCTTTTATGTTCATTGTTCCCTCACCAACATTGCACATACAATGTAATTGGTGATCTTTGTCTAGTAATACATGTGGTTCTGTCTCATTTGGATTCAGAGTTCATCTTTATTCCATAGTATGACTTACTATAATTTGGTGAGTTTTCCAGTGAGATACATTCATGTTTCCTTCATTTGTTTTTCATTGTCAACAACTCTCACCTGGACATACTTGTATATTGATTCTTAAGTGTCTTAGGTAGATAATTGTCCTTAATAATTGTTTTCTAAAAATATAATACTGAGTCACCCTAAGTGTATATTTAATGTTTTGATGAAATATCAAAAATTTATGTTACAAAATTGATTCAGCAATTTGTAAACATTCAGACCCATCCAATCCCCATCTTTGCATGGATGGTTAACATTTAGTGTGTCCTGGAAGTCAGGTGTCTGGTCACAGAATGTCAATATATACATGACATAGTGGTACCCACACTTCGTGAAAACCAGTTTCCATCTTCCTGCCACACCTGGGTCTCACGCCAAACAAAGCACCACCATAAAGGTCGCTCCCAGTGGTAATTAGCCTTGTCCTGAGACTGGGCACCAAAGAGGATCAGAAGAGTTTTGCCTCCAAGGAGTTAACCTGAGAACTTGATGGGGGTCCAGGATGTTTATTTCTTATATCGTAAATCAATGTCCTGAGACATGGCCAGACTTCTGCTGGAACCAGTAGGGATGGTGAGCATTGGTGACTGCTCCAGTGCTGGAGGCACAGGTGAGAGTGTCCCTCCTGGGGACAAAGCGAGTGAGCATCCCTGAGTCACCACAGCATAACTAATGGCTCCTTGAAATGAAAATGGACTCATGTTAGGAAGGAAGAGAAAAGGCAGAGGGACTCCTCCAATGGCTGCCTTTAGAAATCTCCATGAACCTGATCAATGGGTGGGAGGGGGAGAAGGAGATGAGGAGTCCAGGTCATGTTGTGGACTTCCCAAAGGTTCCCTGCCCTTACAGCTGGTGCTGGTATCTGGGATGTGTCTTTTGTCTCCTCATCAGCTCCCAGGGTGAAACTGTGTTTTGTGGTGCATTACGTAAATTGAGCCCACAATGCCACTTTATACAGGGTCCTCAGCCCATCATGTAACTTCCCTCTCAAGAGGAGGTCTGGGGAGTACAAGAGCTCTGAGTTTGCCCCTTCTGAAGAAGCAGCTGCTGTCACCTCTTTGGAGTCAACTAGATCATGTGCAGGGCCCAGTCAGCTGAAACAATTGCAGTTGCCTAGCCCTCTGAGCTGGTACACAGCTCCCCCTGACGGCACCCTATGGAGACTTCATGGTGGTGGGAATTATGCAGAGGGCATGTAGGCCCTTTGTCCTTTCAACAAACAAACAAATAACCAAAAGTGTTACCTATTCATGAGCTTGATTAGCAAGGGTTCTTTATCAGATGCATCAGTTGTATTCTGCAGTTCTATAATCCCCACTTGCTGTGTTCTGATGACTTCTATTTCAATTCTTCATTCTATCTTTTCCATTTGTTCCATGAGTGTTTGTAGTCTCATCAGATGGATTTTACAATTATTGCCTAAAAATATCTATCTGTTAATTTCAGCAACTGAGTCACCCTAGTGTTAGTGGCAGTAAATTCTTCTTCCTCATCCAATGTTAGATTTTCCTGCTTCTTGACATGACAAATGATCTTTTTTTTCCTGGATCTTGGATAGTTGGGGCAATATGATGTGAACTGCTGTCTCCCCAGTTACCTTCCTTCATTCAATCCTCCCATCGAGGTGAGCAGGATGTCAGAGGTTGTATGTCAGCTTCCTCATGCCCCCAGGGAAAGTGAAGTTCTCAATCCCACTGGTAGGTGCTGCTGACTCCATGTTGGGGAAAATGGGGCAAAATTATGACCTACTAGTTCCCAACTGGTGGGGGAGTAGGGCAGGCTCCCTGATGGGCCCTGATGAGCCCAGAATGGGACACACAAGAATGAATGTAGTTGCTTCACTGCAGGGAATGGTCATTTGGGTCCCGACTAGGCTCTCTGATCCTTGACACCAGGGGTTGGTGAGTCAAGTGTAAGGCCAGCTCTCCTGTGTTCAACCCCCTTATTCAATGTGTTAATATCAGGCAAGAGCACAAGCTTAGCTACTCACAGGCCCCAAGGTCACCATCAGGAGTACAGGGGTGAAGACTAGCTCTGCAATTCCATCTCCCTCCTGAAGGGTGGGCTTGAAGCAGGATCCTTCAGGCCAGCTAAACCCAATGGTGGGCAGAACTGGAGTACTAACTAGCCCAATAACCCCTCCTTCCTCAGGCCTCTTGATGCTCCCCTGGGATAGAGGCTCAATTCTCCACTGAAACCAGTCATACCACCCCAAATGGACAATTGGATAATGACTTCTTTTTGCCAGGAGGGGATGGGCAACAGGTCTTTGCTCAGCAGTGTTGAGAGCCCTGCGTTAGGGCACAGTTTGGGAATTCATTAGTGTGTGCAGGTAAGTGATAGGTAGGTTTGTCAAAAATATTTTCAGGCTCAGGCCAACTTTTCTCCAGATCCTCTGATCATGAGTATTAGCATTTTTGGAATTTTGGTGCTCTTTGCTTCATTTCTCCAAATCTGGGCTTCTGAGTGATTGTTGGTTTGAGGCTCCTGCACCATCATGTCTTTCATGTTGGGGAGGTAACAGAAGGGAGGGAACCAAGGAATTCACTGCTGTGTTTTCCTTGACTGTTGAGGTTTGTGGGAAATCTCCTTATCCTTTCTCCCTCCTGGAGTCTTCCTGTATGTGTTTGTTCTACCGTGTCTATGGTGTTTCAATGGTAAGAGAGAGAACTGGGATAAATGGGAACACTTTGTACTGGCCAAAACTGGGGATCATCGTGGTGCCTGCTCTGCACAGTTTCCTCCACTGACAGGATGATGGAGATCTGCTTAGCTCAGATATGCTTAGCTCAGTTATGGAGGGGATTTATTGTGATCCCCAAGCTATTTAAATAAAAGGAATTGAGATTACTCTGTTAATACTTTTCTTTACAGAATAATGAAAAGAAAATATAGTTACTAAGGACTGGCTGTGAACATTTTTAGAGTGAGGCCTGCTTTGCAAACTTTGAGGTTTGTAAACACAGAGAAGGGAGCAGGATATATTTTTATTTCTATTTTTATTCTTTTATTTTTTATGTACTTCTGTGTTAAAACTCTTACAATTGTATACGTACGGAAACAAATGCAAATGTAGTACAAAAATCACTCATATCCCTTTACCTCACATTATTCTAATGCTAACACTTTGCATAATGACAGTATTTGTAAAAACAAGAGCTGAACAGAGGTCCACTGTTATTAATGAAACCGCAGACTTTAGGCAGATTTCACAGGTTTTTGTCACTAATATCCTTCTTTCATTCTGGGATCCAGGTGAAGTAATACATTGTATTTATTCATCATGATGTACCAGTATTCTACAATGTGTGGTCTTTTTTCAATCTTCCTTTGTTCTTCATTGGCTTTGGGTATTTTGAAGACTACTGGTGTGAGATTTGTAGAATGTCTCAGAATTTGGATTGTCTGATGTCTACTCATGATTATACTAAGGTTGTGGATTTGGGGAACAGAGGTGAACTGGCCTTAGTATTCCTTCTATCCCTACTTCATTGAGTGTTTTTATCAAGAAAGGATGCTGTATTTTGACAAATGCTTTTTCTGCATCAGTTTTTAGGGCATATGGTTCTTGTCCTTTCTTTTATTAATGTGTTGTTATCGCTTGATGGATTTGCAGGTGCTGAACCATCTCTGCAGCCCAGAACTAAATACCACTTTCCATGATGATAGTCATTTTACTCTACTGTTGGATCCTATTAGCCAGTATCTTGTTGAGAATTTATGCATCCAAGTTCTTCAGGGATATTGGTCATCAATTCTCCATTTTAGTGGGGTTTTTGACTGGTTTTGGGATCCAGGTAATGCTGGCGTCATAGAATGACTTGGGAAGATTCCCTTTTGTTCCTATTTTTGGAACAATTTTAGAAGAACAGGTGTTAATTCTTCTTTAAATATTTAAATGTAGAATTTTAAATGTTTGTAGAATTTGTACAAGTCTTCTAGCCTTGGACTTTTGTATTTTGGGAGGTTTTTGATTAGTGATTCAATTTATTTCCTGCTTATGGGACTGTTCCTATTTTTCTATTACTTCCTGTTTCACTTCTTTTTTAGTTTATATGTTTCTAGGAATTGGTCCATTTCTTCCACATTGTCTAATGTGGTAGTATATACTTTATCATAACATTCTTTTGTGATGGTTTGTATTTCTGAGGTGCTGGCTGTGATCTCTACTCTTTCTTTCATGATGTTATTTATTTGGGCCATTTCTCTCTCTCTCTCTCTCTCTCTCTCTCTCTCTTTGGATAAGTCTGGCCTGGGGTTTAATCACTTCTATTAATTATTTCATAGAACCAGGTCCATGTTGGATGAGGGGGTGATCTGGCTGCGACCTCTGTCACCCCATTGATTGTCACAGTTGATTCAGCTGATCTGGCTGGCTAGGTGGGTGTCCCCTTCCTCCCTCACCACTCTATGTGCATCCCTCCCGATGCTACGCTCTATGTCAAGGAAGATGACCTTCCCCAACAGAGGAGAGGACCTTTCTTAGGTCAAGGGTATACGAGTAACTGCGCTCCCATGCTAGAACCTTCAAACAAGCTCTCGAGGTCCATTTGTAGGAGAATGGAGGGTAGTCAAGTTTCCAAGACTCTGAACATACGCAAATGAGGTGATGCTCTTGCCATTCTGCCTTTATTTGGACAATAAAATCTTAAATATTAAAAAAAAAAAAAGAACTAGGTCCATGTTTCATTGATCTGTTCTTACTTTTTTAAATTTCTATATCTTGATTTCCATTCTAAACTTTATTATTTCCCTATTCCTCTTCAATTTAGGCTTTCTTTTCTTGTCTTTTTCAAGGTTCTTTAGGTATAATTTCAGGTTGTGTATAGGGGACGCATCCATAGTGCAGTATACTTCCAAAGGCATGTTTATTGATGCACTTGAAGAAGAAAAGTCTCACAAGGAGCAGTGAGGTCACTGAGTCTCGTTGTGATGTATTTTGGATCTGAGTCCCTCCTGATCATCTAAGCAGAGAGGAATCCCTGTCTTGGAGGGTCACATTGGAGAAATGGACACACCCTGGGAGAGATGGAATGGGGCACATTGTGAGGAAACACTGGGCAGGAGAATGCATCCAGGGAGTCTCACTTCCCGTTGTGGTATTGACTATCACCCCTGTCATGTTCTCTCCTGCCTCTAAGGGCAGGGTAAATGGTGTCTTCTGCTTTTGCCTACTTCATGAGGTTCAAATTTTCCTTAACAATTATCCACAGATTCATATGTATTTGACCCTCTGATATGCTTAATATGTTTTTAGACTAGTTTTTACTTACACTTAATATGATGATTGATATAAAAAGAACAGTACTATGAATGGAGACCTCTTCCCTTCTGAGAGTTCTTCCTTCTCTCCTTCACTGACAAACTCCTGAATGTACATTTGACCCTAACCTAGGAGTTTTGTCCAGAACTCCATGGAATTCACTTATTTAAATCCTTTTCAGCATTCTTTTCTACTATTCAGTTTACAAGTCTTTTCCTACTTCAGTAAATTAACTCATGAAAGTTTTATTCTTTTTGATGCTATCCTAAATGGAATTGCTTTTTTTTTTTTTTTTTTTTTTTTTCTTTAATGCCTTTTGGGTTTCTTCATTAAGGACATAGAGAAAATCACCTAATCATTGTAGGGAATTAATACTTGAACTCCTGTAAGGAATATAAGACTAGTGCTCTAATCCTTGAGCTATAGGGCCGATCTCCTGTAGGAGATACTAGATAGAAACAGTTTAGAGGTGATGATAGAGTGTGTGACCTATGGAACAGTAAGAACAAGTAAGGAAGCAGGAGGTAAAATGAGAGGTAAGCTCTGTACCCATGACCATGAAATGACTGATCTCACAGAGTAGACAGTGCACAGGAGGAGGTAAATTATTAAATAGAACATGTGCTGCCACCAGTACCGATGGGAAAACAGAAATTCTAAAGCTTTTCTTCTTTCCCAGTTTGAAAAATGTCTCATTTATGTGGTACAGAACTTACACAGTCATTTGTGAAACACGTATTTCACAAGGACCGAGTATTCTCTGATTGCTGCAGATGAGGGTGTAACAGGAAGGGTTGGGAAGGAGACATCTCTCAATACCTGACCGAGTGCTTCTGTCTGAACTGGGAGGAGAGGTCATCTTCCAGCTCTCTACTTCCTCAGGGTGTGGCCCCTGGGAAAGAACACCGACCTCCACACACCAGTCCCTCTCTTGGCTGACCAGCTTCCACTCCTCCTCCAGCCTCCAGTATCACTCTCACCTCCTCAGTAGACCCTAATTGAATTCTTTGGGTTCAATGATATCTAGGGAGAATTCCTCAACTTTTGACACCCACTTTGAACTATTGGATTATTTTGAGATGGGGATAATTATTCTTCTTTACTTTTATATATCAATCAGAATTGTGCAGTTAGTAACCTATAAGTTTCTGATTGTAAATTATTCCCAGATAATTATACCTTTATTTTATTGATTCATATGCTCCACTATTGAGGCATTTTCAATTATAATTTAACAAGTTATAAAATCCATTCAGTATTGATTCTCTACACTAAGAGCCAAATATTCATAAGGTGCATATTTTGAATTGCAAGATAGTATTTGAAATCTATGTAATATCTAAAATACATAGGTGTCAGACGGATATGACACATGTACAGACGAATTTCAGAGACGTTCACCAGAGGGTAATTCATGTGGCAGGGGGAGGGACTATCTAACTGAATCCTTAAGTGAGGAGATTGCCAAAGACCATCAGTCCTGCCCCAGATATGTGGGTCTGCCTCACTTTTGTGCTCCCATGTGAGGATCTGAATGAGGACATTCAGGAAGAAACATGGACCTTCAACAGAGCATTGCTTTCCTTTGGTTGATGCATCTTCAGTGTATGAGGTGGTTGTCTATTTCCATACATCTACCCCACATACATGTTTCCATTATGTTTCTGGTTTTGAACAATGGTAGGTATTAGAAGGCAATGTTGGGGACAAAGTTAAGAGCAGATTCTCAGAAGGTACATAGAAAAATGTAGCCCTGGGAAAGGCTCTTTCTGGTCCAGTTGAGGAAAGAGGAGTGGGATCCTTCATGGAATTCCAAGGGAAGGTGATATTTTCACCCTATCCTCTCAGAGTTCCAGGTGATTATAGTGAGAGGAAACAAGTCAATTAAGAGATGGGTAGGAGAAGAAATATTTGGGGATTCCTTGGAGAAAGAAAAGGTGAATCAAAGGAGTGCATTGTGAGAGAGGGCCAACTAAGGCAAAGAGAAAGAACCCTCGGCCTGGATCATCACAGGTTCCCCACACAGAACACCTGCCCCTCCACAGAGGAGCTGTCTGAGGAATATGTGGAATGTGGTAGAGTGAGTCATTGACGGTGATAGGAAGTTGTGAAGGCAGAGAGAACTGTGGGTAGATTGATCCAGTCACAGCTCGGGTCACTGTCAGAGAAGTCCCTGTGAACTGAGTGACTTCCCCCTTGTCATCTGTCACTCACTGTGTGTCTTCCAGTTTGAGGGAGGTCCACCTCTTCACTCTTCTCAGGACATTCCTCAGAGCTTCTTCCCATCAGAAAAGCCCTTTCCTAACTTGCGCTCCTTGACATTTGGTCACCTGGGCAGGGATGTTGATTGCGTTGACTTTGTAGTTCCTGCTCTTCACTGTCCAGAGTGGGAGCATATGGAAGTTCTGGAATCCCACATGGAGTGGGGCTGAGTGTGCTCAAGGTCCTGCAATGGAGAGCAGGGACTTTGTGAGATACACTTGGGTAGTAGGTGGTGTTCTCATGTGCATGGTATGCTGCAAATCGAGGGAGAGCCATGGAGGAAATATGATAGCACAATCTCCTGAGCACCACAGTGGGTTTGTGGACAGAGTATGCCTCCTACTTTCCCTTGGTTCTTGGAAATACAGTCATTCATGCCAACATGGGCCTGACATTCTCTGTGTGTATTCCCTGCAATACCCTGGGCTGGTAATGTTTCTAGTCACAGGAAGAAGGAAGAGATAACCCAGGTTTTCCCATGGGCTGAGGGAAGAGCAGCATCTGAGCAGTTTCTCCAGGGGTTAGAGGAGTCACAGTGCAGGACAGTCCCACATGGGTGGGGGTCATTGCTCCCGGTCCCACTGAAGCAGGTTCAAGCTCTTCCCATCTATGAATGGGATGAACATCAGTCTCTGCTCTCTTGTCAGGCACCCAGAGCCCCCTGGTACCTCCATAATCACAATCTGCATTTAAATCTAATTGGGTCCTTGGGGCTCCTGGGTGGCTCAGTGGGTTAAGCCTCTGTCTGTGGTTTAGGTCATGATCTCGGGATCCTGGTATCAAGCCATGCATCAGGTTCTATGCTCAGCGGGGAGCCTGCTTCCCCCACCCCACCCTCTGCCTGCCTCTCTACCTGTTTGTAATCTCTCTCTCTCTCTCTGTGTCAAATAAACAAATAAAATATTTTAAATAAATAATCAAATGGATAAATAAATAAATAAATATAACTGGTGCATGAAAATCCAGTTTTTGAATGACAGAACTGTACAAACCATTTACTAACTTTTGAATGAAAATGGATAATACACAAATCTGCAAATGAGAAATGACATGTGAATAAAAAGTGAAAAGCATAACCTGTATTAATATTAAAAAAGCATTAACCTATATCAATATTAGATAAAAACCTTACTTCGTTAGGAAGAAAAACATTCCCCTTAAAAATAAATAAACAGACCAAATCCTTAGGAAAACAACAGACAATAATTTTAGGAACTACTCCTTAAAAAAGCATAAGATGCATCAGCTTCACAAGCATCACTAACAAGTCTTCAGAGACCACAGTCTCATATGTTTTCTTCATATATGTAAATACTGTATATAGAAAACAATGAAAAACATAAAGCACTTAAATTCTTATATGAAGAAATAAAATATTGTTACATACACTTGATTCATAAATTACAGAAAAACGAAGATTGCAGAATATAATGAAATATTGGTACGAATGTTCTAAATAAAATGTCGGCAGTGATATTTCAATATTGGATTAATGTATTCATACACTATGACCATAGTAATTTATTGCAGATATAGTATGGGATTTCATATTGATAAAAAAAACTCTAAGATAAGGTATCATATTAATAAATCACCAGTGAAAATATCATGATCTCACTAGACCTTGAAACATCCTTTGACTAAACTGAAATCAAAGCCCTAATAAAAGCCACATAAAATAGAAACAGACACTCATACTGTGCGAACACACTATCTTCCACACACTTAGCACTCATTCCCACAGTCAGGAAAATAGCTAACGGGGTGGCTGGAGGGAGGACATTTCTACAAAATCGGGAATAGGGAAATGCGACTGTTATTACTCAACACCTTTTTGCAGTATTAGACGGTGCGAGTGAACAAGAAATAATACTGGTCAGATCTCAGCATGGATGGGAATGGGCATGGAGTTATTTCAAAACACCAAAATGTATGATTCAGCCATAGACAGTGCCAGAAGAAATTACCATAATGAGCAAAAGAACAGGCATTCCTACGGAAGACTAGAGAGAAGATTACCTAGGTCTGAAAACTTCTAGAAATAGGTAAATGACTCAGGAGGGAGAGAGCTCAGAAGCCAGGAGTGAATCAGCACACTAGACCTGTCCCCTCCAGTCACTTAACCTCAGTGCAAAGAGGCCCTGTGTCCCAGCCTGATGGGGTAGATGGACATGTGTGAGGCCGCGATTTGGATGGGGCAACCAGGCAGCGGCAGGGGAGGGGAGGAGAGGAAACAAAGGTGGGAGTCCTTGAAAACTAGGTGGGGCAGTAGGGCAGCACCTGGTTGCGGGGGGTGTGAAGCTAGACAGAAGCTGGCAGGACGGAGACGGGACCATTGAGGGGGCCATCGTGGTGACACCTGGCGTAGTGGGTGCGGCAGCAGGGCCAGTAACTGTTAAGGGGGCCTGGCTGCGAAGGCAGCGCAACAGTAGCATCTGGACCTGGAGCACCAGCCCATGGGCAGTGAGGGCCGTAAGGGTCACAGGGACAGAGAAGTGGTGGGGGTAAGGGTTTGTTGGGGCCACATCGAGGGCAAGGCATGCAGCCGGGCTAGGTAGCAGTGGATGGCGGGCGCAGTAGGGCAGCAGCAAGCCAGCAGGCACGGGGAAGCAATGTCACTGGGTCACAGTCACAGCGGCGTTGGGGAGGTGCAGTGGGGCGGCAGTGGCATTGGGGGGACACCGTAGGTCAGCAACACGGGGGGGGGGGACGAAGCAGGACAGTATTGGAGTGCGGGTTAATGGTGGGGGTTGGACAGGACCAGCGGGGTGGTGGTCTCATGGGGATGAGAGTGGGGTCAGAGTGGCAAGAAAGGGTAACGTGGAGAGTAGCTTGGGGAGGGCTGCAGTGGTCCTGGGGGGGATGTGCAGCGGGACAGCAGGTCCTGGGGTGCGGTAGCTATAGTTCTGGGGCGTGGCAGTGGGAATCAAGGGCAACTCAGTGGGGCAATGGTGCAGTCATGACATGGGGTGGTAGGTGGGGCCTTGGGGCTGCCCAGGAGGGAGGAGGTGGCAGCCAGGTGATAACCCTATGGTAGGGGGGCGGAGAGCAGGGGTCTCCAGAGCCAGATGAAGGGACAACTAGGCGGTAGTGGCACAGGGAGCGATGGTGGGCCAGTGGAGGGGGAGCTGTGTGACAGCCACCTCGGGCAGCGGTGCATTGACTGTAGGGCTGTGGGAGGAATCTATGGAGCAGCAACCGGGAGCGCGGGTGGGACCAGCTGGGAGGCAGCGGCCCTGCTGCAGCAGCAAGGGGGCGGGCGTGGTGGGCAGGGCCGTAGCGCAGGTCAAGGGGGCGGGGCGGCAGCAGTTAGGAGGGCGTGGTGGGCGGGACCACAGTGCACGTCAAGGGGGCGGGGCAGCAGCAGTTAGGAGGGCGTGGTGGGCGGGCCCAGAGTGCACGTCTAGGGGGGCAGCAGTGGTTAGGAGGGCCTGGTGGGCGGGCCCAGAGTGCACGTCAAGGGGGCGGGGCGGCAGCAATTAGGAGGGCGTGGTGGGCGGGCCCACAGTGCACGTCAAGGGGGCGGGGCAGCGAAGCACAGCAGGGCAACAGTGGATTGGCAGCAGGGGTGGTAAAAGGGGTCACGTGGGGGGCACAGCAGGGTGGCAGCGGTGCATGTGGGGGGGTCAACAAGGTGGTAGCAGCATGAGGATGCAGGGGCGCGGGCGTGCGAAGCAGTAACACGTGGGAGCTGGGAGGCAACGGAGCAGGGGGGGGGAAGCAGCTAGGCGGTCGTGGCAGGTGAAGGGGAGGGACCAGCCCGGCATAATCGGGGTGTCAGTGTCATGGTGTGGTGGGCGAGGCTGCCGGGCTCCATGGGCAGGAGGAGGTGGCAGGGAGGTTATAACATTCGGGGATGGGGCCAGCAGGGGAGGGAGTGGGGGTGTCACCAGGAAGCAGCGGTACAGGGAGGGGGAGCTTCCGTGGTAAGGGGAAGCTGCGTGACACCCGAGTGGGGCAGCCATGTGACAACTGTGGGGGTTGGGTGGAATTTAGGTGGCAGTGTGGGGAGAGGGGGTGGGACCAGCCCCGAGGCACGGCCTCAGCAACAGCTTGGCCAGTTGGTGGGCCTGCACATCATGCAAGTCCACAGGGAAGGGCAGCAAAGCCAGCAGAGGCCTGGGGCACGTGGCAGTAGCAAAGCAGCAGCAGTGGCGGTAATGGGGTGGTGCTGGGAGACACAGCAGGGTGGCGCAGGTGCATGTGGGGCTGCAGAAAGCTGGGAGTAGCACGGAGCGGTGGCAGACGAGATTGGTGGCAGCAGTGCAGCCATGCCTATGGCAGAACAGTCAACGGAGCCGAGGGGAGGGGAAAGCAGCTAGGTGGTCGTGACATGGGGGTTGGCGGGACCAGCCAGGCATCATCAGGAGGCCAGTGTCTTGCTGGGCATGGTGGGCAGGGTAGCAGGGCTGCAAGGGTGCCAGGAGGTGTCAGAGAGGTGAAAACACTCAGGTACGGGGGCAAGACCAGTGGGGGAGAGAGCTGGGGTCACCAGAGTCGGGGAAGGGGGCAACCAGGCAGTAGTGGCTCATGGCTAGTGGCCTGTGAGTCGGAAGCTGCGTGCCATCTGAGTGGGTCAGCAGTGCGGCACCTGGAGGGGCTGAGTGGAATATAGGCAGCAGGGCAGCATAGGGAGGGTGGGATCAGCCCTGAGGCAGCAGCACAGAAACAGCTTGGCTGCTTGCTGGCTTGCTGGGCCTGCTCATGGTGCAAGCCAATGAGGTGGAGCAGCAAAGCTCAGCAGAGGCCGGGGGCACAGGATAGACGCAGCGCGGCAGTAAGGGGTCCTGTGGGGAGGCACAGCAGGGTGGCAGGGGTGCATTTTTGGGGGGCAGCAAGCTGGTAGCAGCTCAGGGGGTGGTGGACGTGCTGGGCAACGAAACGCTTGGCAGCCAGGAGGCATCAGAGTAGGGGAGGGCAGTAGCTAGGTGCTAGTGTCCTTGGGGGTGGGCAGGACTAGCTGGGTATAAGCGAGATGTCAATGTCATGGAGTGGTGGGTCAGGCAGCAAAGCAAGGGCCTGGCTTTGCTGGGCTTGGTGCATGTCTACAGGGCGGGACCACCGATAGCAGCAGCAGCGGGGACCCAGGGTAGCAGCGGAGAGGCAATGGTGGTTGTAAGTGGAGGCGCTGTGGGGGGGCTGCAGCGCGGTGGGAGCGGCTCATGTTGTGGGAGCAGCCTGGTGGTACCAGTGCGGGGAAGGTGGAGTAGGACTCGGGGGGCGGCAGCAGTGCGGCGGCAGGGGTAGGGAATCGGGAAGGCTCCAGAGTGGGGGGCAGGGGTAGCAGCTAGGTGGTAGCTGCAGGGAGGGTTGCAGGAATAGCAGGGGGCAGCATGGTAGGCATGGCAGGTGTGCAAGTCAACAGGGCAGGGCTGCGTTGGTCTGGGCTATGCAAACCAGCAGTAGCGGGACACAGGGCAGCAGCGGGACATAGGGCAAGAGTGGGTAGGGGTGCTGGGAGAGCACAGAGGTTTGGTAGCAGCAACACGGTGGGGCAGCAGGACAGTAATGAGCGTGGTGGTGGGCGGGGTGGGACAGCGCGGCTGGCTGCAGGGGTGTTTTTGGGGTGGCAGGTGGTTGGTGGCGTGGGGAGAAGGGGGACAGAACCAGCTGGGAGGCAGTAGCACAGCAACTGCACAGGAAGGGCATTAAGGGCAGGGTAGGGCCTTAATGCATGTCAATGGGGGCTGGACAGTGAAGGTCAGCAGTGTCCTGGGGCACAGGGCAGCAGCTCAGCTGCAGCAGCGGTGGTAAGGTGGACAGTACGAGGGGTGTGCTGCGGATGGCAGGGTCATGAAGCGGGGGCACCCAGGCAGTAGTAGCATTGGGAGAAGGCTGGGATGTGTGGGGCAGCAGCAGCAGGTCAATGGGGAGGGAATCTGGAGGCACCGGAGCAGGGGTAGGGGGGCCGACTGGCGGTAGCAGTTCGGGGTGTTTGGTGGGACCAGCAGGGCAAGAGAATCAGGTTAATAGCTGTGTGGGCAGGGCAGGGGCTCTGCACAGCCGCGGCAGCAAGGGGACAGTATGCAGTGAAGAAATGGTGGGGGAGGGGGGCAGTGAGGCAGCAGTGACTTGTGGAAAGCAGTGACTTGAGGAAGCACAGTGGGATGGCAGCAGACGGGGAGGCAAAGCAGGGAGGCAAAGCGGGGAGGGATTGGCCCGGATATGGTTGGGAGGGACCAGCAGGGCAGCAGCTACATGGCAATGGTGCAGCATGGCTTGGGGGCAGGGCGGGGCAGTGGCGATGGGCAGGGGCAGCAGGGCGACCATGGTAGCAGTGGTGGTGCTGTTGGAAACACAGGCACCAGGGCAGTAGAAGCACTGGAGGGTGGCGCAGCAGGGTGGCAGAGTCCAGGGGGTGCACAAGGGAGCGGTAACGGCACTGGGGGTGGCACAGCAGGGCATCAATTGCAACGGGCAGGGCAGCAGGGCAGCTATGGCGAGGGTTAGCAGTTGTGGGACAAAGGGGCACTGCTGTGGAGTAGCAGGGTGGAGGGTGGCACCGATGGTGGCCGTGGCCTGTCAGGAATGGGGGGTGGAAGGGACAGCAGCAGGTGTAGGACACAGCAGGGTGGCAGTGGGGGGATGGCACAGTGGGGTGGCAGTGGTACGGGGTGTGGGGACCAGCCAGGCAGCAGAAGCACAGGTGGGGGGTAGGCAGTGATTTGGTAGCAGCGCTATCAAATGCTTTTCCTGCATCTGCGGAGAAGGTCCTATGATGTTGATCCTTCGTTTTGCGAATGCGGCACATCAGTTTGATTTGTGGGTGTTGAACCGCCGTTGCATCCCTGAAATAAATCTTACTGGATTGTACCTCTTCCTGTATTGTAGAATTCGGTTTGCTGATATTTGGGTGAGGATTTTTCGTTAAGATTTTTTTTTAAAGAATTTATTTATTTATTTGACAGAGAGAGATCACAAGTAAGGAGAGAGTCAGGCAGAGACAGAGAGAGGGGGAAGCAGGCTCCCCGCCAAGCAGAGAACCCAATGCAGGACTCGATCCGAGGACCTTGAGATCATGACCTGAGTCGAAGGCAGAGGCTTAACCCATTTAACCACCCAGGCACCAAAGGTGAGGATTTTTATGTCTACGTTCATGACAGATACTAGTCTGTTGTTCTCTTTAGGCACCTTGGGAGGTTTCGATAAGGGTCATGCTGGCCTCATAAAATGAGGTGGGGATCATTCCTGCCTCTTGTTTTTCCGGCAGAGTTGGGGAAGGGTTGGTATTCATTTTTTTCAGTGGATGATTCATAGAATTCACTGGTGAAACCATGGGGTCCTGGACTTTTGCTTGTTGGAAGTTTTTGATTTCTTATTTAATCTCCCTACTGGTCATTGGTGTGTTCAGATTTCTGTTTCTTCAGGATTCAGTCTTGGCAGGTCGTATGTTTCTGGGAATGTATCCTTTTCTTTTGGATTATCCAGCTTGTTGGGGTGTAACTGTTCATAGTACATTCTTAGGAGCCTTTGCATATCTATGGTATCAAGGAACATCTCCTTCATTTCTGATGATGAGTCCTCTTTCTTCTTTGTTAGCTTGAGTCTGGCTGAGACTCTGTCAGCTTTGTTCTTTTCAAAGAACCAGCTCTTTGTTGATCTGTTGCTGTCGTTTTAGTTTTTTTTTTTTTTTTTTAATCTTTCTGTTGTCTTTTTAGTCTGTATTTCATTTATTTCAGTTCTGTTGTGTTCCTCCCTTTCTTCTACTAACATTGGACTTTATTTTTTTTTTCTTTTTTTCTGTTTCCTTGAGGTATCAAGTTAGGTTGTTTGTTTTTAGATGTTTCTTGTTTCTTGAGTTAGGCCTGTATCACTATAAACTTCCTTTTTAGAACCACTTTTTTTTTTTTAAAGTTAGCTCTAAGGGGTGCCCGTGTGGCTCAGTCTTTTAGGCGTTGGCCTTTGGCTCAAGTCATGAATTTAGGGTCCTGGAATTTAGGGTCCAGCACGGGGAGCCACTTTCTCCCTCTTCTACTGCCTGCTGCTCCTTCCACTTTGCTCAGTCTCTCTCCCTCTCTCCCTCCCCCCCACGTTGTCAAATAAATAAATGACATCTTTAAAAAAATAAAGTGAGCTCTATGCCCAGTGTGAGGTTGAAATTCAAAACCACAAGATTAGGAGTCACAGTGCTCTACCTACTAATCGACTAATCAGGTGCCCCATTTTAGAACCCGTTTTACTGCATTCCGTAAATTTGTTTCGTTGTATTATTTATTTGCCTCAAAGTATTTCTGTGTTCCTATTTCAGTTTGCCTGTGAACTCAATTGGTCGTTCAGTAGCATGTTGTTTCGTCTCTGTGTTTATGAATTTCCAGTTTTCTTCTTGTAATTGATTTCCAGTTCTATACCACTGTGGTTGGAAAAGATGGTCGATTTGATTTCAGTCATCATTGGGGAAAATTCTAGGCTTCTGGAGTTTACTGACTTGTCTTGTGGCCTCACATATGACCTATGGTGGAGAATGTTCTAGGTGCACTTGAGAGGAGTGTATTCCATGTGCTGCTTTTGGATGGAGGGTTCTGTGTGTATCTGTCACGTCCATCTAAGTAACGGGTTGTCTGAGGCTGATGTTTCCTTTGTGACCTTCTGTCTGGATGGTGTATCATTGAGAGAAGTGTGCGGTATTAAAGTTCCCTATGGTATTGGTGCTGATTGCTTCTCTTGGGTTTGTTCATATATGCTTTACACATTTAGTTGCTCCACTGTTGGGTCGGTAAATATTTATAAATGTTGCATCATCCGACTGCATTGATCCCATTATCAGTTTGTAGTGCCTTCATTGGCTCTTGTTACAGTTTTGGATTTTTTTCTTTTTCTCCTCCATTGGACTGAAAATCAGAAGATCATCTCTTAGCTCTGCAGCCATGAACAAAGCACACGCCTGCTCTAAGTCTGGTTTTCTTTTTTTTTTTTTTTTCCTCTATAAATAAACACAATAAATTCTTCTCCCAGGACCATATTCTGACTCTAATAAGAGAGTGTGTATAAAAGTGCTCTGTAAACCAGGAGATACTGCCCAATTATGAAAATGATTATGCAACCACCAAATGTCCAGGGTAAGAATTTTTAAGACATATTTATTTATTGTAGAGACAGAAAGTGAGTGTATGCACAGGCATATGCTAGAGAGGGGAGGGTCAGAGGGAGAGAGGGAATCCTCCAGCAGCATCCCCCTGAGTGTGGAGCCTGGTGCACGGCTCTCTCCCAGGAGCTTGGGATCTTGATTAGAGCCAAAATCAAGAGTCAGATGCTTAACTGACTGTGCCACCCAGGTACCCCTAGAATAAGATTTTTTAAAACACTTTTGAGGGCTTACTCTCATATGTGTTATTCTAAGTGACTTCTATTTCATTCAATTCTAAAATCTATTCTTAAATTTAAAATAGAAGCTATTCTAAAAGCAAATATTCATAATATCCTCAGAGGTGGGGAAACAGGCAGAAAAGAGGTTAAGTAGGGGCACTGGAGTGGTTCCGTCATTGAAACTTCTGCATTTGGCTCGGGACATAATAATCCCAGGTTTGTGGGATTGAACCCCAGGTCAGGCTTCCTGCTCAGTGGGGAGTCTTCTTCTCCCTCTCCCTCTGACCCTCCCTGTGCTTATGTCCCTCTCTTCTCTGTCTCTCAAATAAATAATTAAATTAAAAAGGTAAGTTCCTTGCTCATTGTCATGATAAGTGTTAGAACTAGATACAGTCTCGAGTGTGTAACCCTGAAGAATGTGTTCTTTCATTGTTACATTTACTAAAAAATACCTAGCCCTCGAAATACCATAGATTAAATTAGTTTCCCCTTTGTCCCTACATTGAGTATCAGAAGTTCTACAATTCCAGGACCTTGGCTGGCTGGGGTGGTGGAGTGTGTGACTCTTGATCTCTAGGTTATGAGTTTGAGCTATGTTGGGGGTATAGATTACTTAATTGGAAAAAAAAGATGCTATATTTGGGCTTGTTTTCTTTTTTTTTTCCTTTTGGCCCCTTCACCCATTTCTCCCACCTCCAACCACAAACTTCTGCCACCCCCATCTGTTCCGTCTGTGAGCTCATATTTTTGGTTTTGTTTTGTTTCTTTTCAGGTTCTACATGTAAGTGATTTCTAGTATTTGTCCTTCTGTCTGGCCTGTTTTACTCAGCATAATGCCTTCAAGGGCCACCATGTTGTAAATTGAAAGATTTCATCCTTTATTATGGGTGAGGAGGATTCCACTGTGTTTATCGACCACAATTTCTTTATTCATTCATCCACTGATGGCGTTTAGGTTGTTTCTTTATTTTCACTGTTGTAAATAATCCTGCAGTGTACACAGGGGCGAATACACCTTTGTGAGTTAGTGTTTTCATTTCCTTCAGATAAATACTCAGGAAGGGAATCGCTGGCTCCTTTGGTTGTTCTCTTTCTCATTCGTTTGAGGAACTTCTCTACTGTTTTCCATAGTGGCCGCACCCATTTGTACTCCCAGTAGTGGTGCGCTAGAGTGTTCCTCTACTCCACAGCTTCACCAGAACTTGCTTTTTCTTGTGTTTTTGATAATAGCCCTTCTGACAGGGGTGAAGTGGTGCCTCATTCTGGTTTGATTTGCATTTCCCCGATGATTAATGATGTTGAGCATCTTTTCATGTTCGTCTAGACCATCTGTATGTCTTGTTTAGGAAAATGTCTATTTGGATCTGTTCCTGTTACCTTAGATTACTTGTGGAGTTTTTGTCGTTTTTGGTAATTTTGTGTGTTTTGTTTTGCTCTTGAGTTGCATGAGTTCTTTATATTTTGAATATTAACCTCTTACTGGATATATAATTTACAAATGTTTTATCTTAGGTTACCGTTTTATTTTGTTGATGGTTTCCTTTGTTGTTTGGATGTTTTATAGTTTGATGTAGGCGACACTTTCTTCTTTGTTTGTTTTTATTTTGGTATCAGCTTAAAAGCACCACTACCAAGAACTACGTCAAGGACCTTTCCAAACCCTGCATTTTCTGCTACAAGTTTTATAGTTCCAGGACTTATATTCAAGTGTTTGACCCATTTTGAGTTAATTTGTGTGTATGGTGTAAGAGGATGGTGCAGTTTTGTTCTTTTGTATGTGGCTCTCCAGCGTTCCCAGCACCATTGATGAAAGAGACTGCTTTTCCCCTTTGTTTATTCTTGGCTCCTTTGTCATAAGGTCCCGGACCAGAGATGGGCATGTTTACTTTTGGGCTCTCTCCTGTCTTCTGGTGATGTGTGTGTCTGTTGTTATGACAATGCTAGATTGTTTTGATTACTCTAGCTTTGTCATTAGTCTGAAATGAGCAAGCACGATGCCTTTAGTGTGTTTCTTCTTTCTCTAGATTGCTCTGGTATTCACAGTCTTTTGTGGCATCAAACAAATTTTTAGATCCTTTGTTCTCTTTCTGTGAAAACTGTCCTTAGAATTTTGATAGGAATTACAATGTAGATGGTTTAGGAAACTATGGACATTTTACCACTATTAATTCTTCTCACCCATGAATATGTGGTGTCTTTTGGTTTATGTGTGTTGCCTTCAGTTTCTTTCCTTACCATCTTGTAGTTTTCATTATACGAGATTTGACTTCTTGATGAAGTTTATTCCTGGATATTTTATTCTTTTTGATGCAACTTCAGGTGGGATGATCTTCCTAATTTATTTTCTGATGATTTGTTATTAGCGTATAGAAACACAGCAGGTTTGGGGGTAGTGATATTGTATCCAGTCCCATTAATGAATTTAGTCATAGTTTGAACAATTTTTCACTGGCTTCTTTGAGGTTTTCCTTATATTCTATATCATCTGCAAATAGTGACCATTTTACTTCTTGCTTTCCAGTTTTGATGCTTCTGATTATCTTCTTGCATAATTGTTCTGTCTTGGATTTTCAATATTGTGTTCAGTAAAAGTGGCAAGGAAAGATTGGCAGTGTTCCTAACTTAGGCGATCTTAGAGGAAATAGTAACAGCTAAAACTTTACACTATGGGGTGTGATGCAATCTGTGTCATTGTCATATATGGCCTTTTAAAAAATGATTTTATTTTTTATTTTTTTTTACTTGAGGGAGAGAGAGATCACAAGTAGGCAGAGAGGCAGGCAGAGAGAGAGGGGGAAACAGGCTCCCTGCTGAGCAGAGAACCCAATGTGGGGCTCGATTCCAGGACCCTGGGATAATGACCTGAGCTTAAGGCAGAGGCTTTAACCCACTGAGCCACCCAGGTGGCCCATATGTGGCCTTTTTAGTGTTGAGGTATGTTCCTGATCTATGTACTCTGTTGAGAATTTTGATTGCAAATGAATATTAAAGTTTGTCAAATGCTTCCCTGCATCTCAAGATGATCACATCGTTTTTATTCTTTATTTTGTTAATGTGCTGTATCACTTTGATTGATGTGCACCTGTAAACCATCATTGGATTCCTGCAGGATCCCACTTGATCATACTATATGATCCTCTCAGCATATTGGCGAACTTGGGTTTCTAGTATTTTGTTGAACATTTTTGCATCTATGGTCATCAGGGATATTGGACTGTAAGGTTCTTTTCTTTAGGTGTCCTCATTTATTTATGTATTAGAGTAATGTTGGCCTCAGCAAGTGAGTTTAGAAGCTTTCTCTTCTGTGTTTTGGAAAAGTGGGCAAAGGACTGGTATGAATCCTTCCCCGAATGGTAGAATATACCACATTTTGTTCCTTTGAAGGTACGTAGCACACTCATGTAGGATGTGGCTAATGGGCAGAAATGGAGCAGGGAGATTGTGAAACCTCATGTCGTATTCTGTTCCATTTTTCTGTTCAGCGTTACGGGTGGAAAACATAGCCCCTTCCTTCCTACAAATCTAAAAACCATGTTTTCTGGAGAGACCTATATGGACTTCTGCGTTCCAGAAAGACCTACGATCCATACCTTCAGCTAGTGGACATTTTTTTCCTGTGCCCCTTGGATCCAGTTTGAATGAGAATTTCATCTTGTCTTGTGGACTTAATAGTGACAGATGGCATAGAGGGAAATGGCTACCAGTGAAATCAGAGGAAAATGTGTCTCAGCAGTTTTAAAAGCTTCTGTTATGTCTGTGCTACTGAACGAAAGAATGCGTCTCCAATCAACGTAATGAGTCAGTCTCCGAGGTACGTTCCTCGGTGTCCCCAATGCGGTAGACCTGATCGTGGAGGGAGAACCGGAATTTCTTCTTGGGTGGTCGTGGAGGGGCCAGCATGGTTGTGGGTGGGTGGCTGTACATCCTCAGGGAGAAGCTCCATGCAGATTGCTGGGAGACACATAGACAGAGAGAGCAGTGTCGGCATCTTGTTGTCAGAAGCCCATAGGGGGATTTGACATTACTTCTAGTCCAACCGTCTCCTGCCCCTACTCACCAGCTGCCCAGCAGGCATTCCTCCCTCCAGGTGGGACTTAGGAAGAGGTCGCCATGTGCTGTGCTCCGACCTCCACCCCCTCACACACCCACAGGTTCTGTGGGCAACAGCTTGTATTTAGCAGAGACATTACAGAAACACAGCAGAGCGCCATGAGCATGCCTGATGGCCTGGATTCACATCCTGTTGAGCAGCCACACCTACCTGAGAGTGTTCCCTAGAACCCTCTGTGCCCCGTTTCCCTGCCCTCCAGCCTAGATGTCAGTGTGTCATCATGGTGTCCCAAGTGATTGACTACGAGGAGCGCCTGGGACATAGGGAAGGACAGGATGCTTCCCAGTTGCTCCACAGGTGTTGAGGAATGGACTGCCTATGGACTCAGCTAGATGGCTGGCTGTAGGTGAAGCCAGGCATAGGACTTGGGTTGGCTCCACTGCATGGGAGGATGGAAGTCCCTACTTTATCCTTCCCATGAGTACAATGCTCTACTGCCAAGAGAGAATCCATGTCTCTTTCTCCTGTTCTCCCCACAGCAGAACCGATAGGATTGGCAATGGGCTGGAAGCCTCATTTGACAGTGGAGGGCACTGAAATGTAGGGTGGCAAAGGGACTATTCAGAGTTGCCACCTTGATGATGGATGGATCTGGGACAGGAATGTCATTGTTTCCCTGTGGATGGAGATCCCTGAGCTCCTGACACCAACCCAGGGCCCCTGAGAAAATGTCCTGAACCCCTGAACTAAGAGCTGCCCTCACAATCTCTAAACCCCTATGCCAGTGTTTCTGTAGGGGAGAGTGAGTGCCATGAGACCAGACTCAGTCCTCACTCACCTCTGTGTTTGGGGCCCTGACATAAAATATGTGGTGGTTTCTTCCAAATGGAGCCCTAATGAAGGACCAGGAATGTGTAGAATGGGCCACGTTCCTTCACCTCTCCACAAGGTTAGCACAGTCGCCCACGGCTGTCTTGAAGGCCAGTTGAACCCCACAGCTACTGGTGTTCTGCTTGCTCCTAAGCTGATTGAAACTCCCAATGGTCACATAGGACCCCGCTGAGAATTCGCTTGCCTTCCACTCCCAACAGTCACACTTTGACCCTGCCAAGAACTCGCTTGACTTGAGCTGGCCAATCCCGAGGAGCACTTCATGGTATAAATGAACATGGAGGTGGCCATGTGGGCTGGGGGTGGTTGGTTTCAGGAAGGAGATGTATGATGATGAATGCCCTATTCTTGACGTGAGGACTGTTCTGAGGAACATGGATGGAAGTGAGGCTACCCTGATTGGAGTTGGTTTCTCCCTACACCCTCATTCTTCCCCAACATCCCCTGTCTACTCTCAGGTCTCTTGATCCCCTCTGGAGACTGTAGGTTTAGGGGACAGTGTCCTTTCTCCCTCCCTAGGCCGAGCCTTGAGAACCCAGCCCAGCAGTATCTTTGAGACCCACAGTCCACTGTGCAGCTGCCACATGTTCTTTTCACCCACCCGGTGGCAGAGCCCATTCCCGTCCACTCCCAGTCATCATACAGACTGCCTGTGCAACCCTCCACATCAACCCATGAAAACACCCTGATACCTTCCAGTGTCTCTCCTTCTGAAAACAGCTGCATTTCAACTGCTGACCATTCCTCTACAATTTGTCATCTCCATCAAGAAGAGGTGACCGCAATTCGTTCCCCTCAAATATGTTGCCTGGATTGCACCAAGATTCTCCTGATCCAGGTACAACAGAGTGGCATGTGACCTGTGTGTGTTCCCTGTATGATTGTGCCGAAATTGGCATTCAGAAATAGTACAGTTTTCTGAACATAGAAGCAATTTAAGGAAGGCAGCTTCCCCAAGAAATCCCAATGAAATAACCCAGAAAAACTAACAAATACAGGATCGAACTGAGAAGAGAAATCAGAGGGTGGAAAGGAAAAACCAAAGAGAAGAAGCCAGTCTCTGTAAAAGGGAGGCAGCCAGCTTGGGGGAATAGAATTGAGAAAATCGATAGGCACATACTTGTAGAACAGGAGTTGAGATTTCCCATCGTGGGGACCTTTACACCTGTTCACCAAACTGCAAGGGAGTCAGATCACAGAGTGACAGTTGAAACAGAAGGAAGGATGTGTGTCATCAGGTCACCATGGCAGTGGCTCATGACAGAACTTTCAGAGTGAAGGCATCCGTGCACACTGTGGGGTCATGGAGGGAAGTGGGTTGGGGAGGGGTCGATGGATGATGGACATCAAAGAAGGCACTTGTTGTGATCAGCTCTGAGTGGTGGAGAGAAGTGACAAATCCCTGTATTCTACTGCGGAACGCAATACTGCACTGTAAGTTAACTAACTACATCTTTTCACATTAAAAAAAGATACTCCTGAGGGCACATAGGAGACTTAAATGTTCATTTTACATCTGTTACTCTGGAAAACTCCTGTTTATACGAGATTGTTTCACAAAGTCTCTCCAGGAGTTCTCGGGTGGCTCAGTGGGTTAAGTATTGGCCATCAGCTCAGGTCCTGCTCTAGGAGTCCAGGAAAATAACCTAGCATCAGGCTCCCTGCTCAGGGGGAGTGTATCTCCCTGTGCCCCTCACCCAAGTCATGCCTGCTGTGTCGAATAAGGAAAATATATAAAAAATTAAAAAGTGCTTCCTGCAGGGCTCCCCTCCCCAGGAATGTCCTGTGTTCCTTCCAGGAGCCCCTTGGAGCCAAGGGTGACAGTTATTAATATTGTCTGTGGGTCAGACTGCCTGAGCCACGAGCTAAGGATGCAAACATATGTCTGTCATTTTTCAGTGAGTTGCATTAATTTGGATCGCAAGGTGCCCTTTCTGCAGGGGACAGAGAGATACTCTTTGAAAACCCTGGATTCGCCCTGTGTGTCTGATTTCCAAGGCCCTTAGTGCACTGACCTCCCTCTTACCTGCCACCCATGCTCCACTTCGGGTCAGCAGGGAGGGTCTCCCTTTGTGGACAGTGGGTCGTCTCCACCACTGGATGGCACCTCCGCGGTCTGCCTACATGGCATGCACATGTGGTGTCCTTGCATGGACACAGAGGATGAGGTAGGTGACAGCCGGGTTGGGCCCTCTTGGCTGCCGAGATCAGTCTGTGCACTCTGGAGTGTTTGGACCCAAAACCTCTCTGCTGGTTTCACACCTTGTCCGTGCACTCCCTGGAGCTTGGCACACAGGGGGCCACATCCATTGTAAGTCCCTGTGGGCCTGGCCACTGCCGTGTGGTCTCTTGGAAAGTGACAATTCTCAGAACTCTTTGGCAAAAACCCAGGGGATATAGGCATTTACAGGCAGAAAATATAACTTGATTTCTTTAAAATAGTTTCTACCTGGGGCACCTGGGTTTCTCAGTCACTTAAGCAGTTGCCTTTACTTCAGGTCCAGGCCCTGGGATCCAGCCCGTGTCGAGCTCCCTGCTCAGGGAAGGAGCGCCTGCTTCTCCCTCTGCCTCAGTCTGTCGCTGTGCCTGCTTGGGAGCTCTATCTCTTTGCCAAAGAAGTGAGTAAAATCGTTGCAAAATAAATAAACAACTTAATAAAAATGAAACATAAATGAAGATATTTTGAGTTCTGCAACATAATATGATGGGAGGGGGAAAAAACAAACTAGTAACAGCATATATTTACACACGACAAAACAATCGTCATGCTGCTTCAGGTAACACAATTATACCATTTTATCCAATTGATATCTAAATAGATCATTTTTCTGGCACAGCTTGGGAAAACTTTCTTAATGATGTTATGAAAATATGTACTTTTAAGAAATAAAGTTTTGAATAATATCAAGTAAACTCTGTAACTTTGGCAAATATCGGATAACAATTAATTGGAGTTTATGACTTGGTGAGGGTTTCTTTGGTGGTGGTGGTGTGAAGACAAGTATAGCTATTTAGAGTAACTTGGAGACTATGATGGAGAAAATTGAATGGATTTCTGACGGTCTGTCAAAATAGACTTTTTAAAAAAATATTTTAATTATTTATTAGACAGAGATCACAAGTAGGCAGAGAGGCAGGCAGAGAGAGAGGAGGAAGAAGGGTCCCTGCAGAGCAGAGAACCCAATGTGGGCCTTGATCCCAAGACCCTGGGGTCATGACCTGAGCCAAAGTCAGAGGCTTTAACCCACTGAGCCACCCAGGCACCCCCAAAGTAGATATTTTGTTTCCAACAGCTGGGGCTGATTCTTTGGAAAGAAATTTTCCAAAAAGACTGAATTGGAAACCCATCGATTTCAGGAATCTGAATTTAAGCTGAGGTGGACTTTGGCCTTTGAACATGTCCTCTGATGTTTGCCATAACCTGACGATGTATAAATAGCCTACCACGGCCCTTTGCATTGGTACATCTTCGTGTCAGTCCAGAAGTGGGTGCTGGGAAAGAAAAGAAAAAAGAAAATGGGACACTTCTGTTTGGGGAATTCGGGACAGCCTTCTGGGAGACACAGAGTGGAGAGAAATCAGGTGTGCTCCCGAGTTTGAGCAGGGAGCACAGGCTCGTGACGGAAAAGCACAGGCACGTGTTCTGCGAGGATGAGGATGAGTGCTGGCAGCTAACAGGCGTTGCGTCGTCTCTCTTTGAGTCCGGAGTAGAAGGATGTGGACCAGGTGGTGGTGGATCTGAGCAGGTCCATGGGCCGGAAGTCAAAAGTTCACGGTGCTCGGACACTTGAAACAGGAGGTGTGCCTAGGGTTTCCTTCCTGATTGTCCTTCACGCTCGCGTTTCAGAGCGGCTCTCTTAGCAAAGCTTCCATCGTTACGCATTTTCCTTGAGAATTCTCGCCCATCTCTTTTCTGTCATCTTTCTAATAGGAAAACAGCAATGATCCGAGTGTGTTTTCCTACCATCACTTTTCACGGTCTGGGTGGCTGGCCACCTGCTTTGGGTCCCTTCTGCCCCTGGAAGGTGGCAGTTTCCTAGTTCCTGGATCATCCAAGCTAGTTGAGTCTTCAGACTGCGTCCCGCTGAGAAGATTTGAGGACGTCCCATCTAGATGGTACTTAGGGCCTCATTTCTGGGTAGACCTGATGGCTGCATTCTTGGAGGAACACTTATTTTGACATTTTCAGTAGCACTGCAAGGAGAAACGCAAGGTAGAAGCCACTGGAAAATGACAAACTTAAAGTACTCAAGAGTCCAAACAGTGCATTTCTTGCTGTGATGCTGGGGTCTTTCCCCATCTGTTCTCACAGAGAGATTCTGGAGGGATGGCAAGACCCATGACGTTGTGTTCTGGTGCCTCTGCTCTTCCTCTGGAAGAGAGCCTGCTGTCCCCTTGACCCTGAGTGCAGAGGGGCCGGGCGGGTCTGCTGTTGTGCTGGGTGGATGCAAGTGCCCGGTCAGGGAAGGAGGAGGACGCCGCTCCACACAGACCCTCTGGGCATGCCCGGGGCTTTCCCCACAGAAGCTCAGTGCGGTTCCAAGAGAGGGAAGTGGTTCCAGACCTGCTGATCCCTGTCTCTTTCCACCTGTAGGTGTGAAAAAATATTGGCACTTTGGGGTCATCCTGACGGCCTCCAAGAGCATTGGTCTGAGCCCATCTAGCACACTGTGGAGGTGTTTGTGAGACCGGTATGCTCTGAGTGCCCCTGCCCTCTGGGAGTCCTGGCCTCCCTCTCTCAGGGGCCTAGCAGCGTGCCTCTGTTGAAGATCATGGTTCTGGGGCACCATGGGAAGGGGAGACTGTGGGTTCCAGGTCACTGCTGGGAACGAGGAGATCTGTGGAGGGCTGGGCCACCCCAACAGACAGAGAGATGCTTCCAGGCTTTCCCTCAGAACTGAGGGATTATTTCACACCTGGAGGCTCCTCCTGCTTCCCAGGACCTGCTGCCAGAGAGAGACGCTGCCTCCTGGGGAATCCAGGCATGTGCAGACCTTGGCCTCTGCTGAGAAGTCTGTGCTCAGTGGCCCACAGTGCCAGGTGGCCCACAGCAACCCGATGTCCATGTCAGCCTGACCTGCTGGTCACAGCCCCTTCTCAGGTCTGAGAAAGCCCCATGGCTCATTGTTTATACCCCTTTGTGATAAGATGAAGTCCCTGAGTTTGTTGTCATAGCTGCCCCTTCTTTGGCGGTTCCCAGAGGGATGTCATGTCTCGTTGATCACCATGTGGGCTCCTCTCTGACCCGAGGGCCCTGCCCCTTCTCCCCTCCTCTGCTGGGGCTCCTGCTTAGGTCAGCTGGGGCAGTTAAGAGTGTCATGCCTCTGGCCAGCAATGATGGGAATTCCCTCTGCAGGCAGAGTCCCAAGCTGGCAGGAGAAGTGGGCGTGGTCGCTGGGCCAGCACTCCGAAATGGGTCAGGTGACCTTCAAAATCTGGGGAGGTGAAGGGTTCCAAAAATCACTACAGCACGTGGGCCATAGTTTAGTCGGATTTTTCTGGAACCTTCAGGCCACCTTTGTAAAACATGAGGATGAGTGAAATGAGCTGCCTGGAATGTAGATTGTATTGGTTTCTGGGGCTTCTGTCCACAGGGGCTATCCAGGCTGGTGGGGTGGGGGCTAACAGGCAGGTTATTTAGGGCTGATGTGCCTTGCATTCAAGGAGCCCCCTGTGTTTGAGCAGGAAGGCAGGGGCTGCAGTCCAATCTGGCACCTGGGCCCACGTTAGTCACCACACTGGTTGGGTTGAGGGGAGCACAGGGCTGGCTGGCTAGAGTCTGCATCTCTTCAACTGCCTGTTGACGGACTGTACCCAGGGCCTGGGGCACCTGGGGCAGGGCCAGAGAAGCAGTGCCCAGGAGATGCTCATAGGAAAGGATTGGAGCCAGGGAGGGAGGCAGGCAGGCCCAGGCAGCCACGTCAGCCAGCCAGGTCACCAGGGTGCTGAAGCCTGGCTCTATGCTCTGTGCTTTATTGGAGGGTTGGCATTTATCAGGGCAATATGCACACAGTGAGAAGTCTGCTGTAGCCACTACCCTGAAGTGGAAGGGTTCTGTGGAATTGGAAGGTAGTTGTTTCGTTTTGTTTTGTTTTGTTTTGTTTTCCTTTTGAGTTCCAGGGTCCATGAGAGGCACGTCTTAGTGAGGAAATACCAGAGGCCCATTTCAGCCCCATGGAACTCCTGGCAGCCAAATTGCCAAGCATGCATTAGGGGAAGGTCTTCCAGCAGCAAATTAAGTCTTTGCACATTGCAGGGCCCTGTGGTTTGGGCCTCCTTGAGCCTGCACTCCCTGCTGGGAGGGAGGAGACTGCTTTCCATCATGGGTGACTGTGTGTCTCCCCAAGTGCGGGTCCTGAGACCTCAACTAAATGCTCTCCTTGTTTTGATAGGTGGTGCTTCGAGGCTCAGGGGATGTGGCCTCACGGGCAGCATCCAAAGCGTCTGGCCTCTGTCTCTTCAGTGCAGATGGAAGTGCAGCACGTCCAGGAGTGTGACCCCGGTCATCTCCCTGGCGGACCTGCATCGCCGTGGTAAGTTGTCTTGGTTCTGAACCTTCCGCCTGGGTTGAGGTTCAGGCCTTGACTTTGGTGTCTTTTTTTGCTGGCTTCTGTCTTACTTCCGGAGGGAAAGATACCCTCTTTTTGTCGAATAAATTGGAGATGTACCCTTAACCAGAATATCTAGAGTTTGCTGCTTGGGGAAAATTACTTAGTGTCACATATGGACAAGGTTCCTCAAGTCCCTGCCCCACACACAACTTCTGAACTCCAGGTTGCCTCTGGTCGCAGAATCCTGAGTTATTGTGGGCTGACCTTATAAATAGACATTCTCTCGACAATCGACTTTCTGCCCACACTTGCTTTATTGGGCCATTCATCTAGAGCAAAGAATCCCGGGCATCTTTACAAATGGATGTGTGGGTAGACTTCTGCACACTTTCTATCTCTCTCTCTCTCTCTCTCCGTTTTTTTTTTTTTTTTTTTTGGGGGGGGTGGGGGCAGTGGGAGTTGCAGAGGATGAGAGAGACCCTTAAGCAGGCTCCACATGCTTTGCATAGCCTGACATGGGACTCAGTCCCATAATCCTGATATCGTAATGTGAGCCAAAACCAAATTTGGTCCCTTAGCTGAAAGAACCTCGCAGGCATTCCTGGACATGCTTTGTCTTTATGGAAGGGAGCATAAGAACCCCCTCCTGTTCTAAAATCTTCTGAATCGGGGAGTATTTCCACATCTGCAGTGGTCTTACATCCCCTCTGGCCCAGAGATATGTAGCTGTTTGTTCTTGGTGGTGGAGAAAACCCCTTGGCTCCCAAGTTGTCATAGATGGGGAGGAAGCCCTCACTGCCTGAGGCTGAACTGTAGAGGTTTTCCTACCCTGGTCCCAACAGATCTTCCAGAAGAGCACCTTTGTAAAATATGAAATTAATTTGCTAGCCCCTGGGTGGCGCAGTTGGGTAAGCATCTGCCCTTGGCCGAGGTCAGGATCCCTGGTTCCTAGGGTATCAAGCCCTGCATTGGGCACCCTTCTCCCTCTTCTGCGCTGCCCGACCCCGACTGTTCTTGCTCCCTCTCTAGCTCTGTCACTCTCAAATAAGTGAAGTAAATAGAAATATTTCTAAGCATGTAATTAAATTGTAAATCCTTTCCAATTTGTGAGGACAATATTAGTAGAATTAAGGACACATGAGAAGTAGATCACAAAACGTGTTGAAACTTGTGACCATTCATCTTTGTGATCTACATACATCGATAGGTTAATGTTTTTGTGAATATACATCAGTCACCTTGTGTTCTGAGATTCTGAGTTCACCCTCCAATTGGTGTTCTCATGGATCCCAGGCAATGTTAATTCCTGTGATCCAACTTCCTACCAAGAGATAGTACCTATGTCAGTTGTGAGATCTTGGAAAGGTCCCCCATTCTTACTTGGCACAGTGTGCATGGTTGTGAGACCCCGCCTGTTAGGTGATCCTGGCCTTTATGCAGGTACTGATGGATCGGAGCAGACGGGCTTTATTTCTAGTTATTGGTTACTGGGATAGCACATTCAAAAACCCTCAGAACATGATGCAGTTGTAGGTGTTTGCAGTGAAAAATCGTCAGTGTCTGAGTTTGTATCTCAATGTCACCCTAAGAAATTCCTTGGGAGGTATTTGCCCAGTGATTTTCGGATGTGAATGTCTGGGGAAGAATTTCCCCCTGTTGCGTTGTGATCAGTGATTCCTTGGTGTGAGGGTGTCGTTGCCAGCTAAAGAAGAAGGGATACCTGAGCACATTTCTTTCCTCATCACACCGGTAGGATTTTCTTGTGTGCAAATCCTCCCAGGTACTTCATGTGTTGGCTCCATAAGGAATGGGATTCCCACATGGAATTCATTGGTATTCAGCAGCAGCAATGATGCAGGGGGTCTCAGGAGGTCACTGCACCTTCGCTCCCTTGTGAGGGATGACACGTACTCTGAGATGGTAGTGGGAGCTCAGGCCTGAGCCCAAGTTGAAGCTTCTCCCACCAGGCTACAGCACTAGTGGTTCTCCCCGTGTGAGTTCTCTGGTGTTGGGAAAGGGAGCACTTCTGGCAGAAGGCTCTGCCTCAGTGACGGGAGATGTGGTGTTTGTACTGTGTGATTATTGCTGTGGTGGTGTGAAAGGTCAGCCCTCTGGGTACAGGCAGGACCCCAGTGATGACAGACACACGTTTCTATGCTCTGAGTTGTCTGGTGTCTGCAAATGTGAAAGCTGTATCTAACAGCTCTTCCACGTTGACCACATTTGTTGGGGTTCCCGCTGGTGTGGATACTCGGATGCTGGCTAAGGGTGTGGCTGGACTAAATGCTTTCCCTTGATTATGGCATTCAACCAGTTTCTGTCTGTGGAAACGTGCCCATGGCCTCGATGGGATGCATGTTGCTGTGAGCTTTTGTGCAGCAATCCCACCACATGGCTTCTAGCCCGTTTGAGATCTTGGGCATGAATAAGAGCAGAGCTCTCTGAATGGAGGGTCCCCTACATTAGTTCCATCCCTAAGGTGCCTCTCCGGTGGTTTTGCTGTGCACAGAGGTGAGCACTGCCCTGGAATTGTTTCCCCCATGCGTGTCATTTCTACTTTCCTTGGAAGGGTGAGTTCTCTCGTGGCTTCAGATGGTTTGAGCCCCAACTGAAGGCTCTTCCACACTGGGGAGATGTGTGTGGTGTGATCCAGGATGAACGAGTTCTGATGTCCCTGGCACCAGGGACACATGGCTGAAGGCTCTTCCACATTGCCAGTAAATACAAGGTTTGTCTTCCCAGGACACAACACACATGGAGTGACGTAAGGGACATGAGAAATCTCCCTCCTGTGCCCCAGCATTGGCCAGGGTCCTGTGCAGTGTGAACCCTCTGTTAATGGCCAGAACAGGAGGGCTGTGGCAGGAGTGCTCACTCATGTTCCTCCCTTCCTGACTCATAGTAATTCCAGCCTCCTCCTTCAGATATAGCCTCTGTGTAAAACTCTGCATGCCACTTCTGTTTGAGTGCAATGTTCCTTTCCTGAATTCAGATAGGTATTTCTACATGGTGATGGCTTGACTTGAAGCCCATTTCAGCCAAGAAATGAAACTATTCAGATATTTGGTGGGAAAAGCCATTTCCTCAGTGTCTTGGAAGACAAGAGATTGTGATGAATGCTTAGCATAGCCCATGTCCAGCTGTAGTGTGTAAGGCCTGGCTTCATGACCCTGAAGCTTCCCATTGACTTGCAGAGAAGCAGACCTTTGAGATGCACCCATGTGCGTATCCCTCCATCCTTTATAATAGGGAACATATTTCCGTGAGCTCCTGGGTCTTCTACACACAGAATGAGTCACGGACCACTACATGAAAAAGTACCGAAGTGCTGTATGGGGACTAACAGAACAGAACAAAAGAAGGAACGAGGGGGAGTGAGGATGGATACAAAGAATAAAAAGGCAATGCAGGGAATGAAGGACGGGAGGGAGGGAGGACTTAAAAAAGGGAGAAGAGAAACTGGTAGAGAGGCAGTAGGGGAAAGAAAAATTTTGAAAGTTGTGAGACAAACACCTGAGAGTTAAGATTTGATCTTGATGACAAAGGAAAGAAATGGAGTCCTCTACTCAGGAGCAGAAACCTGTTATAGGGTATTGGTGATGAGAACCCATGGACCAGATAAACATGCGAGAAAAAGAAAGTGAGAATGGAATGCTGGGGAGTTTAAGATGGGCAAACTCAACCACATCGAGGACTAAACAAGATGCCATGTGAGATGTTCAGTCCAAGAATCACAGAAGTGTCCCGTCCTCAGAGGACACAGAATGTGCAGTGGGTTAGGTGGATGGAGTTGGAAGGGTTGATGGAAATGGGCCCGTGTTGCAGGGTTGTTTCCATAGGAGCCTTACAAGAGGCAGGATTGATGTAGGAAATACATTAGAGTTCAAGGTTGATTATCAAGAAATAAGTCTTGAGATGGCTTTGCTGGCAGAAGGTGATTTTTATTAAAGCACAGAGACACGACCCGTGGATAGAAAGGGTTGCTTGCTGGGGTCGTGACAGGAGGCTGGCTCTCTGGGTTGGTACTGGGGGAGGTCAGGCGAATGGGAGGTTTTGCAAGAACGTTGCAGGAGGACAGAGGACACCCAGGATAGAGGACACTTTGCTCTTGTTAAGTGAAGGTGGTTTTTCCTTCTAGAAAGGCATTAATAGAAAGATGGTGGGGAGCTTCCTGGAGGCATGTTACCTTCCTCCTCTCACAGGTCCTTCTCAAGGGACTGCAGGTTTGAAAAGAAATTCTGTCTTATTGACATTTCCTTTGGCCGCAGGCTCCCTCAGGTCATGGAGAGGAGGGGAGACATCAGGGCTTCAGGAAATGGAGATACGGGTCTCTGGAAGTTAGCCAGCCTATTGACAAGGAAGCCTCTTCCTTGGCAATCACTAGGACATTTGTAAATTGAGGGAGACTCAGGTCTTGCAGTGTTTTGATCTCCATCTGTGGAGAATCTGTTTTGTTGTTGTTGTTGTTGTTGTTTTGTTTTTCCCCCTTTCCTTGGCTTTAGGGCAGCCAAAGTGCATGAAAATGTCACCCATATCACATGCTGGGGGACGGTGTGGTGTGCCACCTCCTGCTTTGTCCTCAGCTAGCCTTCTCCTCCCTCCTCATGTCCTCCTGAACAGTTTAGACCTTTCAGTCATTAATGTTGTTGAAGGAGGACATTCTCATCTTCTGTATCTTCTTCCTGCTGAATAGGGGCATAGAGCTGTCCCTACCTATGGGTCAGTACTGGTCATTTGGGGGCCTCTATGTGTAAGAGTTGTGAATTGCAGAGACTGCTGAGTGCAGGGGAGAACTTCTGTTTGGATTTTCCTGAGTAGACAGGACCATCTGTCCTCTGGAAGTTACTGCAGTGAAGGATTTCTGGTACCACCCAAGGAATTTGTCAAGTCCTGAGCTCCTGTTTATTGGGAGGTTTTGATCACTGCTTCAACCTCATTACTAAATATCAGTCTATTCAGGTTGTCCGTTTCTTCCTGGTTCAATTTTTTTTTTTACTTTTTTTTTTTTTATTTCTTTTCAGCATAACAGTATTCATTGTTTTTGCACCACACCCAGTGCTCCATAAAATACATGCCCTCCCTAATACCCACCATCTGGTTCCCTTAACCTCCCACCCCCCACCCCTTCAAAACCCTCAGGTTGTTTTTCAGCGTCCATAGTCTCTCATGGTTCATCTCCCCTTCCAATTTCCCTCCAACTCCCTTCTCCTCTCCATCTCCCCATGTCCTCCATGTTATTTGTTATGCTCCACAAATAAGTGAAAACATATGATAATTGTCTCTCTCTGTTTGACTTATTTCACTCAGCATAATCTCTTCCATTCCTGTCCATGTTGCTACAAAAGTTGGGTATTCATCCTTTCTGATGGAGGCATAATACTCCATAGTGTATATGGAAAACATTGGTTCAATTTTGGAAGTTTATAAATTTCCAGGAATGCATTCATTTCATCTAGTTTGCTTAACTTGTTGGCATATAACTGTTGATAATAACTTCTGATGATTGTTTCTATTTCCTTGGTGGTAGTTGTGATCTCTCCCTTTTCATTCATAATTTTATTAATTTGGGCCTTCTCTCCTTTCTTTTGAATTAGTTTGTCCAATTGTTTATCGAGCTTTTGATTATTTAAAAAAAAATCCGCTTTTAGTTTCATTGATGAATTCTGCTATATTTCTAGTTTCTATCTCATTGATCTCTGCCCTAACCTTGATTATTTCCCTTCTCGTGTGTGGAGTTGGCTTAATTTGTTGTTGATTCTCCAGTTCTTTAAGATGTAGAGACAGCTGTTGTATTCTGGATTTGTCCATTTTTTTGAGGGAAGCTTGTATGGCTATGTATTTCCCCTTTAGGACTACCTTTGCTGTATCCCATACGTTTTGGACCTAAGTGTCTTCATTCTCATTGGTTCATGAATTGTTTAAGTTATTCTTTGATTTCCTGGTTGATCCATTCTTAAGCAAGGTGGTCTTCAGCTTCCAGGTGTTTGAGTTCCTTCCAAACTTCTCCTTATGGTTGAGCTCCAGTTTCAAAGCAATATGATCTGAGAATATGCATGGAAAAATCTCAATCTATTGGTATTGGTTGAGCCCTGATTTGTCACCCAGTATGTGGTCTATTCTGGAGAAGGTTCCATGTGCACTCGAGAAGAAAGAATATTCTGTTGTTTTAGGGTAGAAAGTTCTGTATATATCTATAAGGTCCATCCGGTCCAAGGTGTCATTCAATGCTCTTGTTTCTTTGTTGATTTTCTGCTTAGATGATCTATTACTGAGAGTGGCATGTTAAGATATCCTACTATTATGCATTCATATCAATATGAGTCATTATCTTGATTAACAGTTTTCTTATGTAATTGGGTGCTCCCCTATTGGGGGTATAAATATTTACAATTGTTAGATCTCTTGGTGGATAGTACCTTTAAGAATTATGTACTGTCCTTCTGTATCTCTGACTACAGTCTTTAGTTTATAATCTAATTTATCAGGAATGTTCCCTCTATCCCTATACTTTGAAGCATTTTAATCAGGAAGGGATGCTGGATTTTGTCAAGTGCTTTTTCTGCATCAATTGAGAGGACCATGTGGTTCTTCTCTCTTCTCTTATTGACTTGTTCTATCACACTGATTGATTTGTGAATGTTGAACCATCCTTGTAATCCAGGGATGAATACCACCTGGTCATGGTGGATAATCTTTTTAATGTGCTGTTGGATCCCGTTTGCTAGGATCTTGTTGAGAATCTTAGCATCCATATTCATCAGTGATATTGGCCTGAAATTCTCCTTTTTGGTAGGGTCTTTGCCTGGTTTGGGGATCAGGGTAATGCTGGCTTCATAAAAAGAATCTGGATGTTTTCCTTCTGCTTCAATTTTTTGAAACAGCTTCAGGAGAATAGGTGTTATTTCTTCTTTGAAAGTTTGATAGAATTCCCCAGGGAATCCATCAGGTCCCGGGCTCTTGTTTTTTGGGAGGCTTTTGATCACTGCTCCAATCTCGTTACTAGATATCAGTCTATTCAGGTTGTCAATTTCTTCCTGGTTCAATTTTGGGAATTTATAGATTTCCAGGAATGCATCCATTTCATCTAGGTTGCTTAGCTTATTGGCATATAACTGTTGATAATAACTTCTGATGATTGTTTCTACTTCCTTGTTGTAGTTGTGATCTCTCCCTTTTCATTCATAATTTTCTTAATTTGGGCTTTCTCTCTTTTCTTTTGGACTAGTGTGGCCAATGGTTTATTGATCTTATTGATTCTTTCAAAAAACCAGCTTCTAGTTTCATTGATACGTTCTACTGTATCTCTGGTTTCTACCTCATTGATCTCTGCTCTAATCTTGATTATTTACCTTCTTACGTGTGGAGTTGGTTTGATTTGTTGTTGATTCTCCAGTTCTTTAAGGTGTAGAGACAGCTGTTGTATTCTGGATTTTTCCATTCTTTTGAGGGAGGCTTGGATGGCTATGCATTTCCCCCTTAGGACCACCTTTGCTGTATCCCATAGGTTTTGGGCCGAAGTGTCTTCATTCTCATTGGCTTCCATGAATTGTTTAAATTCTTCTTTGATCTCCTGGTTGATCCAAGCATTCTTAAGCAAGGTGGTCTTTAGCTTCCAGGTTTTTGTGTTCCTTCTGAACTTTTCCTTGTGATTGAGCTCCAGTTTCAAAGCATTGTGATCTGAGAATATGCAGGGAATATCTCAATATTTTAGTATAGATTGAGCCCTGATTTGTGACCCAGTATGTGATCTATTCTGGAGAAGGTTCCATGTGCACTTGAGAAGAATGAGTATTCTGTTGTTTTAGGGTGGAATGTTCTGTATATAACTATGAGGTCCATCTGGTCCAATGTGTCATTCAATGCTCTCGTTTCTTAATTGATTTTCTGCTTCGATGATCTATTTCTGAGAGAGACGTGTTAAGATCACCTACTATTAACATATTCATATCAATATGACTCTTTATCTTGATTAATAGTTTTCTTATGTAATTGGCTGCTCCCATATTGGGGGTGTAGATATTTACAATTGTTAGATCATCTTGGTGGATAGTCCCTTTAAGAATGATGTAGTGTCCTTCTGTATCTCTGACTACCATCTTTAGTTTAAAATCTAATTTATCTGATATGAGAATCGCTACCTCAGCCTTCTTTTGAGGCCCATTGGCATGAATGATGCTTCTCCATTCCTTCACTTTCAGTCTGAATGCATCCTTAGGTTCAAATGGGTCTCTTATAGACCACATATGGATGGGTCCTGTCGTTTTATCCAGTCTGCAGCTCTGTGCCGTTTTATGGGTGCATTTAGGCCATTCATGTTGAGAGTGATTGTTGAGAGATACATTTTTATTTACATTGTGTTACCTGTGAAGTCTTTTGTTTCTATAGATTGTCTTCATATATTTCTGTTTAATGATATTCTTAGGTTTCTTCACCTTTTATAGAACCTCCCTTAATATTTCCTGCAGTGTTAGCTTGGTGGTTGTATACTCTTTAAACCTTCCTGGTCATGGAAGCTCTTTATATCTCCATCCATTTCAAATGTCAGTCTTGCTGGATAAAGTGTTCTTGGCTGCATGTTCTTCTAGTTTAGTGCCCTGAATATATCTTTCCAGCCCTTTCTGGTTTGCCAGGTTTCTGTGGACAGGTCTGACGTTATTCTGATGGGCTTTCCTCTGTACTTAAGGAATTTATTTGCCCTAGCTGCATTCAAGAGCTTCTGTCTACAATTATGATTCATCATTTTCACTATCAGATGTCTTGAGGTCTTTCTAGATTCTATGATTTTGGGGGTAAACCTTTCTGGCTCTCATACATGAATGCTGGTTCTATTCGCGAGATTGGGAAATTTTTCATGGAACATTTGTTCAACTATATCTTCTGGTCTTCTTTCTTTCTCCTCCCACTCAGGGATTCCATTAATTATGACGTTGGAACTTTTCAAGGTGTCATTTGTTTTTCTAATTCTGTTTTCGTGGCTACTAAGCTGTTTTTTCCAGGCTTCCTCCTGATCCTTTTTCTCTATCTGTTTGTCCTCCAGATCACTAATTCTATCTTCTACCTCAGCTACTCCAGCTTTTAGAGAATTTAGATTAGATTGGAACTCATTGAGAACATTATGAACATCATCCTTGGTGGCTTTCACTTCTGCCCTAATCAATTCCATTTTGTCCTCAAAGGCCTTTTCCAACCTAGCTATTGCCTGGATAATTGTTAGCCTGAATTCCCTTTCCAATATACTGCCTATATCCATATCCAATAGCTCTGATGTAGAAGGCCGAGTCTCTGAATTTTTCTTCTGTTGAGCATTCCTTCTCCTAGTCATTTTGGTGAGAGATGGCTGAACGGATGTGTAGCTGACTATATCGACCATGGTGCAGGCAAGGTGCACCCTGGAACACTTTTGAGCCATCAGGAGTCTCCACCAAAAAGAAAAAAAGAGAGAGAAAGACAGGAAAAAGAAGGAAGATGAAATAAAGAAGGTCCAGTCCAAATGGGCCCCAAGGTAAGATTTATAAAGTATACAAACATAAACAGACAAACAAAAAGACAGGCAAAAGTAGATGACAAGAGAAAAAACAAAACTAAAAAAAAAAAAAACAAAAAAACAAAACCTCATCAAAAAGAACCCCAATTATAAGATTTATATCCTACCAGGACAAAAACAAATACATAGAAACACTGACAGAAGAAAAAGATGGGAGAGTGGTTATAAATTCTCTGTGTGGGCGAGGAGGGTTATTTTGATTCTTCCTGGATGTATCTTGATGGCTTTGTTAAAGGACTCAACTTTCCTAAGATAAATGGGGATTAAAAATTGGTTTACCTATATGGGTAGCAGGGATTAGGGAAAGGTGACTACCTTGAATTTTAACTCTATATGAATATTAAAAAGTGAAAATAAAAGAAGAATAAGCTAAATTAAACTAAAATAAAATAAAAATTGAAAAATAGAAAAGCAAAAGAAAAACATAGGTATATGTATCAAAATGTTCATTTACAAAGGTTATTATAGACTTTGATGTACCGAACATCTCATTGTTATGGTAAATAGTTTAAAAATTTATATATTAAAAAAATCAAAAGAACCAGAATAGTGGGAACAAATTAAAAGTAAAAAAGTAGCGGTGGTTGTCCTCTTGTGTATGTGTGTGTGTGTATATATATATATATATATATATATATATATATAT